>OZ037780.1:13926860-14051860 GCA_964035525.1 Porites cylindrica | reverse complement strand
GACATGGTCAGGTTTTTGTTGTGGTTTACAGGATCGCGGAAAAAATCTTATACTTGAACTTTTTATTTTCTGATGGGAACACAACCCTTAAAGAACAAAAATTCCTTACTAAAATATTGTTCTAAATAGTAACAACAATGTTGGTGATGTAATGATAATGGTAATGATGATGATGATGACGACGACAAGAGTCTATACACCCTACCTCTTACCCTACACGAAATCTTTGGCTATTACCCTACACCTATGCTTAAGCTGTAGCCTCACTCAACCGTTACTTTTATCCATGAGATCAAAACCCGTAGCCTTAACTCTGAACTAAAAGGTTAACTATCTTAAACTAATCTTTTTTTTGACTATACTGTACCCTTTTAAAAACTTACTTGAGGCACTTTAAAACTCAAAAAGAAAAATAAGGCGGCTAAACAGTAGTATAATCTTCATGTAACATCTTTGATTGTCATATACTAGATTTTTTTTGTAGCAAACAAACTGTATTGTTGACATGCGTCACAGAGGGCACTTACATAATATAAACAGCTTCTTATAAAAGTTTTGCAACAACTTCACTATGCTCAAGCTAAATCAATCAGTGCCTTAACATTCCACTTTAATTTTAAACAATTATTGGATGAGGTGTTTGTGATATCCGGAACAATCAAGGTCGAGGTAAGTGTTATCAGCAGAGCCGAAGGCCGAGGATGATATGACTTAGCGAGGTTGCGTTGATCTCCGAAATCAGCTGTAGGCTCTAAGCTGAAAAGAAAACAGTTAGTGAGTACAGTGTACAAAAGTAAAAATTAAACACCACTCAAAAGGAAAGTCAGCTGTACGTGATAGCCCTCTAATAGGCCATAGTTGATGGCCATTCCCAAATATATAGGTCAGAATCCAGTACCTTGTTTAAGCTAGTCAGTTAACCAGAGTGTTGATTAAAGTAACTAGTACTGCACGGTGCCAACTGTTACAATTTTACACCACCTTGGACTCGTTTATTAATTTATATAATGAAATGTCTTGATTCATATACCACTCCTTCTACCTTTCTTATCATTGCCCTCTTTTCTGGCCTTATTGCCTGTGCAACTATTGAGATAAATATTTTAAAACTAAACTATGTTTTTTTGCTATATTGTGCTCAACTGTCCTTAACTATATTATTGCAAGACAATAATCTCATTGACACTCAACTAGCAATTAACGCTTTACCTATAAAAGTTACAGGTATACCTTCTTCACTACATCATTTACTGCTACGGGTCATTCTACTATCTTTCTATACTATATGGCTACTGATCATTCCAAAGCTTGAGGTCACTATGTCTTTTATTTCTGTTTTACTGTGCTAATCAGTTGTATAAAAGCTTTGAACTGCTGGGATTTTGTTACAGTTTTCACTTCTATGTTGCATACTCTATATTTTTCTTATGACGTTTAGTACCCCTTTTTTTACCTTTCACTACAAGACAAGATCTTTTTCTTTAACCTTTTTTCTTTTATATTTAACGTCATACCACTGGACTAGTCATTTGGCTTGACCGTTTCCTACTATTGAACACCTTTCTCTTTTTTACTAAACCTTTAATGACTGGACAGGATTTTTTCTGACTGAGGGTACGTTTCTTTGGGATTATCCCGATCAGGTTTTTTTGATCCAAGATCACTCAGATAAAAGAGCATCAAACAAACAAATAAAAAACAAACCGCTATAAATCCCATCAGGATTCATCAGTGCCCCATGCACCTTGACTAAACTAGACTAATCTGTCTCGTTATCCTTTCTCTACATTCTATGAAAAATCTTTTGCTAATTGGACACGCCCTTTCCCTACAATTTCACATAATCAGGAGTACATTTTTTCCCTTTTATTCTGCACCTTTGTTATTATTGGAACCTTTTTGTACTCTTCCAATACACCTTTCTCTTTTATAACAAACCTGGTACTGTTGCAGTTGTCCTTTTTCTACTTTCCACAATTAATACTATTTCCTTTTCATTTAAGGTACATCATTCCTTTTATTACCAACATCTTTCTCTTCTGCAAAAGACCTCTCACTAACTGGACAGTTTCCTGCCACTAGAGGCCTTTCCTTTTTATACTGCACCTTTAACACTGGACTGTAGACGTTTTCTTACTACTTCACATTTTTTCTCTTTTAGAACGCCTTTTACAGCTGGACTTTACCTTCAGCTGTCCCATGAACTACACCTTCAACTACTAAAGACTAAAGAATTTCTTAGCTTATCTTTTACCACTTGACTCGTCTACATCTTTTGCAAACATCTTTCTCTTTTATACCTTTTATGGCAAGATAGACCTTTTACTATTATTCCACATCCTTCTCTTCTATACTGAACCTTTACTATGTGAAATTAATGTCCCTTTCCTTCTCTTGGGCGCCTGTCTCTTCTATAGCCACGTTTTAATCAACAGAATTAACATAAAAGCCTCTTTTAGCTTTTATATTTTCTCCTATTTCACTCTTTTCTCATCTGCACTTGACCTTTTCCTCCTACAACGCTTTCCTCTGAAGTAAATGTTAACAACGTTAACTTTTTCTTTTCGACTACTGAATCTTTTAACACTTAACTGGTCCTTTTCCTACGTCATACCCACCACTTCTTTCTGTTCTGTAACTAATTAAAAACTTGTTATGTATTACTGCACACATTTGTCTTCTCTAATATTAATCTTTTGCTTGTACCTGATCATAAATAGACCTCAGTTTCTTACTATTTGATACCCTATGCTTAACGTTTTCTACCTAACTAGACTTTTCACTACTATTCCACCCCTCTATACTATATGCTAAATCTATAATTACCGTACTAGACATTTTACGCCAGTAGAGTTCCTTTTGTGCCATAGCAAAACCTTAGGACTAGACTTTTTGCTTCAGAAATTAAATACAAGACCTAATTTACCAATGAGTTACAGCTTTTCGTTAAATATTTAACACTATTCCTTCTTATACTAAAACCTTTCCCCAATATTACACATCTTTTCTTTATATACTAAACATTTTTATACTAGACTAAAAAACGGGATGAGACTTTTCGCAAGTATATTCCACACCTAAGTTACTCTTTCTTTACCAAACCTTTTGTTACTAAACTAGACCTTTTTTTCTATTCCACACCTTTCTCTTCTAATTCTAAACCCCTTACCTGTTGACAAAACCTTTTCCTTACTATTTTACGCATCTCCTCCGTAATCCCAGTTTTCATACTAGACTAGACCTTTTTCCCTAACATTCAGTATTCAGCAACTTTCTCTTCTATATCAAACCTTCTACTAATTAGACTCTACTATTCTACACACCTTTTCTTTTTCCTTTATATTAAATCTTTTCGTCCTATTCCACTCCTTTAATTTCTCCTCTATTTAAAGTTATTGATTCCTTAACTAGCCTTTTTTTTTTACGCCTGACAGCTCCTTTGAGTCCATAGTAAATCCTTAGGACTAGACGTTTAATTTTCTTAAAAAACTGTTACATACTTTTTGTCTCTGAAGTTAAATACATGCACCTTTTAACACTGAGCTTTTTATCTTTTCCTAAAATATTCCACAATCTTTTTCCTGTACTAAAACCTTTTCCTATTATCTATGATCTTTTCCTGAAACATTCCGCAATTTTCCATCCTGTAATAAAAACTTTTCCTATTATTATTTTTCTATTCTTTCTTTACTAATTAACCCCTTTAAAACTGGACTAGACCTTTTCCTTCTATTCCACACCTTTCTCCTCTAAATCAAGCCTTTTTACCATTAGACTCGACTCTTTCCACTCCTTCCTGTATTCCTTCCTCTACTTAACCTAACTTCTGGACTAGACTTTTAGTATGCCACACCTTTTCTTTCTATACTAAACCATTTAACACTTAACAATATCTTTTTTCTACCTTAACTTTCTGTACTTAAACTTTTAATCCTACACTTAACTGTTTATACTATATTCCAGACCTTTCTCTTCTAATAATAAATTTTTACTACTTGACAAATCCTTCCCCAAACTACTTTATGCATCTCCTCAATAATCACAGCTTTCATACTATAGACTAATAACATTTCCTAATATTCAGCACCTTTTTCTTCCAAACTGAAACTTCTACTTCTCAACTGGACCCTACTATTTCCCCCTTTTCTTTCTATAATAAACATTTTACCACTGAACTGACCTTTTTCTTCTATTTCACACCCTTCTCCTTATACTAAGCAGCTAGACCAGTTCCAGGCTAAATAATCTAACCTTTCTCCTCTATACAAAGCCTCTGTTATGCCTGACTGGACCTTGTTTTTTTGCTATAACACACCCTTTCTTTTATAGTAAATATTTAACCAATGAACTAGTCCTTTTCCTGTTATTCACACCACTTTCTCCTGTATATTAAACCCTGTATTACTTTTCGCCAGACACTTTTACACTACTGTTACTACTTTACTACACCTTTACCTACCCGCTAAACAGTTTTCTTCAATACTTAACCTTTTACTTAACTACTGAACCTGTTTCTACTAACCCATACTCACCTATACTAAACTTGTTGCTTACTAACCTACACGTTTTCATACCTTCTAAACTTTGTTCTTCAATACTTAGCCTTTTACTTAACTACTTATGCAACCTATTTCTTCCACATATATTCCACACCACACTCGCCTGTACTAAACCTGTTACTATTGAACTAAAAATATTCCTTAATCTTCTAAACTTTTTTCTTCCATATTTAGCCTTTAACTTAAATACTGAACCTATTTCTTCTATTCCACACCATCAGTACTCGTCTATACTAAACCAGTACAACACCCTTTCATATCTTCTAAACGTTTTTCTTCAATATTTAGCCTTTTCCTTAAGTACTGAACCTATTTCTTCTATATATTCTACACCATACTCACCCATAGTAAACCTGTTACTATTGAACTAAATATATTCCTACCTTCTAAACTTTTTTCTTCAATCCATTCCACACCGACACCTTTTCATACCCTCTAAACGTTTTCTTCCATAAACTTTAGCCTTTTACTTAATTACTAAACCTATTCCTTCTATTCCACATCATACTCTTCCATACTAAACCTGTTACTACTGTACTACATCCTTTCATACCTTCTAAACTTTTTTCTTCAATATTTAGCTTTTTACCTAATTACTAAACCTATTTATTCTATTCCACACCATACTCGCCTATACGAAACCTGTTACTACTGAACTACATCCTTTCATACCATCTAAACTTTGTTCCTCAATATTTAGCCTTTTACTTCATTACTAAACCTATTTCTTCTATTTTACACTATACTGGTCTGTACTAAACCTGTTACTACTGAACTACACCTTTACCTATACCTTCTAAACTTTGTTCTTCAATATTTAGCCTTTTACTTATTTACTGAACCTATATATCTTCAATTCCACACCATACTCGCCTATACTAAACCTGTTACCACTTATACATCTTTACCTACCTCCTCAACTTTTGAATTCAATATTTAGCCTTTTAATAAATTACTGAACCTATTTGTTCTATTCCACACCATACTCGTCTATACTAAACCCCCTTTTTTACTTTCTAAACGTTTTTCTTCAATATAACTTAGCCCTTTACTAAATTACTGAACCAATTTCCTCTATTCCACACCATACTCTTCCATACTAAACCTGTTACTACTGAACTACACCCTTTCATAACTTCTAAACTTTTTTCTTTAATATTTAGCCTTTTACTTCATTACTAAACCTGTTCATTCTATTTTAAACCATACTGGTCTGTACTAAACCTGTTACTACTGAACTACACATTTACCTATACCTTCTAAACTTTGTTCTCCAATATTTAGCCTTTTACTTAATCACTGAACCTGTTACTACTGAACTACACCTTTACCTACCTCTTCAACTTTTGACTTCAATATTTAGCCTTTTAATTAATTACTGAACCTATATGTTCTATTCCACACCATACTCGTCTATACTAAACCCCCTTTTTTACTTTCTAAACGTTTTTCTTCTATATAACTTAGCCCTTTACTAAATTACTGAACCAATTTCCTCTATTCCACACCATACTCTTCCATACTAAACCTGTTACTACTGAACTACACCCTTTCATACCTTCTAAACTTCAATATTTAGCCTTTTACTTCATTACTAAACTTATTTCTTCTATTTTACACCATACTGGTATGTACTAAACCTGTTACTACTGAACTACATCTTTACCTATACCTTCTAAACTTTGCTCATCAATATTTAGCCTTTTACTTATTTACTGAACCTATATCTTCAATTCCACACCATACTCGCCTATACTAAACCTGTTACCACTGAACTACACCTTTACCTACCTCCTCAACTTTTGACTTCAATATTTAGCCTTTTAATTAATTACTGAACCTATTTCTTCTATTCCACACCATACTCGTCTGTACTAAACCTGTTACAAATGAACTATACCTTTATCTACCTTCTCAACTTTGTTCTTTAATATTTAACCTTTTACTTAATTACTGAACTTATTTCTTCTATTGCACACCTTACTCGCCTATATAAACCTGTTACTACTGAACTACACCCTTACCTACGTCCTCAAGTTTAGCCTTTTAATTAATTACTGAACCTATTTCTTCTATTCCACACCATACTCGTCTATACTAAACCTCTTACTACTGAACTACACCCTTTTTTACCTTCTAAACTTTGTTGTTTAATATTTAACGTTTTACTTAATTACTGAACCTGTTTCTTCTATTCCACACCATACTCGTCTATATTAAAACTATTACCATTGAACTACACCTTTACCTATCTTTTTAACTTTGTTCTTCAATATTTAGCCTTTTACTTGATTGCTGAACTTATTTCTTCTATTCCACACCATACTTGTCTATACTAAACCTGTTACTACTAAACTACACCTTTACCTACCTTCTAAACTTTGTTCATCAATATTTAGCTTTATACTTAGCTACTGAACCTATTTCTTCTATTTACACCTTACTCGTCTATGCTTAACTTGTTACTACTGAACCACACCTTTACGTACCTTCTCAACTTTGTTCTTCAATATTTCGCCTTTTCCTTAACTACTGAACCTGTTTCTTCTATTCCACATCTTACTCGTCTATACTTAACTTGTTACTACTCAACGACACCTTTACTGACCTTCTCAACTTTGTTCTTTAATATTTAACCTTTTACTTTAATTACTGATCCTATTTGTTCTATTGCACACCATACTCATCTATACTAAACCTGTGACTACTGAACTACACCTTTACCTACCTTCTTAACTTTGTTCTTCGATATCTAGCCGTTTACTTAATTACTGGACCTGTTTCTTCTATTCTACACAATACTCGTCTATACTAAACCTGTTACTACTTTCATACCTTCTAAACTTTGTTCATCAATATTTAGCCTTTTACTTAATTACTAAACCTATTTATTCTATTCCACACCATACTCGCCTATACTAAACCTGTTACTACTAAACTACACCTTTTTCTACCCTCTAAACGTTTTCATCCGGCTGTATTGAGCCTTTGACTTTCAAACTAAAAACCTGTTCCTCCTACATGTATATTATTCCTCAGCTTACTTGTCTATACTAAACCTGTTACTACAGAACTACACCTACGGCTTCAACCATTTTTCTACAATATTTAGCCTTTGAATTAACTGCTGACGCCTATTTCTTCTATTCAACATCTTACTTGTCTATACCAAACCTGTTGCTACTAAACTACAGCTTTTCTTACCTTCTATTGACCTTTTCCCATAATATTTAGCCTTTTATTTACCTACAGATCCTGTTTCTTCTATTCCAAACCCTACTCGTCTTTATTAAACCTGTTATACTATCGAACTTAAAATATTCCCACTTCCTAAACTTTTTTCCTCAATATTTAGCCATTTACTTGACTACTGAACCTTTTTATGCTATTCTACATCTTACTCGTCTATACTAAACCTGTTACTACTAGATTATACCTTTTCTAAACCTTTTCCCTCAATATTTAGTCGTCTTTTACTTGATTACTAGACCTGTTCTTTCTATTCAATACCTTATTCTTTTATACTAAACCTATGATATACCTTTTACTTTTCAGCTACAAGACCTTTTCGTGCTCTTCCATACATTAATTCCTCTTTGTACTAAACCCTTTACTACTGAACCAGACCTTTTCTTACTACTCCACAGCTTTACTTTCAGTGCCAAAACTGACTTTTAATCATGAAATAGAACCGTTTATACTATTCCGTACCATTCGCTTCTGTACTATATGAAGCCTTCTGCCTCTCAACTGGGCATTTTACTACATATTTCATATTTAAGAACATTAAGAAAGGACTCAAGACAATTAAAGCAAAAGAACATTACTGAATTACTGAACCTGATCTTTTATATTTATAATAATGGTTTCCCAAAACTGTCTTGCAGAAAAATCTGAATCAGCGAGTCAAATTACAAAGAGCTATGATAATTCTAAGTAATTCTTACTTTGTACTACAATAACGATTAAAGAAACCTGTTAAAGTATCCACTTGCACAAAGATTCTGCCCTCTTTTTCCTACAGGTAATAGGCTAATTAAACAAATATAATTTGCCTGCCTTCTTCCTTAGATTCAGTGCATTCAAGCTGTTTACTGAGTAGCCTTGGCAATAATGGGCCACCCCAGCTCTACGCAATAACAAAGAGAGTATAGATAACTTCTTACAGGCTTTCTAGACAATGAAATCTACATGGTTTTTCTATTTCAGGTCATTTTTCACTATTACTCCTAAGATCTTGTAGCTTTCAACCTTACTATTCCACACCTTTCTCCTCCATCCTAAAACTTTCACTACTAAAGTATACCTTTTTCTACTCTTCAACATCTTTGCTTTCCCTCATCCTAAATCTTTCACCGCTGAACTCTATATATAGGAAACCTTTTACCTCTATACTTAGGACCTTTTTTTCTACTATTTGAACTATTTCTTCATTCCTGTGTTTAAACGCTATTACTGGTTTCAGCATCCACGCCGTTTTGTTTTACAATACCTTAGTAATCTTTTACTGCACTTGGTCTTTTATACTTATTTTATACTTTTTATCTACGTATGCTGAAAGCTTTTCAATTGCGCTAGGCATTTGAAAAGTTACTTCTTCTGTCATTCGATTAGCTGGTCTATTAAATGTTCTTTCCAATGATTTTTCCTGTACACATAAGTGTTAACTTCCTTCCCATACAGTAATGAGTATATTTCCTAGTTTTCTACTACAGTCACGGCATGTGTCTTCGTTACGTCTCTTTTGTTAGAGGTCTACTCGTATATTACATCCTTTTTATCTACACGGTATCTTTTTATTATTTAGTGAAATTGGGCAATCAACGTATACTGGTATATGTTCGGGGGAGAAACCCAAAATTTGTACCCTACTTGTCGATATAACTGAAATAGAGACGAAGTAATCATTTAGTTTCGTACGGCACGAAACGGATGTTCTTTGAAGTGATAAGAATAAATAAATAAACATAAAAAAATATGTAAATCTTTTAACAGACACTCAAAGGTATCTTTCAAAACAGTACCACTGAAGTATCAAGAATTAGCTTCATGTTATCAAGCTCTGAATGATGCATCAAATGTGCATCAACTCCTATACCTATGAAACTGCAGTTCTTGTCTTGTGCCTAATGTTACATATTTTCTTCACGTTTTGTGACTTTTATGCTGTATACTACTACAACTGCTGCCGATACTACTTCTGACATAACTACTACCACCCGCAGCTACTGCTATTACTACTACTGCTACTACTATTGCCACTCAGCTGCTACTGCTGCTGCCGCTGCTGCTGCTGCTCTGCTGCTACTACTACTACTACTGCTACTGCTGCTGCTGCTGCTGTTGCTGCTGTACTACTTCTACTACTCCTACTACTACTACACCTAGTGCTGCTGCTGCTACTACTACTTCTACCACTACTTCTACTACTTCTGTACACATACTTTAAACTCTATTACTGTTACACTTCAAAGTCAATCTAATTGGCTTCATCGGGCGTCAGTCGCTCTTAGTGTGTACGTTTTAAGTTTGCATTTTGCGACATCTTTTGACAATATACAACAGCTTACACAGGACGAAATGACGACTTTATTAAGCATGATGATCGTAATAAGTTTCTTATTGCCAAATCCACTTGATGCTTTCATACTTCTTTAACTATTACACTATAGCCTTACTGTCTTCAGTTAATTTTTCATTTCAACTATACTTTGCCCATAGTCTTTCAGAATACTGCTACTGAACACATTGTTCCGTCTTGTTCCCTACATTACGTACTCGTCAATTTGCTGTTTATTCATATAAATACTTAGGTACCATCACAAACCCAAAGTTTAATCAGTAAACCTTAAACTCACTACATTGATTCACTGACATACTGACTTTACACTTTTTTCTCCTTTTATACTTGTCTCCTTGAACCATCACAAGCTAAATGAAAACCTTATTTTATATAGGGTTGTCTGGAAATACTTAAATATAGGCAACTTATTACATGAAGCATGTATCCTGTTTGCATGATCTAAGAGCGACCAGAACGCAGTTTGACATTATCAAAAGTATTGTTCGCATTAGAACAGCTTTTAAATTGAAACATAACAGTTTTAGTTGTCACTGCAATTTTATTTCCAGACTACAACAACACTATCTCCTGGAGGTTTTCTGTAAGTACTTCATGGCATTCTGGCTATGGCCGATAACATACTCAGACTGCTGCCTTGGGTAAAGCAACTTCCCCAGCAACATTTGAAATCAAACACAGTGTCTAAATGGTCGAAGCCCCAATTGCTGTATAATAAGTAACAGCTATCAATAAATAAGTTAAAAGAAACCCGGCTTAGTATCCTGTCAAAACCAAACCGTGGGAAGCGGATGTAACGGAGTGGATTAATTGTGTTAGGATGCCATCGGCACCTTACGCTGGCGTAGTTGGCTTACTTTATTCATATTCTCCCCGTAGAAGTTAACAATGTCCTTGGCTTGGTAGGATTTAAGCCGATTCTTTCTAACGAGACATAGATAGTAGAGTTATTTGTATAATTATGTACTGCATGGAAGCTTTTTAATTTCAAAGGCAGGACTGAAATAATTACAAAGGCTCCCATTAAGGGACTCACGCCAGCTCGGATATTAGATTTCAGCTGAACGTTTTTTTAAGGCTGATTCATCTGTGTGCTAAGAAGGAAAGTGGTTTTAAAGTATGCCGACATATAGAGATATAGGTGCACTAGAGAAACAAAAGATTAAACGTTGTAATGTTATTTTGTGTTGGTAAAAGATACTTCATTCATTTATTCATTCATTCATCCTAGTTCATTTATTCATTCATTTTAACAAGGTCTTTTCTCTCTTCAGAATTCTATCAGTTATAAAATGATCAGTGCCTTGTTCCCAGAGAATAGAGCTTGAAAATTACTCATGATTGAGTGCACAACTTGACACAAAACAGCTAAATAGCCCATTAATTCACAGGAATCCATGTCTTTTGTGTTCTTTTTTGATTTCAGTTGTATTTTTACTTAAGGGTGAAAGTCTCCTATGGCCTCTGTTTGTGCAGCAAAATAGCAAAAGTATTTTTTTTTAGGTAACTGTTAGACAAATTTAAAGAGACAAAAGTATAATCATTGAGTAATAAACTTAAATAGTTTATCCTGACGGATACTTACTTAGTCCTTGAGCAACTTTTGATACAGGCGCAAACCTCTTTGGCCATTGGTGTAGAACTGACAAAAAGACTGACAAAAAACTTAACTTAAAAATCAGTCTGAGTCAAAGAACGAAGAATTAACGGCTGTTAAATTAGAGCCTTGAGTTATACGCCTGAAAAAACCACCCCCATCTTCACAGATCACGCATTGGCGACTTGTATAAAACACCGGAGAAAGTGTTTCAGGAAGTGTAAATCACATTGCTCTTGACGGTGATAATGGTATCATTTCAAAGGTCAAAAGAAAAGCCCACAATAGTCACGTTTGCTCTTACGACGCTCTTAGAGGTTGTATGAAAGCATTGACCTTAACGGTTGTCCCGGAAATAACCCTCGAAGATCTTTGTCGTTATTTTATCCTTTTTGGTGGCTTTTGATATGTGCAAGTTACATACCATGTCTGGCAAAAGCCCCATCTGCTAAAAACCAATTTCTATTTCTCTTCAGTTTCCTTTACGAAGAAAAATGTTATGTTCTGGTATTCAATATTATTTGTTACACTTTCATGACTTTCATCCACGGAAATATAGAAGCACCTGTCACTCGTGGGGTATCATTTACTATGAAAGATATCGCTGAAAGTTATTACTCAGAGGGTTTCAGTTTGATTGGCCACACTGCAAAAATCCAAAGTCACGGAATTAATGTAATAAGCGTATTACTCATGTTGAGTCTTGAACAGTTTTAAGAGATAATCTTCTGTACTTTCCAAAATGTTACTGTCAAAGATAGTCCTATTGAACATGAATACCTTAAATACATAAAAATGAACAATGGCGTTTATGCTTTCACAAGGCGAATCCATTTTTATTTAACGTTTTATATTGCCAAAAGGTAATTTGTTTGTTTTCCGTTACCTTTTCTGTTCTTCATTATTTAGAGGCAGATTTAATTAACTTTCATGTGGAGTAATGAAAACATGTATATAGAATGTTTGTGATCGCAAGTAAAGAGGCAATATTTAAAAGCAAAGCAATTAGATCCTTTCTATGAGAGTTAATAGCTCTAGGACTATTTAAAGAAACCTATTTGTGAAACCCCACTAATGACAATAAATGGGGCCTTCGAATAAGACGTGATCGCCATAGCTATTAGAACGATGCTTGCGTGCTGGTATTACAGAGCATGTCTCTCAGCTGAAAGCGAACAATTTCAAGAGGGCACGAGAAACGCCAAAAGCAATCAGTATTACGATAACAAGTGATGTGACAGCAAATTCTAACTATATTGAGCCCCGTCGGCCCCATTGTTTGTTTTGAAATGGTAATTTGGAACCTTCGCGTGTTTAAAATACGTGAACGTCAAAAGGTGACACAACAATGAGAGTGTTAACGCAATAACCACACCTCTACAATTAAGGGAATCATATCGTGCACGAACTTTAGCTATAAATATCGTAAAAGTTACTTTGTTATCCTTTGTCTTTGTTTTTACGGTGTATGAATCTTTTGTTTGATTGCAATCTTATCTCGCACGAATCAGTGTTCTTATGCAATCCACGTGTTAACCCTTGGGTTAAGAAAGAGACTAATCAAAATTCCTTGTTTAGTATTAAATTTCTTGGCTTTGTGTTCCCAAACAAAGCATACTGGTAGCTATTGTTTAAAGCTGCAATTAATAGAAATAGGTTTACTCGCTCATGGTCTTTTCTAGAGATTTTAACTCGTGATTCATTTTAATTGTTTATTTTTAAGATCACGGAGTACCCGCCATTAGCGAAACCTCTTGTAGCCACCCTGGTTTAGGTGCGTAAATACGCGAAGTTAACCCTCAAATCCCTGAGAGTGATAAGTATATCAGTATCAATGCTTAGACAATCAGAGATTTAATTATAAGTAAGGATAGTATAACCCGAAAAACGTTTTGATAGTTCAACAACCTCTCCGCTCTCTTTGTGTAAGTAACATACGCGACTAGGAAAGGAGAACCTCACTTAATGCTATGTAATTTAATAATAACTGAAGTGGAAATTCTTCTTAAATGAATCCCGCTTAGTCTCTCCCGGAGAGAGACACCCGACCACATAAGCTCTGCTATATTTTTTTATCGTGTATAAATATATGCTATTATTAATATTATAAGTTAGACGAGTGGTAAAGTCGTCCACTAAATATATAGATTTCTCAACCTGTGAGATAGTGCCTGAAGCAAATTAAAATGAGGACACTTAAAACGAAGTGAAAAAAAGTAATGAAACTGCTTGCGAACTGTTAATACCGAGGATTCTGGACATTGTCTCAAAAAGAACTTCAAACTTCACCTTTTCACTCCGAGAGTAAGCGATGGAGTTAAAAGGGTAAAAAGTTGCTCAATCAATTTGGCGGAGTAAGCCTGAGAGGTGTTCCAGGTGGCTAGCCTTATCACTATTAGGGACGGACCATTAGAAAAGTTATGGGGGGGGGGAGGGGAATTTTCGAGCCGCAGGAATTTTTTTTCGTTATCAAATTCCTTGTATGAAGTTTTTTTAGGCCATAGCATGAATATTTTTTAGGGTTAATCGGCGTGCAAGAATTTTTTTTCATTTAATTTTCCCTTGCGCGAATTTTTTTTTTGTACTTCGCCCGCCCCCCCCCCCCCCCCCATAAGTTTTCTAATGGTCCGTCCCTTACAAAAGGCTTGACAAACGAATTAAGCTTGTTATCAGTGAACGTTAGTTGTTGAAACGAAATAATTCTGAGCCATATGGTATGAAATTACAAGTCACTGATAGACAAAGGACGTTTTCTCCCTAGATTGCGTGGAAACGGAAGTTTTAAACAAGATAAGTACTTAGGGAAACAAAGACATGAGCTTATCATATGCAGTCACTTGTCAATGAGTATATACAACGCTTGTGACTATTTTTAAAAGGTCATCACGCTTTATTAGATCCCAATCAAAACAAAGGAGATAAAAGTCACGCAGCCTTTAGGCTCCTCACGCCAACGTTGTGCGCCCACGGAAAGATGGGCGCTCTTTCCTTTTGATTGTGGTTTGCAGCTTGTAACTGTTTCAGTAATTCAATTTAAGCCAGAATTCACCCAGTAAACCCCTTGCTGTTTTTCACAGAGGGAAATCTATTTTATATCCAGATGAAAATCTATTGGTTTTAGTCAGGGGAGTGATTGCATATCATCTTCTTTGGAGTTGGAGCTCTGAGCCATCACCCAGTTCTGCGGTTATAGAGAGACTTCGACACCCTCTGTACTTTGTTCCACACCCCTTTCTTGGTATAGCAATTTCGCAACGCTGCCATCTCGACGTGGCGTAAAACAACAAAAGGCTTTCCCTGAGCCAGTTCCCGCTGTAAAACCTTGTAAGAGATTGGTCAATCAAGTGGTTTTTGTCAACAGAAAATGATAAATAAAATTTGGGATAAAATAGAGCAGCGATGAAATAGTAAGTTCTTATGTGGGTTAAATGTGAAAACGTGATGTTTTTCCGCCTGTTTCATCAAAGCTTTTCGCTCACGTACTCGTGTTTTTCGATTTTTTTTTCATCACACATCTGGACCGAACGCTAGTAAACACATATTGACCGACTGAATGACTGGCTAAATGACTGACTGACTGACTGACTGACTGACTGGCTTACTGATCTAAATTTACTTTACTGGTGACTGACTGAATACGAGGTAACTGCCCCCAACTATCCATGACCGGCGACTGACTAGGTGGTATGATTCAGTAACTACCCCGCCGGTATGGGCTGGCTGACCGTCCTGACGAACCTCACTAACGTCACTAACTGACCGGCTGAGTGCCTGACTTACTCACTGATTGTCCTTTTTTGTTTGCTGAATAAGTGAGTAAGGAACTGATTGTTTGAGCGATTGAATGTCGGCTGACTTGCTCTTTCACGGGTTTATTGGTTTGATTATTGGTCCAAGAGAGATTAAGAGAGGCTACACTCTCTTGGTTGCTTCTATATGGTTCATGAACGAGTCCTGGGGTCCTCCTTGGTTCAATGCCAAACAACTGATATCATTTTTAGCTCAGAGCTATATCTAAGACGATTGATAGCGCATCTTATCTGACTAATTTTGTTTTATCATTTGTTAAGTTAAATCCCTCTACTCATTTGTGTCTATTCATAAATTTACTTTGTTATTACAGTGTTACTGGCCGGCTGGCAGGTAAGATGACTGATTGCGCAGAATAACGGGTGACAATGATAAGTAAATTCTGATTAGCACTTTACTCAGTTAAAACTCGCTGCTTTAATAATTACCGAAGATAACTGTAGCAACAATATCATTTTTTGCATCTTATCAAGCAAGATCAATTATTATTCCTTTATCGCAACTTCGTTGACAAAAATGAAAGTGGATTTACACGAGTGTCGTTCAAATAATGAAACCTGACTTCGGTGATCCACCACCAAACGCTTTAGTTTTAGCACATAGAACGTTATAGACTTACTACAAGTTCGATGTTCATTAGTCAGCCATATATGCCTAGGCCGGGCCTTTTAAGAAATACATAATAATGTTTATCATAGCTCTGCCTCATCGTAAATTGAGCCATTTGAAAGGAAAGCGTGGGTGACCATAAGGCGGAACAAAAGTAGCGTCCGGAAACACAGAGAACAGATCTTCTGGATAGTGGTTGAAAAAGGCCGGTTCAGGTTCAGTTCTGTGGTTAACATTTTTGTCGTGACAATGGAAATAACAAAACAGGCCGGTTTAGGCTTTTCTGGTATTTTGTGTTAAGGAAGTTGAAGAATTTCAGTAGTACGAGGCAACACTTGTAACACAAATTTCGTAGATACAGGACTTGATATCGATTACTTAAACATGACCAATCAATAATCCTCTCTTGTATGATTTAAACAGATGATGCTGTGTTCCTGCATTAAACTGACAGTGTATGTGAGTTTCTAAGTCACTGGCCCCTCGACTTTTGTCAATTGTTTCAAGTGTTGAGCCACAAATTTCTTTATCCTCACATGTTGAGAATAACATTTTTCCTACATTAAAGAACAGAATTTTGTGACACTAAATTACGATCTTCTCGACTAAACTGTGCATTTCGGTCCTCATATTTTGGCTAACTATTTGCCACTAAAATTCGCTGTTTACTGAATCCTTAATCCGGGGAATCGCCCAAAACAGTGGAGGTTTAGACGGCCATTGGCCAAACGAATACATGGACACGTGACCTCTTCGAAATTAACCTCCGAAAACAAAGGCGATAGTATGTAAGTTTGAGGCAACTAATGCACTCCAGTTTCTCTAAGAAATTAAGACTTAAAGCTTAGTTAATCTAATTAGCTTTTTTTTTAGCTTCTCCGCTCTCCCAGGTTCCAAAGGTGACAATTTAAGACAACAGTTTTAGTTTTTACTGGAAAACTAAGACATGCAGTGCAAATAGTTTTTGGTGAAAAAGAAGAACTCGTGGAAAGACCATGGAATTTCAACTACACACTCTATGGGTTTAGAACTATTAACATTTTTCCAAAAGAGCATTTCGGATTTGAAGCAGCTGTAGCCACTCGCTCAAGTCTTAACTATTGTAATCGAAATGAAAACAATGGAAAAGCTTATCAATCAAGATGGACACAGACAGGATTATAATATCAAGTACAATAGTAACGGGAAAAGGGAAAAATACACGTTGGAGGCTCTCAGGAGCTTTCATGAGCAGGCAGGAGCCGATTACCCCGAAGCTGGTTTTTCATCCATGAAATAAAGCTGCTACCTTTACGCTCATAATATTAAGTGATATAAAGGAGTTGCGTTAGTTCTTGAAGTTTGTTCTTCGCTAGATCGGTTGAGATCTGTGGTGGGCACATAAAGGATATTCAAAGCATACAAGATTAGTCTCGTGAAGCCTGTCAAGTCGACAGTTAATCTTAGTGCCACCAACAAAGGGACATGGATTTTACCGTTTTTCTCAGCAGGAAATGAAATTGTTTTTGCAAGATTGATCAAAATAAGCATCATATTAAAACATTAACTTAAAGTTGTAAACAGGTACAATATTAAAAGAACTTGTAGGGAAGCTGGACAGCTTAAAAAGCGCCTTTCCGAAGGCACGCACAAGTTGAACTCCACAAACGATCCGGCGACCTGAGATGATGAAATGATTTTACGATTCGCTTCTCGTGATGCAGGAGATCTCTATTGAGATTATTTGATAAAAACCACGAAAGAGGTTGAATTTTGTTCGCCGCGCCAGATTAGTCGGAATAATCGACCTGAGTATTCAAGTGACTCTTTGTTCTTTTTTGATATGAGAACTCATCGAAGCTGACCGAGGCGGTCGATATATTTCGAGCAATGAACATAAATTATTCAGGATGAATTAAAATTTCGCCGATTTTTGTCGCGAGCTTCTTGCAATGACAATTTTAATGATCTTTAATAGAGCTGGTTCAGTCAACGAGTTTCGTTTTTCACGATAAACACGATATATAATTGTTATGGTCTTGAGTCGCATTTTGCACGCGTGACGTAGCGGATCGTTAACTTGGTTGCATCCACCACTGACAAGGCATAAGTCAGTTTACACAAAAAAAAAAAAACACTCGAAGTCTGTTTTCGAACATGAAAGTAGTCAAAGCACTGTAGAAGAAGTCAAAGGAACAAACAAACGACAAAAATCGAATAGTTTATTAATAAAAATGGAGTATGTTTCTCTTATGGTAAAAATAACTCATAGTTAATGTTCCGTAGAAAGCTAGCGGGGCGCATTTGTATGCGTCGATGATTTTTCTAATAAAACATTTTTATTTAGTCACGATATAATAGTGCCTCAAGGAATGAAAGCCTCGCAACATCCCAGAAAAGATTCAAAGAAGAGTTTATTGTAATTTCCTTATATATACTGTTCGTGTGTTATGCAAACGGAAGCTAAGGAGTCATTAATATTTCAGCGTCTAAAAGGCTAAGAATAATTATAAGGCCTTATACAAAAAAAAAATGGATAACAAAGTTGTCGTTTTTTAATTATAGCGCCTCGCCAAAGCACGCGATCTCAGATGCAACAAAAGGGGCTTGGCCTAAAAAAAGTAACATTAAACTCTAATGCGTGGGCTCAAAATTGTGTGTCTTCACGTTCTATGCAATGAGATTTGGCGGCTTTGATTGCTTTCTCTTTAATTGCATCCGTTTACCGTGTTCACGCAATATCGACAGCAAGCCTTTCATTTGATCGAGTTTATTAAAATTTGGATGGTTAATTCACAACACTTTATACTTTTTTATTTATAACCTAAGTAATCTCGGCAAACTATTGCAAATAAATTTTTTCGACTAAGAAACCTGCTCGTAAGAATTCAGGTACAATAGTTGAACTTTTGAAAATTAATAGTCGTTTTGTCTAATGGTGTTACTTTATGTAGCTTAAGATATCGAATATGTAAAATATAGTTATTGTTCCATTCTTTCTTTCAACTTGTTGATTTATAGCGAGCTGTTTTCACAAATAATTTTTTTTTACAGAAGCAAAATTTGGAAAGCTTACCCTGTCTAGTGTAACGCATATCTCCCTCCACCGACGTGATTTAAAACTGTTGGCAGTATTTTGGGAACGAATTGATTTTACCTTTTCTTCTTCAAGCAGATAAAAAACAGTTTCATTGTATGTATTATTTTCTGCGTATATTTACTGATTCTCTTTTAATGTTTCAAGCAGATTGACCCGTCCTTCGTGACAATGTTGCGCAACGTACCTACTTCCGAGATGTGAACGTGAGACTCGCGAACATTCGATATTGAGGTCGAAGGCCGAAGATAGAACGAGTACCTATTTCGGGAACCAATTGCAAGAAGCGATGATGACTCGAACTTTCTCGGCCTTCCAGAATCGTCGGCGTGACAAAACCGTCGTTGGAGTGCGACAGTTAATAATTCGAGGCTCTTCTTTTCTATCTATGGATTATCGTCCTACTCAGATTTAACAGCATTGTATTATTGACATAGGATTGATAGTTGTCGTCAACAAAAAGAAACTAAAAGGTAAAGTCGCATTTGCAACAGCTCAGTTCGGTAAGATACGCGCGGCCGATAACTAAGCACTGACACTTCGTTACCACCTCTACTAAGCGTGACTTGCTCGTTTAGCCTGGGGATGAATAATCGATGCATAACGAACTTAGCATAAGAAACCTGTCGTAAAAATTGCATGCGGATTACAGAAACGGTGCCTGAGTCTTCAGTTTACAAGGATCCACGCAAAACCACGCAAAACTCTGCGGCTCCATCAGGAAGAATTATCTTCTTTATTTTTACTACGAAACGCTTCCTGATTGTAAAGGCTTAGTCCAAAAACATTTAGTCAGGTTGGGCCGCCTCTCAAGGAATTTATCCAAATGCTTATGGCTTGTAAGAGATACGACGACTTGCTCAGGACGCAAGAAAGTGTAATGTACCAGAACAATACTTACCAAGGGGAAGGGAACCCGCTAACGGCCGGCATCTACTCGCTTCTCATACCTAACAGCGAGGAAGAAATACAGCAGGTGAGTTATTTTCAATTATTTCAAACGTTCTTGACAATTCTCTGTTGCAAAAGTCATGCAGTCGAGTCAC
This sequence comes from Porites cylindrica, assembly GCA_964035525.1. Classification (NCBI taxonomy): domain Eukaryota; kingdom Metazoa; phylum Cnidaria; class Anthozoa; order Scleractinia; family Poritidae; genus Porites; species Porites cylindrica. The sequence goes on along the minus strand of OZ037780.1, from coordinate 14,031,582 downwards.
AAGACACTGGCTTTGAAAAGGAACAAGTTAAAATGCAAGACGTTATACCAAAGAGTAACTATATATTGATAGCGTGAATCAAATTCACACCTTTCAGTCACTTTGCAAATAGATTTTAGAATGTATTTGGGAGTAGATATCTAAAACTGGTAAAACTACTTCGACTATCGTGATTTCTGAAACACGGATCCTTGAGATTTCGAGACAGAAACTGCACCCATGAATGATTTTCGTAGTGCCTCAGAGCATTGCAATAATTGGTGGCACCTTAGTCCTCATGTATTATATAACCAACACTGGTTATTTTGGTAACATCACGCAAAAAAGGCTATGTTCTTTTTTTATATATTACGACGAAGCTAAAGTGCTCTAGTTTAACTAAAATTATGGGCCGTAAAGGCGAAACAATTGCAACGTCAAGGTCGGGGGTCCGTTCAAATTCTTAAAACTGCGGGAAGTGTTTACTGCTTGCAAATCCTAACAAAGTCGAAAGTCCCTTCCTCGTTAACTAACAGTGCAACGAACGCCGTTTCTTATCATTTTATTCATGCTATGGTGTGATGATCGATTATAGATAGTCATACCCAATTCGTATTCTTCACCTTTTTGACAGACTCTCCACGAAATGGATAGCTACTTGTGCTCATCTTCTCCCGTATCAACTCCTACGGAAACACCAGCAAATTACGCAAACACTCCACTACCAAAGTTCGAACAAATGTCAGGGAAGAGAGACTGCCGATTTCCAGATCCAGCGCCAAACATGTACACAGTTGTACAGTCCCAGTGTGCGCCCTCCTTCAGTCTAACACACAGATGGCCACAAGTGACAACCCCAGCCCAAACAACTGCAGTCAGTACATCGACAAGTGGAGCTGTAGACTTGGGTTTCGCGACCAGAGGGCAAACCTTTTCAGCATCCTCCTCGACCCACAAGGAACTTGAACTAAATCACGATGACGGGTTCCTTTGCGATTTCCCCGGCTGTGAAAAGCGCTACGCGAAAAATTCGCACCTTGGTACTCACAAACGGCTTCATACAGGTGAAAAACCCTTCCTGTGTCCGTGGGAAGACTGTGGGTGGTGTTTCCGACGTTCCGACGAACTCAAGCGACACTATCGAAGACATACTGGAGAAAAGCCCTACGTATGTCCGCTTTGTGGGAGATCTTTTAGCCGCTCCGACCATCGATCGTCTCATATAAAGAAAATACATCCACTCATGTAAGGAACTGTACAATAGTTGGGAGTTTAAAAATCCCCACAAAGAGAGAAACACCCAATTTAAAATGTTAACCTACCAGTATTAAATAAGTAAGTTTTAAGTTTTAATTCGATATAATGCATGTTTAGTTGATTGATGCAAAAGTTCGCACAAAAGTATTACACGATGTAAAATAGGTCTTCTTTTTAACTACTAAATTATGTACAAATTAAAATAATTACGAGAGGAAAGCAATACACTAAACTCTTTGAGTTGATCTCAGTCGAGTGCCTCCAGACTCAAAAACTCAGAAACTCAATGACCTTTGATAAGGTACATACTTTTGTCACAACTTGTTTGTAACAAGAACAACTTTTTATTCCGTGGTTCGACTTTCGATTCAGTGATAAAAAGTTGGCTGCTTACACTGTGGACGTAATTTATTTAATAACACTGAGATTCAGTGCCAATGAAAACAGCAAACTGGGAGACAGTTTCTGAAATATCCTGCCACAGCTTACAGTCAAGCATTAACTTAGAGACGCAGGTGGTCGATGCTGTCGATTGTTTCTTACAGATAATGTTATTTTCGTGACGGAAAACGCAAAATCAACTGTTTTTGTGGAAATGATAAAGGTAACCTCCAGTTTTTTCAGAGAACTAAGTGCAACTATTTTTTTCTATTTGTTGTACAAAACTCCTCAATGTGTCAGATTTTTTATGAGCTACCTGGCCCAAAATGTGGCTTTTTCAGTGCTGTGTGCTAGTCAGGAAAATAACTTCACCATTGGAATAACAGACTATGTTGTAATATAGTTATAATTATATTTTTCCTGTGAGGGTAACTTACAGTCTCTGTAAGTAAAATGCTCAATAAGTCTATATATGTCGTGGTCCACGAATTAGTGGCCATTTATTTAAATTGTTATACATTAAAGAATGGAAACAAAGTTTATTGCTCTTCAATTCAAAATTCTAGTGTTAAACAACCCTTGGAATAGATAACTTTGTATACCCGGAGCTAATCATTTTTCTGTAACTTAGGTAAACGTATTTATGGGGTGCATAGGAGAAGAAGATGATGTCACAACTAGAGCAGTAAAAGCCTGCGATTAAAAACGTGATTTCTACAACAACAACAATCTTTATTTTGTACTCACTCTTGCTCAAAAATACATTACGACAATGAAAATATTAAAAGTAAAAATTAGAGTACTGGCTGCCTGGAATAACCATGGGGGCTAGCGGAGCCAGGCAGCCAGTTGAAATCATTAATAAAATTAAATTACAAGTCAGCAAGAAAACTGAAGCACATCTTTCTCGCTGACTGCTGACCTCACTAAGAACCTGTTAGGCTAAAATTTGCCAGTTAGGCCCCCTCTATACATCTAAACAAGGAACTGTTCAGCCTAAAATTTGAAACAGGTTCTTATATTCTAAAATATGCAAAAAAACATTCTGTACACTTTGCCTAAAGAGCTTCAAAAGCCATGTGGTCAGTGCTTCAGTCCTTTTTCGCATAGTCATTTTCCCAAATACTAATTTGGTTTGTAGATTTTATATGAGGAATAAGCTGAGTACCACTTAATGACTCATAGCTACCTTTTTTTTTCTTCAGAAAATATGAACCTCTTTGAGAACCTAAATAGCCTAAATTTGTGCTGATTACCATTTATGTAAGGACCTGTTAAGGCTGACTTGGGAAAATGTAGGTTCTTTATAGCGGGTTTTCACTGTACTTAAGTTCGGGCCTTAGTTGGTTCGCGAACAAGACATAGGGTACACACCTGATAGTGGACGGAATGCAGGTGGTTTATTAATTAGTCTAACAAGTTATATAATCATATTTAGTGCTAATTTTGTTAAGAGTCTGTGAATATCAAACGAAACCAAACAAAGCAATCCGGAGTTATAATGTCCTGAATAGCAACTTTAATCGAAAGCAATAACACTTCTGAACAATTTTTTCCGAGTAATTGTTGACGGGTTATAATGTCAAAGGCAGTATCTATCGATCGAAAGAGTTCTATTTAAACAAAATAAATACATATATAATATTGGCATCTTGAATAAAGTTATAACAACTCTCAACATGCAAACGGCACTCATATGCAAAAAATGAAATCTACTAGCCAACAATATTGCCAGAAATGAAAATGTCTGAGTTCCATAAGCATGTTAAGAATTAAATCAATAATCCTGTGTGGCATTAGTCAACTTTGTTTGCAAAGTTTGGAACACTATAAACACTATAAAAAGCTGCATTTTGTTAAAGTCAAGACAGTATTAAAACAATCAAACAGACTATTCTAATTACTGTTATTAAAGTAAACGTTAAGAAAGGTCACAACGAGGCATTGACTTCTTACAAGAGAGTATGAAAAGGCACTCCAACCGGTTTAGAAATCATCAATTATACGGCGACTCATTTCATCTTTTTGCAATCAAGTAACGAAAAATTTAGTGTTAAAATCAAAATAATAAACTTCCCAGTGCCAGCAAGAGAATTGTCTCGATTTTCGTTGAATGTAAACCAAGGAGGAGAAATATATAGGAGCTGTTTCTGAAATCGGTCGTCAAATCGTACAATTGAAGTGGCTTTCATCATTTTGTGTAAAAATCAGTGTTTCATCACTCACTGACTATTTCACCGTTTACAGCAAGTTATCTGAAAACAAAGATAACTTTTTCCTTATTTTAGATTGCTGACATACAAGTTTTCTTAAAGTATGTAATATTTTTGCTATAGCTTCTTTTGTTTTGAAAGCAATTTTCACGAGTTTTAGTTGCCTTTGTATGACTTTCCAGCGGTTTTCTTTGTTTACATTGTTAACTAGAGCCCAGCCCCTCCGATAATAAAATGGTGGCTCTTTTCGAGGTTCACAAAAGCTTGGCTTATTGTGTTTTATTATATACGTGAGGTCTGTTCTGATACATGAGGTGTTAAACTTGTTTCCCTCCACCCACTCTCTCTACCAATCTGAACGTCTCTAAACAGGGCTGCATTACCACACTCGATTGACATGAATATAACAAATGCTGATAAATACATTCCGCATATTTAGAACTTCTTCCTAGAGTACACGCTTCTTCCATTGGCTGATTATGAGCGGGGGATGTCAATAGCTAAGGGCAATCTACCCTTTTTGAAAGTTGGGTTTTAAGTGTTCTCTACAAGTTAAATTACAAGCGAGGGATGGACTTGTATGTCCACTATAAAAAAGTCGTGAAAGCGTACCTTAAACTCGAGTTCTAAAACTTCTTGCCAGAAGGAATCCACTACTTAGTTGTCAAACAATCTTTAGAAACTTTTGGAATTTTTGCATCATATTGGACGTATCAAAAGACAGCAGAATTTTATCCGTCAAATTTGCAATCTATAGCTCATGAAAAGATCGCGAGCATAGAAAGTTTAATACCTTGGAGAAATACCGTTAAAATTTCTCTACATTAAAGACTATGATCTCAACATGGTATGTTACCTTTACATCGATCAATGATAATAAATTCTTGGGCAAAAAATTACAGAATTCCTCCTACTAAATCATTTTAACATATCGGCGAATATGTAACAATGATTTCGATAGATAAATAACGAAAAATTGTTAGATAGTATTACATAAGTCAATTATTTAGCTGTTTAGAACTCTTGTTTAAGCACTTTACATGAGCTCTTAATTTTACTTACTACTCCCCAGTTTTTAGCCACTACCATAAAAATCTACTTTCCGTGCCAAGTGCCAGGGTCCTCTTGACTTGTATTACGTACAAAGCCACTTGCATGTTAAATCCACCATTTTGAAACAATAACCCGCAAGTGAAGTAACCAAATATAAACAAAGGATCTTTTAAAGCAAATTTTTCGTTTCTTGGTGCTGTCTTCTTTGCATTGATTCCTGTTTAGGTATCACTGAAGACGGTAACTTAAGAACGTTTACTAGTTGCTTAAGTCTACGTGATTGCTGTGCTGTACATAGTGCGTGGGTTGACTTTCCCAGTACCTTGACCAAGCAAGGAGGTGGAGACACGTAATACAGTTTTAATCTCTGTAAGAGTACTATTTTTTTTTTTGGTATTGTAAGAATAGGTATAAGTATAATGCTTCTTTTTTTTTTTTTCTAAGAAATTCTGGAGATTATGTCAAATAGAAACGAAATAATGGTGACAAAAAATTGAATTGTGGGTTATTTATGTTGCATTCGTTATATAATTCAAAGTTATTCTATGGTTCGTAAGCCTGTGTGTTTGAAGCCCACGCAGTAAAAAGCAATTTTTACGCCCGGCGTAAGATAACGGATTTCCGGTCCGTAAATTGAACTGTTCAATAAACATTTACACTGTTACGCCTTTTGCCAAACGCCCCCATCATTTGGCTCATACTTAGTACCTCAACAATAAATAGAATGGGGATTTTGACAATTTAACAGTCAAAGCCTAGCATCGGCTTTATGCTAACTGGTTCGGGTAATCTCGCCTTGTATGTGATGAAACTGAGGAAATAGACGTGGTGTGTTTGATCCCGTGAGCCTGATACGCTCTTGACACGCTGCTCCGCCGACGTATTCTACGGTGTTGCCAATAATCTACTTCCGGCGACCGACTGTAAAAAGGATGTACTCGGAAATACGGTACTTCAATATTAGCACTCACGTAAATGGTGTATAATATATTTAAATCTGTCTGGAAAGACAACAGTCACGTAGCTTTCTTAAGTTGACAAGCTGCTGACGATCTAAATCCTATCGTGAAAGCCCCAAAAACAGGTGATCGTCATGCACACTACTGTCTAGACTTTGCGTTGGGGTGGGGGGGGGGGGGGGGGGGGACTTCAATGCGTTTCAAACTTTGTTTCTGTGGATGGCATGTTAGATTAGGACCGTAATGAATAGTGAAATCCTTAAGTGTGACGATACAGTATGTTCATCTAATTATCCTACTCTTGAAGCAGTAAACCTGTTAAGGATTTGAAGAATTGCAGTATACAGGGCATTCCACTGGTAAATTGTTTAGACCCTTTTTAACCATGACAATTCTTCACTTAGAAAATCACTACATATAAATTGCCTACTAATCTGTTTTTGAAATAGGATATATACCTTAAGAAGTCAAGTCCCTCGCGATTAACTATGTATTTTTGGAAACCGGACATTTGTAAGACAGTAAACATTATGGCTGTTTCTTAAAACAAAACATCGTGTGCAAAGCAATCAAAGGTTGCTTTGTGGTACAAACTAAAGCAGCTTAGTGTCGCGCTCCATTCACTAGACTAATCCGTCAATTAAGCTGCAAATTTTGCTCTCAAAAATAATGTGAGATATTTTTGTTGCCCCCCATGTTCATGCCGTTTATACCTGCTTGTGTTCTACTCCAGAAAAAGGCTGATACAAGCAGTTAGAAAGGCAATGCAATTGAATTGCATGCCGGCATTTTTTATTTCTAAACTTTAGGTAATACAGTTAAAGTTCAAGGCTACGCAAACCTTGCCATAAATTTTTCAGTTTAAGATGAATTGTTCAATCATTTTTAAACAAACTAACAATAAAGTTGAAAAAGAAAGAAAGAACTTGTACATCAAATTACACAGAACATCGACTGACACCCTGCGTGATGGAAAATTCTCACAGCAAACATGATGTGGATGAATATCTGTCCTTTTTCGTACAAATAAAGTGTTGTTTTCTCCTATGCAGGTCTCGAACGTCACCAGGCATGTGGTATTGAGACAGACTTTCCACGCTTTCCGGCAATCAGTTCGCAAGTGTGGCCAAGACAAAAAGCCAAAGTAGACCTAAGTAGCTTATAATTCTGTCCATGATGAATAGCTACTTTTAAAACGTCAGTGGGACAGATAAGCTTAGTGGTTTCTAATTCCAAGGCTTTGCGTCTTTGTAAGGCCAAGTTTTTGAAAAGAAATATCTGGACGTTGATTCGTGTTGCCTTACCGTTGTTTTACCGGAGTTGCACGGTTTGGATCTTAGCGACGACGCGAAAGATTATTCTAGTTCAAATCACTTTGTCCAGCCAAAAGGCAATTGCCCCTATTTGATCCTATGGAAAAGCCAACCATATTCCAATGGCACACTTCCAACTCTTGAGTTAACTGATGCCTGCAGTGGGTGACTGGAGACCACCATTTAGAAGTACACCTCTTGGTCAATTACGGAAACTTGAATTTTAAATGACAACTCTATGGTGTGACATTTTAAAACCTTTCTGTCAGTACTTTGGATGGCATTATTTTGTTTGAAATACATTGCAAAGCGGTATTAGGTATTTTTTTTTAATGAATTTGCATTGTTAAACTCTTGAACGAAAGCAGCAAGTTTGAGTGATTTATTGGCTTAGAAGTTCCCAGTTTAAAGACCTTTAAAGAAAAAGTCTATCAAGATAAAGTCGTATATCTCGACAGAATATTAGCAGCAGGTACATGATCATTTTACATTTTTGAATAACGAGACACTTGAATAGGGCTTGTGGACAAAGTAGAGAAAGAAATAAAGAGCGTTAAAATTGCCAAATAACTGAGTATTTCATCCACGGACCCAGTAGACTTTTCGGCACTATTCACCTGGTCTCAAGCCTGTTGTATTCAGTTGTATGTGCCAGGATTAACAGCTAAGAAACTACCAAACAAAGTCCGAGTCCCACGCCTTTCAGGAAATGATATATAACATGCAGTAGCATCTAGAAAGAGAATTGCCACAATGGCACAAAATTTCGCCGATGAAATTGAACAACAAAATAAATAAATAATCAATTAGATTACTCTTCAAAAGATCAAAATACAAGATTGCCGTTGATGGGTGGGAAGTGGTGGGAACCATCTTATACCAGTGTGTCAAGGAGATATTAAAATCAGAATATCTACTAGCTGAAGTTATAACAACTGAGGCAGTTACCCAGAAGAATGAACTCACTATTGACTACAAATCTTACTGCAGGGCTTATTAAAAAAGTAATCGGTAGTAGTGCCTAAGAGGGTACTTTGCAATAGTTATTTGAAATGGTCCCACTCCATCTAGTTAGAGCGTGTTTTACAAACTTGCATAAGGCTCAACATTGCGAAGCATCCAGTAATTTATACACTGATTATAATGGTGACAATAGCAATAGAACAAAATGTTACTAAGTAACTTTCATTTTCATGAATGTACAATTTATACATTTCGTTGTGAAGACCGAGGACTCAGAGCTAGATTTAATATGAATTTGCAATGGAGTAGACACAAAAAGACATTATCTCTCGGCGACCAACTAATTGCATTCCTGATTATAATGGCGGTAGTCTACCAAAAAGCAATAGAAGAAAGTGTAACTTTCATTTCCATGAATGTACAAATTATACATTTGTGAAGACCGAAGACTCGGGGCTAGATTTCATGTGAATTTGACATAAAAAGACATTATATCTCGACGACCAGCTTTGTGTTAAAGAGTTGTATTGTTGCTGTTGTGTATTTTTTTGTCTTTGTTGTGGTTGATTTTCTCCTGGTTAATAACCGGTTTCTTTCGTTTCAACTACATTATCATACTTACCATGCACAAAAGCAAAGGAACTCAAACTCGATTAAACCAAGAATAAATTTAAACCAAAACATGCAGTTGAATTGTGGTATTCCATCCAATAAGGCAAAAGAACCACAAATTAAAATCTAACGCATACATGTAGTAAATAGCATCTCAGTTAAGTACTGAATGCTCTGTAGCTTTCATTTCAATGGTCACAATTCAGGATCTCCTCTACAGGACTCAAAAGTTAGGACCACCTTGCACAGGATAATTAAGAGATCCAAAGGAAATTAAGTACTGATCAGTAACTTTCATTTCAATGGTTACACTAAAAGATGTCCTTTACAGACTAAAAAGTTAGAACCCACACTTTTCCTTTTATAATAAACGATACCATGGGAACTACTAGCTGCTCAGCAGCTTAAAATCAGACTTTAGGATGCCATCCATGAACAGATTCAAAAGTAAGAACCACCTGGAGTTATAATAAACAGTGGCACAAGAAAGTACTGTCTGTTTCATCAGTTAATGGTCACCCTTTAGGATCCATTCACATAATGTTAGGACTAGCTTGAAGAGAGGGAAAAAAAACAGCAGCACAGGAAAGTATTGTTTCGATACATCATGCAAGTGAAATGCCAATAGCCTTTAATTTTAATGGATTATTACAAAAGGTGGGCGCTTTCAGAGAAACAGACAGGATATAATGTCAATCAACTATACTGTTTTACACTGACGATAACCTATATTTAGCTTGCATGATGATAGTGGTTTTGGTATCAAGAAATATAACGCCCTTTGAGACTATGAATATGAGAGTGGTTTTTGCATGTTTCCAACCTGTCAGTCATTTGATTGGCGGTGGGCCTTGGACCTCCCTCAAGGTTGTAAAACAGGAAATTGAACGTTAAATTTAGCCTAAAATCGTCTTAACCAAGAAAATAAGTCACCCCTTTGTAGCAGTCTTGTTTGGCTACCCTCTGGCATATTGTCAAAAGCCTCCAGCACTACGTGGTTGCTTGCCGGTCAAGGTTAAAATAAATAAAAAAAACTGAAATAAAAGATGAGGGAAGGTGGAAATGGCGCACTTTAATATCCTCTCAAAATTGGTTGGGATTAAGAATTTGCACTGGAGACAAAACGAGTGAAGTTTCCTAACTGCCTAAACTGAATGGGGTTTGTGATCCGAAGCCACTATCCTGCTTGAGTCAACAATGTAAGTGGACAACTTAAAGACATAATCATGTGACTAAAAAAACCCAGAAAAGTACGATGCAACTGCTCTGATTTGCGTACCTGTACCCGATCCCAGTGCTTCAATTTTAGTTTTCTAAACACACAGCATGATAAAAACAGCATCATACCTCAGAAAAGTGACCAGCAACTAGCTTTCATACCCAGAGGGAGAGAGAGAGAGGGTACTTTCTAAAACTTAAAACTGTCGTGAACAAGGTGCCACGCGGCTGCCTGACTCCGAACTATTCTCAAGTTGAGCAACTGTATACATAATGGAGGAGTCTATATTCTATTGTATTTCTGAGTCTCCAAAACAGCATATAAAAGTAGTAATAAAAAAATATACTCGCCAATCACGATACAGTACAAAGTACAATCGCAGCTCTATTTCCCCACTTGTTTTCCTGCTTAATTAGCTTCCATTATTCTTAATTTCCTACCAACTAAAAGTTTCTTCTTCAGGTAACCATTACTACACTGTCTAACCCTAATGAGGGTTCTATTTACGATTTATCGTTTGGGGTAGAAGTCCCGAGTGGCCGAAGGCGAAAAGCTTCCTCGGCGGGTCCGGGGACATGCTCCCCCAGAAATGTTTTGAAATGAACATACGCTGAGACGCAATCAGGTACATTTTGAAACACAATTTCGAGAGATGTTACAGTGTGTGCACTGACCTCGTCGCTTCTAGATGATTTTTCCGATATAGTTACTTATGTCAGTACTGTAATGATAACAATACTTTTTTTGGTGGGGAGGGGGAAGTTGGGCATTTTTTGGGGGGAAGCTTCTACCCCTAAAATACCCTAGATAGAACCCTGCAGGGAGGTGTCTGACCTCCTTTCCAAACTCTACCAAGTGTTGTGAAAAATACCATACCACCAAGCCTCGTTTGTAAGCAAAACTCTTTGCATTTGCCCTCTTTGGGTGTGAATATTCTTTTCAACTGTTCTGATTTGGGAATTTATTTATGCACAACTTGGCAACTTTTCAACTTCAAAACGAAGCTTGGTGGTGAAATTTGCTCGTCTGATATAAACATGCAAAAGGGTCATTGTAAATGGGAGTACATTTTGTGAAAAAGTCGATCCCTTCAAAATACCGAAGCCACTTTGTGTTTGTCTTTCTCCTTAATTCTAATGAACGAAAGCAATCGTGTTTGTATTGAACGCAGATATGCAGCCTCTTCACATTTAACCCAGCTGTCAAAATTTTCTCCCTTCTAGCACCGGGTACACGTCCAGTAGACTGTTGATAGGATGTACCCCCAGATTTTATTTTTTATAGGTTTAACACACTTTTTGACTACTTTTACCGTCTGACTCACTAACGACAATACTCACATTCGCCAGAAGAATGGGTTAAAGTGACAACCTGCTTTGGGTATCTGCTGAGTTGTATTTGAACACATTTTTCACCGACACTGGGTTGATATCCAAGGCAAGGTTGATTTTTCGTGACGCTGCTTGAGACTTATTTATGACGTCATACAAGATGGCGTCTATCTCCGCCATCTTGAATCCAATTAAAGAGTGCTGAAACTGAAGGAGAACGACGAAGGGGCAGAGAAAAATCGTTAATTAAGGAAAATTCGCGTGCCTTCACGGGCCATTGCGAATATACCAACTCACCCAAAAAGAAAACTTTAGGCGAATTTTACTGAGGATGAATGGGTCGAGAACACATGCTAAGCATGGTAAAAAAAGTGGGCGGGGGACAAGGAAAAAAATTTACCGTCTACGTCTAAGTCCTTCTTAAGACGTCACGTTGATTCTTGAAGTCGTAGCTATCGTCTCTCAATAGTTGATTCCTATAAATTTTTCGTTCTGTGTAACAAATGGCAGAATCCAGGCATTCCCCTTTATACATTTCGTCAGTCACAACGCAGGGCGAGGGGAGGCACTATTAAAATGGTTTGACAACCTTTTCTTAGGAATAAAAAGCCTATAGTCAAATACCTACCTTCCACAAAATTCCACAAACTTAAGTTAACTTAAGTTAGAACTTACCAGGAGTTTGCATCATACTCAGGTTTCATTTGAGTTGTAGCAACACAGGTATTACATTTACAAAATTACATCACCCTGCAAAGCATAGTAAACAAAAACCACCGTAAAGTAATTCAAGCCATGCAAAGTTCAGCTAACAGATCTTTGGTTTTAATCAGTTCTGGTTTATGTTTAAAATTGATGGGGTACTATGTATGAGCATAGCTTGTTAATTTGCAGAACGCCAGTATGCAACCTTGAAGTTTAAAATAGTGACCAATATGAACGGTCCGTTCTCTTGTCGTGAATTTAGTGTAAAACAGTTGTTCTTTTTACATAGCCCTGCATGTTTACATTAAGCCGGAATATTACATAGTTTCATGTTTTTAGTACTCAGTACAACTTTTTAACAGTAGTTTCCTAGAAATGAAAGGAATCTTTATTTTATACCATTTTGGGGTTATTTTCTCGGGGTTTTAACTGCATTTTGGCAGTAGATACTCCTTAGTGATAGGAAATGGATTTTCTGGTCAATAGAAGCAAGTGTTACAGCATTCATCAGAGAGAATTGTATGCCATCAATTGCAAGTAGTGAACTTTTTAACCGATAAAGCTGGTCAAATAAGCCGAACGATCCTCATCATTTCGTACCTGCGTTTAAGTTCGTCCTCAAGAAGTTCCTTCAACACTCAGTAGCTTTCAGAGCTTTTAATTCTGCAGTAGTTAAGGTAGCAACTACCAATTCTATCTTCTAATTCAGACAAAACGGTTAGAACAAACTTGAAAAGTTTTTTTTAACTCCGATTATACAGTAAAACAGTAAACTATCACTCAAGCTTTGGGTCCTACTTTTTTTTATTGCAGGTTCAGTCAGAAGTTAAAACCACTCTTATTAAGAATAAATAAACCGCCTGTAGGACGAGGAAACTGTTCTACTCAGTAGATTTAATTGGAATTTATATGGGACTGCACACTTTAGGATTTCAACTATAGATTCAAAAGTTAGGACCACCTTGTGAAGCATAATAAATAGTATCCTATTGGAAAGTAGTCTACTAGGTAGCCGTTTTTCCCTTATGCAATCCCTTTGAGGAGTGAACAAACTTAGAAAAAAGTACCATACTGCCTTAGACCTCAATAAAAAATAGGTGAGAAGGTAGTGGTACATACGTAATTGACTTGCAGTCAATTAAATTCGCAAAGCTCACTAAAAATCAATGACTTTCACTCATTATATTGCCGGTATAGAATGTATGTCACCAATGAACTCATATTTGTTTTTGAGGTTTAAGGTCAATATATAAAGCTGGCATGGAAATTGAAAGGCTGTTGGTTAGGCAGTTATTAGTACTAATAATAATCTTGCAATGATATAAAACAACCCTGACGTTTAATTATACTATGGTCACAATTTCAACTGTTATTGATACGCGATCAAGATTGCAATGTATTTGCCTCGATTGACGAATTTCATGATAAAAACTGTTGTTATGTACGTCAACTGTTTTTCAGTATTAGACTCACATTTTTTGCTTTCTATGTAACAAGAGTAATGTCGGTGGAGCAATGGAAATTCTTGAAAGCTTGTTACCTGGGAAATGTGTCTTTTCTCATCCTGTATTTGTTGCAAATGATTTATCACTTTGCTGCAATTGCTACCCTCTTCAAGTCGTCAGAACCATCTTACACAAAATCAGTGCTACAGAAGAATATTTCTTCATATATGGCATCAAAATTCCTCTGGCTGTATTGGCCTTTCATGATCATGAATTTGACAAATAAACTCACAAGATAGATAACCCTTTATACCTCAAATTTATATCCATGAGTTACATCTGAAGGTAAAACTATAATTTTGTACAGCAGAATAGCCAACATTCTTATATTAATTATTAGTCTTAAATTATCCTTGGCAGTTCTTGCTGTAGTTTGGTATTTCAATTATTACACTCACTTAATACTAAAAAAAGGACAACAATGGTCACACCAAATCTCGTCTATCATCCATAATCAAAAGTAAAATGCACATCTTTCTTTTTCTGGTAAAAAGTTTCACATAATACAGGGACTAGGTAACGCCACTTTGTATGCATGACAATTTGCTATCAGGCCTACAAATGAAAGCTGTCTAGTTCCCTTGCTGCAATGCTGCAGTTAATGAGAAAATCCCTTTTCAATTAGTACAAAGCTTATGATTCAGTTTTTACCCGCTGTAACAATTTAAGGTTAAGAAAAAATTGGGTTTTTCTTGGTTGGTGGTCAAAAAGTTAAATAAAAACTGCTCGACAAAAGAGCATTGTTTAACACTCATATCTTGCTGCCTTCAGAGCTGGTGTCTAGTAAGCATGTCAGTGTTTCAGCCACATTGCAAATTATGCAGACTTTTCGTTTATTGCAATGCAGTGGAGTTTAACTCTAAAATCATTAATCTCATTGTTTACACTACAAAGAAGTGCTTCAGTCCTGATGCCAGAGATATGGTTGAAAGTATAGTTGCGAATCCCATTGTAATTTGAATTGCTAAGCAGAAGTTATGTAGGTTGTGCTGGTGATTAAGTGAGGAAGGAATTGTGTGGATGTCAAATTTTTTTCGACTTTGTTCCTCTTATAGTATAGTTTGATTAAAATGTACTTGAATACACCATGCAAGGTCATCAGGATATCAATGTAAATGTTTAGTTTTAAGTGATTTCAACGATATTGTTCATCTGAAAAGCATGCAGGCCATGGTTTGGAAGCAACTTGTTCAAATCATATAAGACCGGTGTTGAAACCATCTTTTACGTTATGTTTAAAACACAAATAGAAGTCTTTTATCAAGTCTTTTGTCTCTTGCCTGATTACTCAGAGTTTTTGGGCAGAAGGTATTAAATGGTGTAGCAATTGGGTGGGGGGTGGGGGGGGGGGTGGTTATTAACGATCTCTCTGCTAAAGATATATTATTTGGGATAAAGGTACATAAAGACAATTTATTCATTAATCATATTTTGCTAGTTGGTAAGCTGTATATATATAATTGCAGATGCGAGAAAACAAACCCTTGTTTACGGGTTTTCTTGGCAAGATTCAATAACGTTTATCAATTAGAAACTATCACTGCCAAATCGAAGAATAAAATGTCTTTTCATTAATCGAAATGACAAGCAGTCTTGACAGGTGGTACACAATTGCCGACAAATGCTTTTTAAGGAGTATTGGTCGTTGTGTGTCGTGTGTGCTGTGCGTGCGTGTATGAGTTATTTGTGTATTATTTTTTTAAAAAATTGTTATGTCGGTAATGTATGTAAAAATTAATGTTTCTATTGTAAGGCAAGAAATTGAAATAAACAGTGATTAAATTACAAAAAAAAAAACACTTTAAACCATGCCAAGTGTTTAACAATCAAAATTAAACTCGTGCCTTAGGGTATAATAGAAACAAATTAAAGTATCAGAAATTATAATATGTTCAGTTTGAAAACGTGCTTGTTATTTTTTCTCGACATTTTGTTGAAGTTTGTCGATTGAGATAAAAGAAGCATGTTTTGGAATCGAAATGGACGCGTAAAATCTGAGTCACTAGTTTTGAAACGGCTATTTTAAATACAAGCACAGATCCCTTGAGCTTTGGCGCAAAAAGCTCGTCCAGGAAGTGTTTAAAGAGGATGGAGAGTGTTCTGACATTTCAAGAAGTTTGTACAGCCGGTGGAATCTGCTGTGGATTGCAGCACCATTTGAAAGAGGACAATAGACTGAAGTGAGTCGCCATGCATTACATTGTTAAACAAAGGATTATAGCTTCAGCGTATAGCTTGCATACCCATTTTTGTTTGCACTCAATGGACTACTAATTTTGTAAACAATGCTTATGTTTACAAACGGAGACTTTGGTCCATTTTTTAAAAAAAATCAATAAAAATCATTCGCATTTACCTGATCGATATTTTTACAGGGTAATATTGAAGCTAATTTTACATACACAACCGTGCTTTCTATATAACGGACTGTCTAAATATTTTTATTGATAATTTCGTTCTCTTTCAGTTATTTCTTTATTGAACCCCAATTTGCCCCGAGAATGGCAATCAAAACCTTAACTGCTTTTTTTCAGAAAGACCATTAGTCTTAACCGGGTATAAAGATGCATGCACGTGACCAATTTTCACCATCTTATACGGGCTGGGGGGGCTCTGCTAATAGGTCATTTATTGTTATTGATTATGAGTACTGAAAACTGGATAAGACTCGTTGAACTGAACGGGTAAGTAGTCTTTCCTCTAGATCTGTTCATCTTTGCAAGATTTGTTTGGGTTTTGAATATTGGATCTAAAAAACTAACCCAGCTAGGGTTTGGCAGATTTTAAAACACTCATTAAATTTTAATTTCTTTGATCATGTTTTTCTTTAAAGTTAGATTATAATACCTAATATTACCACAATTACAATATATATAACTGATAATATTCCATAATTGCGTCCGAAGGGCTCAGTGCAAATGGGGTATCTCATCGACCTTTTCTCTGTTTTCGACTCCACTGCACTGTAGTTGTTCCCGTTCATTAACTTTTCAGGGGCTTTAATTTTTCTCTGCCGAGAACTGGTATCTACTTTTTTGCGTGGCTAAATCACGTGAATGATCATGTAGTGAAAGCAGTGAAATCGCTTCCCCACTCCCCCTCCGTAGCTTCCTATTCTAATACTGTAAACTGCCTCAGCCCTTAGCGTGCGCGGCAGGCGCCGGTTAGTTTTTTTTGGTTAGAGTTTAAAGCCTGCTGTGCAGGCGCATAAGCCCTGGGCCATTACATCTTCGCAAGGGGTTTCAGAAGGACTTATAAACGGAGGGATTTATATCCCAGGGGGCCTATAACCGGGTTAGAAAAAGCGCTTCGAATCAAGCTATAGCAGTGCTGCTCAAATTAGGTCTTACATTTACTGGTTCTTAATTAAGCTTCAAAACGTCATAATAAAATAAAAAGAATTCAGAGGGAGCCTTATAACTGGAGCTAGAGATGGTCTTACATCTGTGTGGTCGTATAATTGGATGTATTGTGTTTTTAATTTGTTTACAGGTAGATGAGCCAATAACTATGGGGGGTAGGGGTGGGGTAGTGGTTACGATATTGCATGTATGATAACGTCCAAACCCAAACAGAGCCCCCAAGTTCCCTTTCCGCTGTCAAGCGGAAACATCTCTATACAAATAGATCTAGTGGCAACTGTCTGTTAGGAAGTACCTACTGTATACAGAGTAGGACCAGTTTTTGCATGTATGAAACTGGCCAAACCAACGAATTAATTTGTCACTAGATCATTCTCTCTTGTTTGTCATTAATTAGAGAAGTCGCTAAGTCACGTTGCCATGGTAGCAAAATTTCTGGATGACAACAAGCCAAAACGTCACTTAAAAAGTGGATTCGCACTGTTTCAAACTTCATTGATCTTATTTAATTTCATTTAATTTGTCAAATGTTGGCGAAATTTTGGGGGTTGAATCCAAAAGGACCGTATCTAAGTTTAGGAAAAGAAAAATACATTTTTTGAGTTGTGCTCACCTACTCTATAAAGCGGGCGCGTGAAATTGCAACAACGGCTGAGGAATGTACAAAAAAGCGTGATAAACGTGGAAAGTTGTTCTTTTGCCAATCTAAACCTATTGCGTTTTTGCTGTTAGCCCGTCGCCGTTGCAGAAACTCCCTATAGTTGTGATCCTGAAATTTTGCTACCATGGTAACTGACCTCACACTTCTCCGCTCTATAGTAATAGCCAGTGTAAGTGGTCGATTTACTCTTCATGATACGATTCATGCGTGGCAGGCTTTTCGAGAACAAATCGCGCCCGGCTGTTACCAGTCAATACAGTAATTTGCATTTGCTCCATAGTGAAAACTTAGAATATCTCATTACAAGGAGCCCAGGCACAAAACAAACTCTTCTAGACCAAAATATAAAGATTTTTCTGAGAATTAATAGTTAGTTCGACAATACATCAAAAATACAGATAAGAAGGTATTAATAAGTGTACTTACCTCATAAAGACCTATTTTTGTTATTTTCGTGCCGTTTGAACGCCATGCCATGATGTTTTGTTTTTGTTCTAGTCTCCCCAACCCTCCCCCTTCCTCGGTTCTTTCCCTGCCCACTTTTTTTTTTTTTGCGCCGTTCCCACCATTAGAAAGCTTTGAACAGGCTACTGTTAGTCTCAATTAGAGAGTTCAGAAGGGAGCACCAATATTTTTTACCCATAAAGGTACTAATTTGGCTTGTACTTACTAGGGAAATTCCTAAATAAAATTAGTAAATGTCGTCATACTATGGAGTACTCCCGCTTCACAGACTTGAATAATTTGGAAAAACTTCTTTGCCTTTATAACAGTGTTGATCCGTTTGTTTTCATTGAAAAATCTTAGTTATTTTGTTTACGAATCATTTCACCTTAGAAATAGTTGTCAAAATAAATAAAAGCATGTGAAATAGAGATTACTGAAATTTTTATTGTCATTTTTTTCAGTTAAATTGTAATTATATTTTAATTGCAATACCGTTTCTGTATAAGCCTAGATGCTAATAAAGTTGTTGTTGTTATTGTTGGATAAAATAATGCCTGAGCAACGCCTCTCTCTCTTGCTTCGAGAGAGAACCCTGGGAACGAGGCTGCGTCTGCATGGTGGGCCCCTGTGAACTTTAGCACAGAGGAAGAAATACAACAGGTGAGTCATTTTCAATTTTCCCAAACGTTCTTGACAATTCTCTCTCGAGTCACAAGACACTGGCTTTGAAAAGGAACAAGTTAAAATGCAAGACGTTATACCAAAGAGTAACTATATATTGATAGCCTGAATCAAACCAGTCATTCTGAAAATAGATTTTAGAATATATTTGGAAATAGATATCGAAAACTGGTAAAGCTACTTCGACTATCGTGATTTCTGCGACACGGATCCTTGAGATTTCGAGTCAGAAACTGCACCCATGAATGATTTTCTTAATGCCTCAGAGCATTGCAATAATTGATACTCCCTTAGTCCTCGATCTTCAAAAAAGTTATATAACCACGACTGGTTATTTTGGTAACATCACGCAAAAAAGGCTATGTTCTTTTCTTTTATCACGACCAAGTTAAATTGCTCTAGTTTAACCAAATTATGGGCTGTAAAGGCGACACAATTGCAACGTCAAGGTCGGGGGTCCGTTCAAATTCTTAAACTAAGAGAAGTGTTTACTGCTTGCAAATCCTACCAAAGTCGAAAGTCCCTTCCTCGTTAACTAACAATGCAATGAACGCCGTTTCTTTTCATTTTATTCATGCTATGGTGTGATGATCGATCATAGATAGTCGTACCTAATTCGTATTCTTCACTTTTTTGACAGACTCTCCACGAAATGGATTATAGCTACTTGTGGTCATCTTCTCCCGTATCAACTCCTACGGAAACACCAGCAAATTACGCAAGCACTCCACTGACAGAGTTCGAACAAATGTCAGAAGAGGGACTGCCGATTTCCAGATCAAGCGCCAAACATGTACACAGTTGTACAGTCCCAGTTTGCGCCTTCCTTCAGTCTAACACACAGATGGCCACGAGTGACAACCCCAGCCCAAACAACTGCAGTCAGTACATCGACAAATGGAGCTATAGACTTAGGTTTCGCGACCAGACGGCAAACCTTCTCAATATCTTCCTCGACCTACAAGGAACTGGAACTAAATCACGATGACGGGTTCCTTTGCGATTTTCCCGGCTGTGAAAAGCGCTACGCGAAACGTTCGCTCCTTAGTGCTCACAAACGGCTTCATACAGGTGAAAAACCCTTCCTGTGTCCGTGGGAAGACTGTGGGTGGTGTTTCCGACGTTCCGACGAACTCAAGCGACACTATCGAAGACATACTGGAGAAAAACCCTACGTATGTCCGCTTTGTGGGAGATCTTTTAGCCGCTCCGACCATCGATCGTCTCATGTAAAGAAAATACATTCACTCAAGTAAGGAATTGTACAATACTTGGGAGTTTCGAAATCCTTACAAAGAATAGAGAACAACACCCAATTTAAAATGTTAACCTACCAATATGTTGATCTCAATCGAGTGTCTCCAGACTCAAAAACTCAGAAACTCAATGACGTTTAGTGTAGCCGGATTGATAAGGTACATACTTTTGTCACAACTTGTTTGTAGCAAGAACAACTTTTTATTCCGTGGTTCGATTTCGATTCAGAGATAAAAAGTCGGCTGCTTACACTGTGGACCTGATTTATTTAATAACACTGAGATTCAGTGCCAATGAAAACAGCAAACTGGGAGACAGTTTGTAAAATATCCTGCCACAGCTTACAGTCAAGCATTGCCTTAGAGACGCAGGTGGACGATGCTGTCGATTATTTCTTACAGATAATATTATTTTCGTGACGGAAACGCAAAATCAACCGTTCTCGTAGAAATGATGAGGGTTAGCTCCAGTTGTGTCGGAGAACTATGCACAACTACTTTTTTTTCTATTTGTTGTACAAAACTCCTCAATGTGTCAGATTTTTTATAAGCTACCTGACCCAAAATGTGGCTTTTTCAGTGCTGTGTGCTAGTCAGGAAAATAACTTCACCATGGGGATAACAGACTATGTTTTAATATAATATAATTATATTTTTCCTGTGAGGGTAACTTACAGCTTCTGTAAGTAAAATGCTCAATAAGTCTATATATGTTGTGGTCCAGAATTAAGTGGCCATTCAAGTATTTAAATTGTTTTACATTAAAGAATGGAAGCAAAGTTTATTGCACTTCAATTCAAAATTCTAATGTTAAACAACCCTTGAAATAGATACTAAGACTTTGTTTACCCTGAGCTAATCATTTTTCTGTAACTTAGGTGAACGTATTTAAGGGCACAGAAGGAGAACATGATGCAGCATCTTGAGCAGTAAAAACCCGCTACTGTAAGAACCTGGTTTCTAAGAACCTGTTGGGCTAAAATTTGCCAGTTAGGCCCCCTCTGTATAGGAACCTGTTCAGCCTAAAATTTCAAACAGGTTCTTATATTCTAAAATCTAAAAAAAAAATTCTGTATACTTGGGCTAAAGGACTTCAAAAGCCATGTGGTCAGTGCTTCAATCAGTCCTTTTTCGCATGGTCATTTTACATAAATACTAATTTGGTTTGCAGATTTTATATACGGAATAAGCTGAGTACCATTTAATGACTCATAGGTACCTTTCTTTTCGTTCAGAAAATATGAACCTCATTAAGAATCTAAATAGCCTAAATTTGTGTTGATTACCATTTATGTAAGGACCTGTTAAGGCTAACTTGGGAAAATGTAGGTTCTTTATCGCGGATTTTTACTGTGCTTAGGTTTGGGCCTTAGTTGGTTCGCGAACAAGACCTAAGGTGGACAACTGATAGTGGAAGGAATGCAGGTGGTTTATTAATTACTCTAACAAGTTATATAATCATATTTATAAGTGCTAATTTCGTTAAGAGACTGAGAATATAAAACGAAACCAAACAAAGAAATCTGGAGTTATAATGTCCTGAATAGCAACTTTAATCGAAAGCAATAACACTTCTGAACAATTTTTTTCCAGTAATTGTTGATGGGTTATTAGAATGTCAAAGGCAGTATCTATCGATCGAAACAGTTCTATTTAAACAAAATAAATACATACCTAGTATAGGCAACTTGAATAAAGTTATAACATATGTCAACATGCAAACGGCACTTTTATGCAAAAAATAAAATGTACTAGCCAACAATATTGCCAGAAATGAAAATCTTTATAAGTTCCATAACGATGTTAAGAATTGAAACAGTCCTGTGTGGCATTAGTCAACTTTTCTTTGCAAAGTTTGGAACACTATAAACACTATAAAGACATGCAATTTCTAAAAGTCAAGATAGTAATAAAACAAACAAACAGACTATTCCAATTACGGTTTTTAAAGTAAATGTTAAGAAAAGACACAACGAGGCATTGACTTCTTACAAGAGAGTACGAAAAGACACTCCAGCCGGTTCAGAAATCATCATTTATTAACGACGATTCATTTCATCTTTTCGCAATCAAATAACGAAAAATTTAGTGTTAAAATCAAAATAATAAACTTCCCAGTGCCAGCAAGAGAATTGTCTCGATTTTCTCTGAATGTAAACCAAGGAGGAAAGATATGTAGGAGCTGTTACTGAAATCGGTCGTCAAATCATACAATTTAAGTGGCTTTCATCATTTTGTCTAAAAATCAGTGTTTCGACCCTCATTGACTATTTTACCGTTTACAGCAAGTTATCTGAAAACAAAGATAACTTTTTTTTTTTATTTTAGATTGCTGACATACAAGTTTTCTTAAAATATGTAATATTTTTTGCTATAGCTTCATTTGTTTTGAACGCAATTTTCACGAGTTTTAGTTGCCTTTGTATGACTTTCCAGCGGTTTTCTTTGTTTACATTGTTTACTAGAGCCCAGCCCCTCAGATAATAAAATGGTGGCTCTCTTCGAGGTTCACAAAAGCTTGGCTTATTGTGTTTTTTATATACACGAGATCTGTTAAATAATGTCTAACAATGATACGTAAGGTGTTAAACCTGTTTCCCTACATCCAAGCTCTACCGATCTGAACGTCTCTAAAGAGGGTTGCATTACCACACTCGATTGACATGCATGAATATATAACAAAACAATGCTGATAAATGTATTCGGCATTTTTTGAACTTCTTCCTAGAGTACACGCTTCTTCCATAGGCTGACGATGAGCGGGGGATGTCAATAGCTAAGGGCAATATACCTTTTTGAAAGTCGCGGTTTTGGGTTTTCAGTGTTCTCTACAAGTTATATTACAAGCTTGGGATGGACTTGTATATCCTCTATAAAAAGGTCTTAAAAACCTATCTTAAACTCGAGTTCTAAAACTTCTTGCCAGAAGGATACACTACTTAGTTGCCAAACAAGGACAAATCTTTAGAAACTTTTGGAATTTTTGCATCATATAAAAACAAAAGGACTTATCAAAAGACAGTAGAATTTTATCCGTCGCATTTGCAATCTATAGCTCATGAAAAGATCGCGATCATAGTAGTTTAATAACTTGGAGAAATGCCGTAAAAAATTTCTCTACATTAAACTATGATTTCAACATGGTATGGTACTTTTACATCGATCAATGATAATAAATTCTTGGACAAAAAATTACAGAATTCCTCCTACTAAATCATTATAACATATCGCCGAATATGTAACAATGATTTAGATAGATAAGTAACGAAAAATTGTTAGATACACAAGTCAATTATTTAGCGGTGTAGAACTCTTGTTTAAGCACTTTACACGAGCTCTTAATTTTACTTACTACTCCCCAATTTTTAGCCACCACCACAAAAATCTGCATTCGGTGCCAAGTGCCAGGGTCCTCTTGACTTGTAGTACGTACAAAGCCACTTGCATGTTAAATCCACCATTTTAAAACAATAACCCGCATGCGCAAGTGATGTAACCAAATATAAACAAAGGATCTTTTAAAGCAAATTTTCTTTTCTTGGTGCTGTCTTCTTTGCATTGATTCCTGTTTAGGTATCACTGAAGACGGTAACTAAAGAACGTTAACTAGTTGCTTAAGTCTACGTGATTGCTATACTGTACATAGTGCGTGGGTCTTTCCCAGTACCGTGACCAAGCAAGGAGGTGGAGACACGTAATATAGTTTTAATCTTAGGAGTAAAATCTCTGTAAGAATACTAATTTTTTTGGTATTGTAAGAATAGGTATAAGCATAATGCTTTTTTTTTTTAAGAAAATTCCACTTGATGATTATATCTAGAGGTTATGTCAAATAGAAACCAGATAATGGTGAGAAAATTTGAATTGTGGAGTATTTATGTTGCATCCGTTATATAATTCAAAGTTATTCTATTGTTCGTAGGCCTGTGTGTTTGAAGCCCACGCAGTAAAAAGCAATTTTTACGCCCGTCGTGAGATAACGGATTTCCCGTCCGTAAGTTGAACTGTTCAATAAACATTTACATTGTTACGCCTTTTGCCAAACGCACCCATCATTTGGCCCATACTTAGTACCTCAAAAATAAATAAAATGGGCATTTTGACAATTTAACAGTCAAAGCCTAGCATCGGCTTTATGTTAACTGGTTCGGGTAATCTTGCCTTGTATGTGATGAAACTGAGGAAAAAGACGTGGTGCGTTCGATCCCGTGAGCCTGATACGTTCCTGAAACGCTGCTCCGCCAAGGTATTCTACCGTGTTGCCAATAATCTACTTCCGGCGACTGACTGAAAAAAGCATGTACTCGGAAATACGGTACTTCAATATTAGCATTCACGTAAATGGTGTATAATATATTAAAATCCGTCTGGAAAGACAACCGTCACGTAGCTTTCTTAAGTTGATAAGCTGCTGACGATCTATGATCCTATCGAGAAGAAAGCCGCAAAAACAGGTGATCGTCGTGCACACTACTGTCGTATAGGCGGGGGGGGGGACGTCAATGCGTTTCGAACTTTTTTCTGTGGATGAACATGTTTGATATGCACTCTAATGAACAGTGAAATCCTTAAGTGTGACGATACAGTATGTTCATCTAATTATCCTACTCTTGAAGCAGTGAACCTGTTAAGGATTTGAAGAATTGCAGTATACACGTCATTCCACTGGTAAATTGTTTAGACCCGTTTTAACCATGACAATGCTTCACTTATAAAATCACTACTTATAAATTGCCTACTATTCTGTTTTTAAAATAAGATATATGCGTTTAGAACACAAGTCCCTCGTGATTAACCATGTATTTTTGGAAACCGGACATTTGTAAGACAGTAAACGTCATGGTCGTTTCTTAAAACAAACCATAGTCTACAAAGCAATCAAGGGTCAAAGGTAGCTTTGTGGTACAAACTAAAGCAGCTTAGTGTCGCGCTCCATTGACTAGAGTAATCCGTCAATTAAGCTGCAAGTTTTGCTCTCAAAAATAATGTAAGATATTTTTGCTGCCACCATGTTCATGCCGTTTATACTTAGTTGTGTTCTACGCTGGAAAAAGGCTGGTACAATCAGTTAGCAAGGCAGTGCAATTGAATTGCATGCTGGCATTTTTTATTCGAAACTTTAGCTAATACAGTTAAAGTACAAGGCTACACAAAACTTGCCATAATTTTTTAAAGACAAATTGTTCAAACATTTTTAAACAAACTAACAATAAAGTTTAAAAAGAAAGAAAGAACTTGTGCATAAAACTAGACAGAACAGCGACTGACACCCTGCGTGATGGAAAATTCTCACTGCAAACATGATGTGAATGAATATCTCTCCTTTTTAGTACAAATAAAGTGTTGTTTTCACCTATGCAGGTGTCGAACGTCACCAGGCATGTGGTATTGAGACAGACTTTCCACGCTTTCCGGCAATCAGTTCGCAAGTGTGGCCAAGACAAAAAGCCAAAGTAGACCTAAGTAGCTTATAATTCTGTCCATGATGAATAGCTACTTTTACAACGTCAATAGGACAGATAAGCTTAGTGGTTTCTAATTCAAAGGCCTTGCGTCTTTGTAAGGCCAAGTTTCTGAAAAGAAATATCTGGACGTTGGTTCGTGCTGCCTTACCGCTGTTTTACTGGAGTTGCACGGCTTGGATCTCAGCGAGGATCCAAGTAGTACGTTCAAATCACTTTTTCCAGCCAAAAGGCAATTGCCCCTCTTTGATCCTACGGAAAAGCCAACCATATTCCAATGGCGCACTTCCAACTCATGAGTTAACTGATGACTGCAGTGTCTGACTGGAGACCACCATTTAGAAGTACACCTCTTGGTCAATTACGGAAACTTGAACTTTAAATGACAACTCTATGGTGTGACATTTTAAAACCTTTCTGTCAGTACTTTCGATGGCAAGTACTATTTTGTTTGAAATACATTGCAAAGCGGTATTAGGTATATTTTTTATGAATTTGCATTGTTCAACTCTTGAACAAAAGCAGCAAGTTTGAGTGATTTATTCGCTTAGAAGTTCCCAGTTTTTACGTTAAAAGACCTTTAAAGAAAAAGTCTATCAAGATAAAGTCGTCTACTTCGACAGAAAATTAGCAGCCAGTACATGATCATTTTACATGTTTGAATAACGAGACAACTGAATGGGGCTTGTGGACAAAGTAGAGAAAGAAATAAAGAGCGTTAAAATTGCCAAATAATTGAGTATTTCATCCACGGACCCACTGAGTAGATTTATCGGCACCATTCACCTTGTCCTAAGCCTGTTGTATTCAGTTGTATGTGCGAAGATTAACAGCTAAGAAACTACCAAACAAAGGCCGAGTCCCACGCCTTTCAGGAAATGATATATAACATGCAGTAGCAGCTAGAAAGAGAATTGTCACAATGGCACAAAATTTCGCCGATGAAATTGAACGACAAAATAAATTAATAATCAATTAGATTACTCTTCAAAAGATAAAAATACAAGATTGCCATTGATGGGTGGGAAGTGGTGGGAACCATCTCATAACAGAGTATCAAGGAGATGTTAAAATCAGTACATCTACTAGTTGAAGTTATGGCAACTGAGGCATTTACCCAGAAGAATGAACTCACTATTCACTACAAATCTTACTGCAGGGCCTTATATTGTAATTAAAAAAATAATCGGTAGTAGTGCCTAAGAGGGTACTTTGCAATAGTTATTTGAAATGGTCCCACTCCATCTAGTTAGAGCGTATTTTACAAACTTGCATAAAGCTCAACATTACGAAGCATCAAACTTTTCACTGATTATAATGGTGGCAATAGCAACAGAACAAAATGTTACTAAGTAACTTTCATTTTAATGAATGTACAGGTTATACATTTCGTTACGAAGACCGAGGACTCAGAGCTAGATTTAATGTGAATTTGCAATGGAGTAGACACAAAAAGACATTATATCTCGGCGACCAACTAATTGCATTCCTGATTATAATGGCGGTAGTCTACCAAAAAGCAATAGAAGAAAGTGTAACTTTTATTTCCATGAATTAATGTACAAGTTATACATTTGTGAAGACCGAAAACTCAGAGCTAGATTTAATGTGAATTTGCAAAGAAATAGACATAAAAAGACATTATATCTCGACGACCAGCTTTGTGTTAAAGAGTTGTATTGTTGCTGTTGTGTATTTTTGCGTCCTTGTTGTGGTTGATGTTCTCCTGGTTACTAACCGGTTTCTTATGTTTCAACTTCATTATCATACTTACCATGCACAAAAGCAAAGGAACCCAAACTCGACTAAACCAAGAATAAATTTAAACCATAATATGCAGTTAAATTATGGTATTTCATCCAATAAGGCAAAAGAACCACAAATTAAAATCTAACGCATACATGTAGTAAATAACATCTCAGTTAAGTACTGAATGCTCTGTAGCAATGGTCGCAGTTCAGGATCTCCTCTACAGGACTCAAAAGTTAGGACCACCTTGCACAGGATAATTAACAGATCCAAAGGAAATTAAGTACTGATCAGTAACTTTCATTTCAATGGTTACACTAAAGGATGTCCTCTACAGACTAAAAAGTTAGAACCACACTTTTCCTTTTATAATAAACGGTACCACAGGAAAGTACTAACTGCTCAATAGCTCAAAATCATACTTTATGATTCCATCCACAGACTCAAAAGTAAGAACCACCTGAAGTTATAACAAACAGTAGCACAAGTCTGTTTCATCAGTTAATGGTCACACTTTAGGGTCCATTCACATAATGTTAGGACTAGCTTGAACGGAGGAGAGAAAAACAGCAGCACAGGAAAGTATTGTTCCGAAACATCACGCAAGTGAAATGCCAAGCCTTTAATTTTAATGGATTATTACAAAAGGTGGGCGCTTTCAGAGAAACAGACAGGATATAATGTTAATCAACTATACTGTGTTAAACTGACGATAACCTGTAAAGCTTGCATTATGATAGCGGTTTTGGAATAAAGAAATAACACGCCCTTTTGAGGCTATGAACGTGAGAGTGGTTTTTGCTTGTTTTCCACCTGTCAGTCACCTGCTTGATTGGCGGTGGGTCTTGGACCTCCCCGAGGTTGTAAAACAGGAAATTGAACGTTAAATTTAGCTTAAAATCGTCTTAACCAGCAAAATAAGTCACCCCTTTGTAGCAGTCTTGTTTGGCTACCCTCTGGAATATTGTCCAAAGCCTCCAGTACTACGTGACTGCTTGCCGGTCAAGGTTAAAATAAAAAAAAACTGGAATAAAAGATGAGGGAAGGTGGAAATGGCGCACTTTAATATCCTCTCAAAATTGGTTGGGATTAAGAATTTGCACTGGACACAAAATGAGTGAAGTTTCCCAACTGCCTAAACTGAATGGGGTTTGTGATCCGAGCCACTATCCTGCTTGAGTCAACAATGTAAGTGAACAACTTAATGACATAATCATGTGACTAAAAAACCCAGAAAAGTACGATGCAACTGCTCTGATTTACGTACCTGTACCAGATCCCAGTGTTTCAATTTTCGTGTTATAAACGCACAGCATGATAAAATAGCATCATGCCTCAGAAAAGTGACCAGCAACTAGCTTTCATACCCAGAGGGAGAGAGAGAGGGGGTACTTTCCAAACTTGACTGTCGAGAACAAGGTGCCCGGCGGCTGCCTGACTCCGAGCTATTCTCAAGTTGAGCAACTGTATACGTAATGGAAGATTCTATATTCTGTTGTATTTCTGAGTCTCCAAAACAGTATATAAAAGTAGTAATGAAAAAATAAACTCGCTAATCATGATACATCAGTGCAAAGCACAATCGCAGATCTATTTCCTTACTTGTTTTCCTGCTTAATTGGCTTCCCTTATTCTTAATTTCCTACCAATTAACATTTCTTCTTCAGGTAACCATTACTACACTGTCTAACCCTAATGAGGGTTCTAGTTACGATTTGTCGTTTGGGGGAGAAGTCCCGAGTGGCCGAAGGCGACCAGCTTCCTCGGCTGGTTCGGGGACATGCTCTCCCGGAAATTTTATGTAATGAATATGCGCTGAGATGCAATCAGGTACATTTTGAGACAAAATTTCGAGAAATGTTACAATGTGTGCACTGACCTCGTCGCGTCTAGATGATTTTTCCGATATAGTTACTTATGTCTACTGTAATGATAACAATACTTTTTGGGGGGGGTGGACTTTTACCCCTCAAATACCCTAGATAGAACCCTGTAGGAGATGTCTGACCTCCTTTCCAAACTCTACCAAGTGTTGTGAAAAATATCATACCACCGAGCCTCGTTTGTAAGCAAAACTCTTTGCATTTGCCCTCTTTGGGCGTGAATATTCTTTTCAACTGTTCTGCCTTGGGAATTCATTTATGCACAACTTGGCAACTTTTCAACTTCAAAACGAAGCTTGGTGGTGAAATTTGCTCGTCTGACATAAACATGCAAAACGGTCATTGTGAAAAAGTCGATCCCTTCAAAATACTGAGGCCACTTTGTGTTTGTCTTTCTCTTTAATTCTAATGAACGAAAGCAATCGTGTGTGTATTGAACGCATCTATGCAGCCTCTTTATATTTTTAAATTAAAATCCAGCTGTCAAAATGTTCTCCCATCTTGCGCCTGGTACACGTCCAGTAGACTGTTGATAGGATGTACCCCAGATTTTATTTATATGTTTAATACACTTTGTGACTACTTTTACCGTCTGACTCATTAACGACAAAACTCAAATTCGCAAGAAGAAGGGGTTAAAGTGACAACCTGCTTTGCGTATCTGCTGATTTGTATTTGAACACATTTTTCACCGATACTGAGTTGCTCTCCAAGGCAAGGTTGATTTTCCATGACGCTGTTGGGGACTTATTTGTGACGTCATAAAATATGGCGTCTATCTCCGCCATCTTGAATCTTATTAAAGAGTGCTGAAACTGAAAGAGAACGACGAACGGGCAGAGAAACGTCGTTAATTAAGGAAAATTCGGGTACTTTCACGGGTCATTGCGAATATACCAACTCACCCAAGTAAAACTGTAGGCGAATTTTACTGAGGATGAATGGGTCGAGAGCACGTGCTAAGCTTGGTAAAAAAAAGGGGGCGGGGGACAAGGAAAAATTTGCCGTCTACGACTAAGTCCTTCTTAAGACGTCACGTTGATTCTTGAAGTAGTAGCTATCGTCTCTCAATAGTTGATTCCTATAAATATTTCGTTCTGGGTAACAAATGGCAGAATCCAGGCATTGCCCTTTATGTATTTCGTCAGTCACAACGCAGGGCGGGGGGAGGCACTATTAAAATAGCTTGACAACCTTTTCTTAGGAATAAAAAGCCTATAGTCAAGTACCTACCTTCCACAAAATTCCACAAACTTAAGTTAACTTAAGTTAGAACTTAACAGGAGTTTGCATCATGCTCAGCTTTCATTTGAGTCGTAGCAATACAAGTATTTTATATACAAAATTCCATCACCCTTCAAAGTATAGTAAACAAAAACCACCGTAAAGTAATTCAAGCCATGGAAAGTTCAGCTAACAGATCTTTGGTTTTAATAAGTTCTGGTTTATGTTTAAAATTGATGGGGTACTATGTTTTTAACTAAGACTCACTATGAGCATAACTTGTTAATTTGCAAAACGCCAGTTTGCAACCTTGAAGTTTAAAATAGTGACCAATATGAACGCTCGTTCTCTTGTCGTGAATTTAGTGTAAAATAGTTGTTCTTTTTACATAGCCCTGCATGTTTACATTAAGCCGGAATATTACATATTTTCATGTTTTTAGTGCTCAGCACAACCTTTTAACAGTAGTTTCCTAGAAATGAAAGCAATCTTTATTTTATACCATTTTTGGGTTATTTAATAGGGGTTTTAACTGCATTTTGGCAGTAGATACTCCTTGGTGGTAGGAAGTAGATTTTCTGGTCAATAGAAACAAGTGTTACAGCATTCAACGGAGAGAATTAGGAAAAATGTCAATTTTTCGACTTTTTGAAATTCTTGTTTTTAAAGCCTAGAAAGGGATTTTTTCGTTCTAGAATATTGGATTGTCAGCTATCAATTGCAAGTAGTGAACTTTTTAACCGGTAAAGCTGGTCAAAGAAGAAACGATCCTCATCATTTCGTACCTGCTTTTAAGTTGGTCCTCAAGACGTTCCTTCAACACTAAGTAGCTTTCAGAGATTTTAATTCTGCAATAGTTAAGGTAGCAACTACCGATTCTATCTTCTAATTCAGTCAAAACGGTTAGAACAAACTTGAAAAGCCTTTTTAACCCCGATAATACAGTAAAACAGTAAACTACCATTCAAGCTTTGGTTCCTTTTTTTTATTGCAGTTTCAGGCAAAAGTTAAAACCGCTCTTATTAAGCATAAATATACCGCCTGTAAGACGAGGAAACTGTACTGCTCAGTAGATTTAATTGGAATTTATATGGGGCTGCACACTTTAGGATTTCAACTATAGACTCAAAAGTTAGGACCACCTTGTGCAGCATAATAAATAGTATCCCTCTGGAAGTAGTCTACTCAGTAGCCGTTTTTCCCTTATGCAATCCCTTTGAGGAGTGAACAAACTTAGCAAAAAGTACCATACTGCCAAAGACCTCAATAAAAAAAGGGGGGGAAGGTAGTGGTACATACGTAATTGACTTCCAGCGAATTGAATTCGCAAAGCTCACTAAAAATCAACGACATTCACTCATTATATTGCCGGTATAGAATGTATTTGACCAACGAACTCATATTTGCTGTTGAGGTTTAAGGTCAAGCTGGCATAGAAATTAAAAGGCTGTTGGTTAGGCGGTTATTAGTAATAATAACAATCTTGCAATGATATAAAACAACCCTGACGTTTAATTATTCTATGGTCACAATTTCAATAGTAATTGATTAACTGATGCGATCAAGATTGCAATGTATTTGCTTCGATTGACGAATTTCATGATAAAAACTGTTTTTATGTACGTCAGCTGTTTGTCAGTATTAAACTCACATTTTTGCTTTCTATGTAACAAGAGTAATGTCGTTGGAGCAATGGAAATTCTTGAAAGCTTATTACCTGGGAAATGTGTTTCTTTTCTCATCAGTTTTTGTATGTGTTGCAAATGATTCATCACTTTGCTGCAATTGCTACCCTCTTCAAGTCGTCCCTGGCAGTGGCCATATACTTTCGAATTTCATTATTCTTACACTGGAAAATGAACTCAAAATTGATGTAGTTACCTGACTAACAAGAAGTCACAATCTTCGAAATTTAGTTAAGAGTCAGAACCACCTTACACAAAATCAGTGCTACAGCAGAATATTTCTTCATATATGGCATAAAAATTCCTCTCGCTGTATTGGCGTTTCGTGATCATGAATTTGACAAATAAACTCTCAAGATAGATAACCCTTTATACCTTAAATTTATATCCATGAGTTACATCTGAAGGTAAAACTATAATTTTGTACAGCAGAATAGCCAACTTTCTTATGTTAATTATTAGTCTTAAATTGTCCTTGGCAGTCCTAGCTATAGTTTGGTAATTCAATTATTACACTCACTTAATACTCAAAAAAGTACAACAATGGTCACACTAAATCTCGTCTATAATCCATAATCAAAAGTAAAATGCACATCATTTTTTTCTGACAAAAAGTTTCACATAATACAGGGACTAGCTAACACCACTTTGTATGCATGACAGAGGCCTAGAAATAGACCTGTCTAGTTCCTTTGCTGCAATGCTGCAGTTAATGAGAAAGTCGCTTTTCAATTAGTACAAAGCTTATGATTCAGTTTTTACCCGCTGTAACAATTTAAGGGTAAGAAAAAATTGAGTTTTTTTTGGTTGGTGGTCAAAAGGTTAAATAAAAACTGCTCGACAAAAGAGCATTGTTCAACACTCATATCTTGCTGCCTTCAGAGCTGGTGTCTAATAAGCATGTCAGTGTTTCAGCCACATTTCAAATTATGCAGACTTTTCGTTTACGCAATGCAGTGGAGTTTAACTCTAGAATCATTAATCTCATTGTTTACACTACAAAGAAGTGCTTCAGTCCTGATGCCAGAGATATGGTTGAAAGTATAGTTGCGAATCCCATTGTAATTTGAATTGCTGAGCAGAAGTTATGTATAGGTAATGTGCATGCAGGTGATTCAGGTGAGGAAGGAATTGTGCGGATGTCAAATTTTTGTCGACTTTGTTCCTCTTATAGAATAGTTTGATTGAAATGTACTTGAATACACCATGCAAGGTCATCAGGATATCAATGTAAATGTTTAGTTTAAGTGATTTCAACGATATTGTTCATCTGAAAAGCATGCAGGCCATGGTTTGGAAGCAACTTGTTCAAATCATATAAGACCGGTGTTAAAACCATCTTCTACGTTATGTTTAAAACACAAATAGCAGTGTTTTATCAACTTTAAAACATGCCAAGTGTTTAACAATCAAAACTAAACTCGTGCCCTAGGGTATAGTAGAAACAAATTAAAGTATCAGCAATTATAATATGTTCAGTTTGAAAACGTGCTTGTTATTTTTTCTCGATATTTTGTTGAAGTTTGTCTATTGAGATAAAAGAAGTGTGTTTTGGAATCGAACTGGACGCGCAAAATCTGAGTCACTAGTTTTGAAACGGCTATTTTAAATACAAGCACAGATCCCTTGAGCTTTGGCGCAAAAAGCTCGTCCAGGAAGTGTTTAAAAAAGATGGAGAGTGTTCTGATACTAAAAGAAGTTTGTACAGCCGGTGGAATCTGCTGTGGATTGCAGTACCATTGGAAAGAGGGCAATAGAAGTGACGCCATTATGTTGTTAAACAAAGTATTTTAATTATAGCTTCAGCGTATAGCTAATTCATACCCATTTTTGTTTTCACTCAATGAACTACTAATTTTGTAAACCATTCTTATGTTTGCAAACGGAGATTTTGGTCCCTTTTTTAAAAAAAATCAATAAAAATCACTCGTATTTGCCTGATATTTTCACAGGGTAATACTGAAGCTTATTTTACATGCACAACCGTGCTTTTTATATAACGGACTGTCTAAATATTTTTATTGATAATTTCGTTCTCTTTCAGTTGTTTCTTTATTGAACCCCGATTTGCCTCGAGACTGGCAATCAAAACCTTAAATGATTTTTTCAGAAAGACCATTAGTCTTAACCGGGTATAAAGATGCATGCACGTAACTAATTTTCGCCATCTTATGCGGGGTGAAGGGGAGGGGGGGGGGGCTGGGCTAATAGGCCATTTATTGTTATTGATCATGAGTATTGAAAACTGGACTGAACGGCTAAGTAATATTTCCTCTAGATCTGTTCATCTTTGCAAGATTTGTTTGGGTTTTGAAAATTCGATCTAAAAAACTAACCCAACTGGGGTTTAGCAGATTTTATAGCACTCATTGAATTTTAATTTCTTTGATCACGTTTTTCTTTAAAATTAGATTATAATACCTATATTACAACAATTACAATAACCGATAATAATCCATAATTGCGTCCGAAGGGCGCAGTGCTAATGGGGTATCTCATCGACCTTTCCTCTGTTTCGACGCCACTTTTGTTGTCCCCGCTCAATAACTTTTCAGGGGCTTTTCCTCTACCGTGAACTGGTATGTTTTTGCGTGGCTAAATCACGTGAATGATTATGTAGTGAAAGCAGTGAAATCGCTTCCCTACTGCCCCTCCGTATCTTCCTATTCTAATACTGTAAACTGCCCCAGCCATTAGCCTGCGCGGCAGGCGCCGGTTAGTTTTTTCTGGTTAGAGTTTAAAGCCTGCTGTGCAGGCGTATAAGCCCTGGGCCATTACATCTTCGCAAGGGGTTTTAGAAGGACTTATAAACAGAGGGATTTATATCCCAGGAAGCCTAAAACCGGGTTAGAAAAAGCGCCTCGAATCAAGCTATAGCAGCACCGATCAAAATAAGTCTTGCATTTACTGGTTTTTAATTAAACTTCAAAACGTCATAATGAAATATCGAATTCAGAGGGAGCCTTATAACTGGAGCTAGAGAGGGCCTTATATCCCTGTGGTCGTATAATCGGATGTATTATGTTTTTGTTTACAGTTAGATGGGCCAATAACTGTGGGGGTGGGGGTGGGGGGTGGTCGAGGGTTTACGATATTGCATTAATGATAACATCCAAACCCAAACAGAGTCCCCAAGTTCCCCTTCCGCTGTCAAGTAGAAGCATCTCTATACACTGAATAGATCTAGTGGCAACTGTCGGTTAGGAAGTACCTACTGTATACAGAGTAGGGACCAGTTTGTGCATATATGAAACTGGCCAAACCAACGAACATGTCATTAATAGAGAGAGTCGCTACCTCACGTTGCCATGGTAGCAAAATTTCTGGATGACAACAAGCCAAAACGTAACTTAAAAAGTGGATTCGCACTGTTTCAAACTTCATTGATCTTATTTAATTTCATTTAATTTGTCAAATGTTGGCCAAATTTTGGGGCTTTATGCCGAAAGTACCATATCTAAGTTTAGAAAAAGAAAAAGAAATTTTTTGTGTTGTGTTCACCTACTCCATAAAGAGGGTGCGTGAAATTGCAACAACGGCTAAGAAATGTTCAAAAAAGCAAGATGCACGTGCAAAGTTGTTCTATTGCCAATCTAAACCTATTGCATTTTTGGTGTTAGCCCGTCCCCGTTGCAGAAACTCCCTATTCTTGTGATCTTCAAAGTTTGCTACCATGGTAACGTGACGTCTCACTTCTCTTCTCTATAGTAGTAGCCAGTGTAAGTGGTAGATTTACTCTACATGATAAGATTCATGCGTGGCAGGCTTTTCGAGAACAAATGGCGCCCGGCTGTTACCAGTCAAAGCAGTAATTTGCATGTTTTAAATTGCTTCAGTGAAAACTTAGAATAACTCACATCACGGGAGGCCCAGCCGCAAAACATACTCTTCGAGACCAAAATATAGGGATTTTTCTGAGAATTAATAGTTACTTCAACAGTACATCAAAAATACCGATAAAAAGGTATTAATAAGTGTACCTACCTCATAGACACCTATTTTTGTTATTTTCGTGCCGTGTGAACGCCATGCCATGATGTTCCGTTTCTGTTGTAGTCTTCACTTCACCCTCTCTACCTACCTCCCTCCCCCACCTCCCTCGCTGTTTTTTTCCTACCCACTTTTTTTTTCGCGCCGTCCCCACCATCAGAAAACTTCGAACAGGCTACTGTTAGTCTCATTTAGAGTATTCAGGACGGAGAATCATTATTTTTACCCATAAAGGTGCCAATTTGGCTTGTACGTACTAGGGAAATTCTTAAATGAAGGAATAAATGTCGTCATACCATGGAGTACGTACTCCAGGCCCCGGTTGTTCAAACATCGGATAGCGCTATCCACCGGATAAATCTCTATCCAGTGGATAGCGCAATTGGTTTCCATAATACTTATCCGCTGGATAGTGATTTATCCGGTGGATAGCGCTATCCAACGTTTGAACAACCGGGGCCAGCTTCACAGACTTGAATAATTCGCACAAAGTTCCATTTCTTTTTAACAGTGTTGATGCCTTTGTTTCTACTGAAAAAAAATTGATCATTTGTTTACGAATCATTTCACCTCAGAAGTAGTTATTAAAATAAAATAAAGGCATGTGAAATAGAGATTACTGACAATTTTTATTATCATTTTTTTCAGTTAAATTGTTATTATATTTTAATGCAATACCGTTTCTGTATAAGCCTGGATGCTAATAAAATTGTTGTAGTTGTTGTTGTTGGATATAATAATGCCTGAGCCACGCCTAAATACCCACTTAGGAGGCTTTTTCCAACTTGCAAGGATACCCTTACCTCATTCCCAGAGTTCTCTTTCTTGCTTCGAGAGATACCCTAGGAACGAGGCTGCGTCTGGATGGTGGGTCCCCGTGAACTTTAGCACAGAGGAAGAAATACAACAGGTGAGTTATTTTCAATTATCCCAAACGTTCTTGACAATTCTCTCTTGCAAAGGCCTACACAAGTGTCGTGCAGTCGAATCACAAGACACTGGCTTTGAACAAGTTAAAATGCAAGACGTTATACGAAAGAGTAACTATATATTGATAGCGTGAATTAAATCAGTCATTCTGAAAATAGATTTTAGAATATATTTGGAAGTAGATATCTAAAACTGGTAAAGCTACTTCGACTATCGTGACTTCTGAAACATGGATCCTTGAGATTTCGAGACGGAAACTGCACCCACGAATGATTTCCTTAATGTCTCTGAGCATTGCAATAAATGCAGGTCCCTTAGTCCTCAATCTTCAAAAATGTTATATAACAACGTCTGGTTATTTTGGTAACATCTCGCAAAAAGGCTATGTTCTTTTCTTTTATCGCGACGAAGTTAAATTGCTCTAGTTTAACTAAAATTATGGGCCGTGAAGGCGAGACAATTGCAACGTCAAGGTCGGAGGTCCGTTCAAATTCTTAAACTGCGAGAAGTGTGTACTGCTTGCAAATCCTACCAAAGTCCAAGGTCCCTTCCTCGTTAACTAACAGTGCAATGAACGCCGTTTCTTATCATTTTATTCATGCTATGGTGTGATCATCGATTATAGATAGTAATACCCAATTCGTATTCTTCAACTTGTTGACAGACTCTCCACGAAATGGATTATAGCTACTTGTGGTCATCTTCTCCCGTATCAACTCCTATGGAAACACCAGCAAATTACGTAAGCACTCCACTGCCAAAGTTCGAACAAATGTCAGGGAAGAGAGACTGCCGATTTCCAGATCCAGCGCCAAACATGTACACAGTTGTACAGTCCCAGTGTGCGCCTTCCTTCAGTCTAACACACAGATGGCCACAAGTGACAACCCCAGCCCAAACAACTGCAGTCAGTACATCGACAAATGGAGCCATAGACTTGGGTTTCGCGACGAGAGGGCAAACCTTCTCAACATCTTCCTCGACCTACAAGCAACTGGAACTAAATCACGATGACAGGTTCCTTTGCGATTTTCCCGGCTGTGAAAAGCGCTACGCGAAAAGTTCGCACCTTGGTATTCACAAACGGCTTTATTCAGGGGAAAAGCCCTTCCTGTGTCCGTGGGAAGACTGTGGATGGTGTTTTCGACGTTCCGACGAACTCAAGCGACACTATCGAAGACATACTGGAGAAAAGCCCTACGTATGTCCGCTTTGTGGGAGATCTTTTAGCCGCTCCGACCATCGATCGTCTCATATAAAGAAAATACATCCACTCATGTAAGGAACTGTACAATACTTGGGAGTTTTAAAATCCCTACAAAGAATAGACAGCAACACCCAATTTAAAATGTTAACCTACCAATATGTTGATATCAATCCAGTGTCTCCAGACTAAAAAACTCAAACTCTCAAGAACGTCGAGTGTTGCCGGATTGATAAGGTACATACTTTTGTCACAACTTGTTTGTAGCAAGAACAACTTTTTATTCCGTGATTCGACTTTCGATTCAGTGATAAAAAGTTGGCTGCTTGCACTATGTATGTTTTTTTATTTAATGTCACTGAGATTCAGTGCCAATGAAAACAACAAACTGGGAGACTGAAATATCCTGAAATATGAAATATCCTGCCACAGTTTACAGTGTAGCGTTAACTTAGAGACGGAGGTGGACGATGCTGTCGATTATTTCTTACAGATAATATTATTTTCGTGACGGACACGCAAAATCAACCGTTCTTGTGGAAATGATAAAGGTTAGCTCCAGTTGTGTCAGACAACTATGCGCAACTACTTTTTTTCTATTTGTTGTACAAAACTCCTCAATGTGTCAGATTTTTTATGAGCTACCTGACCCAAATTTGGCTTTTCAGTGCTGTGTGCTAGTCATGAAAACAAATTCACCAAGGGGATAACAGACCATGTTGTAATATAATATAATTATATTTTTCCTGTGAGGGTAACTTACAGCTTCTGTAAGTAAAATGCTCAATAACTTTATATATGTTGTGGTCCACGAATTAGTGGCCATTTATTTAAATTGTTATACATTCAAGAATGCAAACAAAGTTTATTGCACTTCAATTCAAAATTCTAGTGTTAAACAACCCTTGAAATAGATACTAAGACTTTGTTTACCCTGAGCTAATCATTTTTCTGTAACTTAGGTGAACGTATTTAAGGGCATAGAAGGAGAATATGATGTAGCATCTAGACCAGTAAAAACTCGCGACTAAGAACCTGGTTTCTGAGAACCTGTAGGGCTAAAATTTGCCACTTAGACTTCCCCTGTGTAAGAACCTGTTCAGCCTAAAATTTGAGACAGGGCTTATATTTTAAACTCTAAAAAAAATTCTGTATACTTGGGCTAAAGGACTTCAAAAGCCATATGGTCAGTGCTTCAGTTCTTTTTCACACAGTCATTTTACATGAATACTGATTTGGTTTGCACATTTGATATAAGGATTTAAGCACAGTACCACTAAATACTCATAGCTATCATTTTTTTCTTCAGAAAATATGAACCTCTTTAAGAATCTAAATAGCCTAAATTTGTGCTGATTACCATTTATGTAAGGACCTGTTAAGGTTGACTTGGGAAAATGTAGGTTGTCTATCGCGGGTTTTTACTGTACTTAACTTCGGGTCTTAGTTGGTTCGCGAAAAAGACGTAGGCTGGACACCTGATAGTGGAAGGAATGCAGGTGGTTTATTAATTACTCTAACAACTTATATAATCATATTTAGTGCTAATTTTGTTAAGAGACTGTGAATATAAATCAAAAACAAACAAAGCAATTTGGAGTTATAATTTCCTGAATAGCAATTTGTATCAAAAGCAATAACACTTCTGAAGAATTGTTTTCGAGTAATTGTTGATGGGTTATTAGAATATCAAAGGCAGTATCTATCGATCGAAAGAGTTCTATTTAAACAAATTAAATACATATATAAAATAGGCAACATGAATATAGTTATAACAACTCTCAACATGCAAACGGCACTTTTATGCAAAAAACAAAATGTACTAGCCAAAAATATTGCCAGAAATGAAAATCTTCAGGTTGCATCAGCATGTTACGAATTGAATCAATAATCCTGTGTGGCATTAGTCACCTTTGTTTGCAAAGCTTGGAACACTATAAACACTATAAAAACATGCAATTTCTAAAAGTCAAGATAGTAATAAAACAAACAAACAGACTATTCTAATTACGGTTGTTAAAGTAAATGTTAAGACACAACCAGGCAATTTGACTTCTTACAAGAGAGTATGAAAAGACACTTCAGCCGGTTTAGAAATCATCATTTATACGACGATTCATTTCATCTTTTCGCAATCAAATAACGAAAAATTCAGTGTTAAAATCAAAATAATAAACTTCCCAGTGCCAGCAAGAAAATTGTCTCGATTTCTCTGACTGTAAACCAAGGACAAGAAATATATAGGGGCTGTTTCTGAAATCGGTCGTCAAATCATACAATTTAAGTGGCTTTCATCATTTTGTCTAAAAATCAGTGTTTCACCCCTCATTGACTATTTTACCGTTTACAGCAAGTTATCTGAAAACAAAGATCAGTTTTTTTTCTTATTTTAGATTACTGACATACAAGTTTTCTTAAAGTATGTAATATTTTTTGCTATAGTTACCTTTGTTTTGAAAGCAATTTTCACTAGTTTTAGTTGTCTTTGTATGACTTTCCAGCGGTTTTCTTTGTTTACATTGTTTACTAGAGCCCAGCCCCTCCGATAATAAAATGGTGGCTCTTTTCGAGGTTCACAAAAGCTTCGCTTATTGTGTTTTATTATATACATGAGGTCTGTTAAATAATGTCTAACAATGAAAAGTAAGGTGTTAAACTTGTTTCCCTCCATCCACGCTCTGCCGATCTAAACGTCTCTAAACAGGGCTGCATT
The DNA here is from genome assembly GCA_964035525.1 of Porites cylindrica. Classification (NCBI taxonomy): domain Eukaryota; kingdom Metazoa; phylum Cnidaria; class Anthozoa; order Scleractinia; family Poritidae; genus Porites; species Porites cylindrica. The sequence continues at coordinate 13,990,845 of OZ037780.1, read as the reverse complement.
ACCACACTCGATTGACATGAATATCACAAATACTGATAAATCTATTCGGCATATTTAGAACTTCTTTCTCGGGTTCACGCTTCTTCCATTAACAGATTATGAGCGGGGGATGTCAATAGCTAAGGGCAGTACACCTTCTGAAAGCCGGGGTTTGGGGTTTTCAGTATTTTCTACAAGTTATATTAGAAGCTTGGGATGGACTTGTATATCCACTATAAAAAGGTCTTGAAAGCGACTACCTTAAACTCGAGTTCTAAAAGTTCTTGCCAGAAGGAATACACTACTTAGTTGCCAAACAAGGACAAATCTTTAGATACTTTTGAAATTTTTGCATCATATAAAAACAGTTGGACTTATCAAAAGACAGTAGAATTTTATCTGTCGCATTTGCATTCTATCGCTTATGAAAAGATCGCGAGCATAGAAAGTTTAATACCTTGGAGAAATACCGTTAAAATTTCTCTACGTTAAAGACCATGATTTCAACATGGTATGGTACCTTTATATCGATCAATGATAATAAATTCTTGGACGAAAAATTACAGAATTCCTCCATACTAAATCATTACAACATATATCGCGGAATATGTAACTATGATTTCGATACATAAGTAACGAAAAATTGTTAGATAGTATACATAAGTCAATTATTTAGCCGTTTAGAACTCTTGTTTAAGCACTTTACATGAGCTCTTAATTTTACTTACTACTCCCCAGTTTTTAGCCACTACCATAAAAATCTGCTTTCCGTGCCAAGTGCGAATGTATTACGTACAAAGTCACTTGATTTTGAAACAATAACCCGCAAGTGATGTAACTAAATATAAACAAAGGATCCTTTAAAGCAAATGTTTCTTTTCTTGGTGCTGTCTTCTTTGCACTGATTTCTGTTTAGGTATCACTGAAGACGGTAACTTAAGAACGTTTACTAGTTGCTTAAGTCTACGTGATTGCAATACTGTACATAGTGCGTGGGTCTTTCCCAGTACCGTGACCAAGCAAGAAAATTCCACTTGATGATTGTATCTGGAGGTTTTGTCAAATAGAAACTAGATAATGGTAGGAAAATTTGAATTGTGGGGTATTTATGTTGTGTCCGTTAATTCAAAGTTATTCCATGGTTTGTAAGCCTGTGTGTTTGATGCCCAAGCAGTAAAAAGCCATTTTACGCCCGGCGTAAAAATTTCCGGTCCGTAAATTGAATTGTTTAATAAACATTTACAATGTTACGCCTTTTGCCAAACGCCCCCATATCTTTTGGCTCATGCTTAGTACGTCAAAAATGAATAAAATGGGGATTTTGACCAGTTAACAGTCAAAGTATAGCATTGGCTTTATGCTAAATGGCTTGGGTAGTCTTGCCTTGTATGTGATGTGAAACTGAGGAAAAAGACGTGGTACGTTCGATCTCAGTCGTGAGCCTGATACGTTCCTGACACGCTGCTCCTCCGACATATATTCTACGGTGTTGCCAATAATCTACTTCCGGCTACCGACTGTAAAGAGGATGTACTCGGAAATACGGTACTTCAATATTGGCTTTCACGTAAATGGAGTATAATATACTTCATTCTGTCTGGAAAGACAACTGTCACGTAGCTTTCTTTAGTTGATAAGCTGCTGACGATCTTAAACCTATCGTGAAAGCAAAAACAGGTGATCGTCATGCACACTTCATGAAGTGTCCAGACGTTGCGTGGGGGGAAGGGGGACTTGCGTTTCGAACTGTAATTCTGTAGATGAACGTGTTAGATTAGGTCCCTAATGAACAACTGTATTTTTTTTCTTACGTTACAGTTTGTCTGTGTCGTACCCTTTATTATGCTGTAGAAGGCGGTTTTACACGTTTGACTGTCTGTGAATGTGAAAGCTACTGAGCAGTACTTTGTTGTGGCACTGTTTTTTATACTGTAGAAAATGGTTTAAGATTTTGACTGTCGGTGGATCAGTGAAATCCTTAAGTGTGACGATACAGTTTGTTCATCTAATTATAGTACTCTTGAAGCAGTGAACCTGTTAGGGATTTGAAGAATTGCAGTATACAGGGCATTCCTCTGGTAAATTGTTTAGACCCTTTTTAACCATGACAATGCTTCACTTATAAAATCGCTACATATAAATTGCCCACTAATCTGTTCTTAAAATAAGATATATACGTTAAGAACTCATCTCCCTTGCGATTAACTATGTATTTTTGGAAACCGGACATTTGTAAGACAGTAAACATTATGGTCGTTTTTTAATCTATGTTTTTGCGTGGCTAAATCACGTGAATGATCATGTGGTGAAAGCAGTGAAATCGCTTCCCCACTCCCCCTCCGTATCTTCCAATTCTAATACTGTAAACTGCCTTAGCCCTTAGCCTGCGCGGCAGGCGCCGGTTAGTTTGTTTAAAGCCTGCTGTGCAGGTGTATAAGCCCTGGGCCATTACATCTAGGAAATTTGCATGTTTTAAATTGCTTTAGTGAAAACTTAGAATAACTCATATGACAGGGGGCCCAGCCGCCAAACAAACTCTTCGAGACCAAAATATAAGGATTTTTCTGAGTGATTAACAGTTACTTCGACAATACATCAAAAATACAGATAAGAAGGTATTAATAAGTGTACCTACCTCATGGAGACCTATTTTTGTTATTTTCGTGCCGTGTGAACGCCATGCCATGATGGTCTGTATCTGTTGTACTCTTCACTTCACCCTCTCTACCTACCCCCCTCCCCCCCCCCCCCCCACCCTCGCTGTTTTTTCCTACCCACTTTTTTTGTCGCGCCGTCCCCACCATCAGAAAACTTCGATCAGGCTACTGTTAGCCTCAATCAGAGTATTCAGGATGGAGAATCATTATTTTTACCCATAAAGGTGCCAATATGGCTTGTACATACTAGGGAAATTCTTAATAAAAATAATAAATGTCGTCATACTATGGAGTACTCCAGCTTCACAGACTTGAATAATTCGGACAAAGTTCTATATTTGTTGATCCGTTTGTTTCTACTGAAAAAAATCTTGGTTATTTGTTTACGAATTATTTCACCTTAGAAATAGTTATTAACATGAAATAAAAGCATGTGAAATAGAGATTACTGACAATTTTTATTGTCATTTTTTTCAGTTAAATTGTTATTATATTTTAATGCAATACCATTTCTGTATAAGCCCGGCTGCTAATAAAATTGTTGTTGTTGTTGTTGTTGTTGTTGTTGGACAAAATAATGCCTGAGCCACGCCTAAATACCTACTTTGGAGGCTTTTTCCAATTTTCATGGATACCCTTACCTCGTTCCCAGAGTTCTCTTTCTTGCTTCGAGAGATAACCCTAGGAACGAGACTGCGTCTGCATGGTGGGTCCCTGTGAACTTCAGCACAGAGGAAGAAATACAACCGGTGAGTTATTTTCAATTTTCCCAAACGTTCTTGACAATTCTCTCTTGCAAAGGCCTACACAAGTGTCATGCAGTCGAATCACAAGACACTGGCTTTGAAAGGGAACAAGATAAAATGCAAGACGTTATACCAAAGAGTAACTATATATTGATAGCGTGAATCAAATCAGTCATTCTGAAAATAGATTTTAGAATATATTTGGAAGTAGATATCTAAAACTGGTAAAGCTACTTCGACTATCGTGACTTCTGAAGCACGGATCCTTGAGTTTTCGAGACGGAAACTGCACCCACGAATGATTTCCTAAATGTCTCTGAGCATTGCAATAAATGAAGGTCCCTTAGTCCTCAATCTTCATAAATGTTATATAACAACGATTAGTTATAATTATTTTGGTAACATCACGCAAAAAAGGCTATGTTCTTTTCTTTTATCGCGACGAAGTTAAATTGCTCTAATTTAACTAAAATTATGGGCCGTGAAGGCGAAACAATTGCAACGTCAAGGTCGGAGGTCCGCTCAAATTCTTAAACTGCGACAAGTGTTTACTGCTTGCAAATCCTACCAAAGTCCAAGGTCCCTTCCTCGTTAACTAACAGTGCAATGAACGCCGTTTCTTATCATTTTATTCATGCTATGGTGTGATGATCGATTATAGATAGTAATACCCAATTCGTATTCTTCACCTTGTTGACAGACTCTCCACGAAATGGATTATAGCTACTTGTGGTCATCTTCTCCTGTATCAACTCCTATGGAAACACCAGCAAATTACGTAAGCACTCCACTGCCAAAGTTCGAACAAATGTCAGGGAAGAGAGACTGCCGATTTCCAGATCCAGCGCCAAACATGTACACAGTTGTACAGTCCCAGTGTGCGCCTTCCTTCAGTCTAACACACAGATGGCCACAAGTGACAACCCCAGCCCAAACAACTGCAGTCAGTACATCGACAAATGGAGCCATAGACTTGGGTTTCGCGACGAGGGGTCAAACCTTCTCAACATCTTCTTCGACCTACAAGGAACTGGAACTAAATCACGATGACGGGTTCCTTTGCGATTTTCCCGGCTGTGAAAAGCGCTACGCGAAAAGTTCGCACTTTGGTACTCACAAACGGCTTTATACAGGCGAAAAACCCTTCCTGTGTCCGTGGGAAGACTGTGGGTGGTGTTTCCGACGTTCCGACGAACTCAAGCGACACTATCGAAGACATACTGGAGAAAAACCCTACGTATGTCCGCTTTGTGGGAGATCTTTTAGCCGCTCCGACCATCGATCGTCTCATATAAAGAAAATACATCCACTCATGTAAGGAACTGCATGTACAATACTTGGGAGTTTAATAATCCCTACAAAGAATAGAGAGCAACACCCAATTTAAAATGTTAACCTACCAATATGTTGATATCAATCCAGTGTCTCCAGACTAAAAAACTCAAACTCAAGAACGTTAAGTGTTGCCGGATTGATAAGGTACATAACTTTTGTCATAACTTGTTTGTAGCAAGAACAACTTTTTATTCCTTGGTTCGACTTTCGATTCAGTGATAAAAAGTTGGCTGCTTGCACCATGTATGTTTTTTATTTAATATCACTGAGATTCAGTGCCAATGAAAACAGCAAACTGGGAGACAGTTTCTGAAATATCCTGCCACAGTTTACAGTGTAGCGTTAACTTAGAGACGGAGGTGGACGATGCTGTCGATTATTTCTTACAGATAATATTATTTTCGTGACGGAAACGCAAAATCAACCGTTCTTGTGGAAATGATAAAGGTTAGCTCCAGTTGTGTCAGACAACTATGCGAAACTACTTTTTTTCTATTTGTTGTACAAAACTCCTCAATGTGTAAGAATTTTTATGAGCTACCTGACCCAAAATTTGGCTTTTCAGTGCTGTGTGCTAGTCATGAAAACAAATTAACCATGGGGATAACAGACCATGTTGTAATATAATATAATTACATTTTTCCTGTGAGGGTAACTTACAGCTTCTGTAAGTAAAATGCTCAATAACTTTATATATGTTGTGGTCCACGAATTAGTGGCCGTTTATTTAAATTGTTATACATTAAAGAATGCAAACAAAGTTTATTGCACTTCAATTCAAAATTCTAGTGTTAAACAACCTTTGAAATAGATACTAAGACTTTGTTTACCCTGAGCTAATCATTTTTCTGTAACTTAGGTGAACGTATTTAAGGGCATAGGGGGAGAACATGATGCAGCATCTAGAGCAGTAAAAACCCGCGACTAAGAACCTGACCTGTTGGGCTAAAATTTGCCAGTTAGGCCCCCTCTGTATAAGAACCTGTTCAGCCTAAAATTCAAACAGGCTTCTTATATTGTAAAATCTACAAAATATTCTGTATACTTGTGCTAAAGGACTTCAAAAGCCATGTGGTCAGTGCTTCAATCAGTCCTTTTTCGCGTGGTCATTTTACATAAATACTAATTTGGTTTGCAGATTTTATATAAAGAATAAGCTGAGTACCATCTTATGACTCATAGCTACCTTTTTTTCCTTCAGAAAATATGAACCTCTTTAAGAACCTAAATAGCTTAAATTTGTGCTGATTACCATTTATGTAAGGACCTGTTAAGGCTGACTTGGGAAAATGTAGGTTCTTTATCGCGGATTTTTACTGTACTTAAGTTCGGGCCTTAGTTCGTTGGCGAACAAGACGTAGGGTGGACACCTGATAGTGGAAGGAATGCAGGTGGTTTATTAATTACTGTAACAAGTTATATAATCATATTTAGTGCTAATTTTGTTATGAGACTGAGAATATAAAACGAAACCAAACAAAGAAATCTGGAGTTATAATGTCCTGAATAGCAACTTTAATCCAAAGCAATAACACTTCTGAACAATTTTTTCCGAGTAATTGTTGATGGGTTATTAGAATGTCAAAGGCAGTATCTATCGATCGAAAGAGTTCTATTTAAACAAAATAAATACATATAATATAGGCAACTTGACTTAAGTTAAAACAACTCTCAACATGCAAACGGCACTTATATGCAAAAAATAAAATGTACTAGCCAAACATATTGCCAGAAATGAAAATGTTTGAGTTCCATAAGCATGTTACGAATTGAATCAATAATCCTATGTGGCATTAGTCAACTTTGTTTGCAAAGTTTGGAACATTATAAACACTATAAAAACATGCAATTTCTAAAAGACAACTTAGTAATAAAACAAACAAACAGACTATTCTAATTACGGTTATTAAAGTAAATGTTAAGAAAAGATACAACCAGGCAATTTGACTTCTTACAAGAGAGTATGAAAAGACACTCCAGCCGGTTTAGAAATCATCATTTATACGGCGATTCATTTCATCTTTTCGCAATCAAATAACGAAAAATTCAGTGTTAAAATCAAAATAATAAACTTCCCAGTGCCAGCAAGAGAATTGTCTCGATTTTCTCTGAATGTAAACCAAGGGGGAAAGATATGTAGGAGCTGTTTCTGAAATCGGTCGTCAAATAGTTTAATAAAGTGGCTTTCATCATTTTGTCTAAAAATCAGTGTTTCACCCCTCATTGACTATTTTACTGTTTACAGCAAGTTATCTGAAAACAAAGATAAGTTTTTTTCTTATTCTAGATTGCTGACAAACAAGTTTTCTTTAAAAATGTAATATTTTTTGCTATAGCTTCTTTTGTTTTGAAAGCAATTTTCACGAGTTTTAGTTACCTTTGTATGACTTTCCAGCGGTTTTCTTTGTTTACATTGTTTACTAGAGCCCAGCCCCTCCGATAATAAAATGGTGGCACTTTTCGAGGTTCACAAAAGCTTCGCTTATTGTGTTTTTTATATACGTGAGGTCTGTTAAATGATGTCTAACAATGATACGTAAGGTGTTAAACTTGTTTCCCTCCATCCACGCTCTGCCGATCTAAACGTCTCTTAACAGGGTTGCATTACCACACTCGATCGACATGAATAAAACAAATACTGATAAATATATTCGGCATATTTAGAACTTCTTCCTAGGGTTCACGCTTCTTCCATTAACTGATTATGAGCGGGGGGTGTCCATAGCTAAGGGCAATATACCCTTTTGAAAGTCGGGGTTTGGGGTTTTCAGTGTTCTCTACAAGTTATATTACAAGCTTGGGATGGACTTGTATATCCACTATAAAAAGGTCTTGAAAGCAACTACCTTAAACTCGAGTTCTAAAACTTCTTGGCAGAAGGAATACACTACTTAGTTGCCAAACAAAGACAAATCTTTAGAAACTTTTGGAATTTTTGCATCATATAAAAACAATTGGACTTATCAAAATACAGTAGAATTTTATCCTTCGCATTTGTATTCTAGGCTATCGCTTATGAAAAGATCGCAAGCATAGAAAGTTTAATAGCTTAGAGAAATACCGTTAAAATTTCTCTACATTAAACTATGATTTCAACATGGTATGGTACCTTTATATCGATCAATGATAATAAATTCTTGGACAAAAAATTACAGAATTCCTCCTATTAAATCATTATAACATATCGCCGAAAATGTAACAATTATTTCGATACGTAAATAACGAAAAATTGTTAGATAGTATACATAAGTCAATTATTTAGCCGTTTAGAACTCTTGTTTAAGCACTTTACATGAGCTCTTAATTTTACTTACTACTCCCCAGTTTTTAGCCACTACCATAAAAATCTGCTTTCCGTGCCAAGTGCGAAGGTCGTCGTCTTGACTTGTATTACGTACGTACAAAGCCACTTGATTTTGAAACAATAACCTGCAAGTGATGTAACTAAATATAAACAAAGGATCCTTTAAAGCTATGTTTCTTTTCTTGGTGCTGTCTTCTTTGCACTGATTCCTGTTTAGGTATCACTGAAGACGGTAACTTAAGAACGTTTACTAGTTGCTTAAGTCTACGTGATTGCTATACTGTACATAGTGCGTGGGTGTTTCCCAGTACCGTGACCAAGCAAGAAAATTCCACTTGATGATTTTATCTGGAGGTTATGTCAAATAGAAATTAGATAATGGTGAGAAAATTTGAATTGTGGGGTATTTATGTTGCATCCATTAATTCAAAGTCATTTTATGGTTTGTAAGCCTGTGTGTTTGAAGCCAAGGCAGTAAAAAGCCATTTTTACGCCCGGCGTAAGATAACGGATTCCCCGTCCGTAAATTGAATTGTTTAACAAACATTTACACCGTTACGCCTTTTGCCAAACGCCCACATATCTTTTGGCTCATACTTAGTACCTCAAAAATAAATAAAATGGGGATTTGACAATTTAACAGTCAAAGCATAGCATTAGCTTTATGCTAAATGGCTTGGGTAATCTTGCCTTTTATGTGATGTGAAACTGAGGAAAAAGACGTGGTACGTTCGATCTCAGTCGTGAGCCTGATACGTTCCTGACACGCTGCTCCTCCGACATATATTCTACGGTGTTGCCAATAATCTACTTCCGGCTACCAACTGTAAAGAGGATGTACTCGGAAATACGGTACTTCAATATTGGCTTTCACGTAAATGGAGTATAATATACTTCATTCTGTCTGGAAAGACAACTGTCACGTAGCTTTCTTAAGTTGATAAGCTGCTGACGATCTAAATCCTATCGTGAAAGCGAAAACAGGTGATCGTCATGCACACTTCATGAAGTGTCCAGACTTTGCGTGGGGGGACTTCAATGCGTTTCGAACTTTAATTCTGTCGATGAACGTGTTAGATTAGGACCCTAATGAACAACTGTATTTTTTTCGTACGTTACAGTTTGTCTGTGTCGTACCCTTTATTATGCTGCAGAAGGCGATTTAAAAGTTTGACTGTCTGTGAATGTGAAAGCCACTGAGCAGTACTTTGCTGTGGCACTGTTTTTTATGCTGTAGAAAATGGTTTAAGATTTTGACTGTCGGTGAATCAGTGAAATCCTTAAGTGTGAAGATACAGTATTTTCATCTAATTAACCTACTCTTGAAGCAGTGAACCTGTTAAGGATTTGAAGAATTGCAGTATACACGACACTCCACTGGTAAATTGTTTAGACCTTTTTTAACCATGACAATGCTTCACTTATAAAATCACTACTTATAAATTGCCTACTAATCTGTTCTTAAAATAAGATATATACGTTAAGAACACAAGTCCCTCGCGATTAACTATGTATTTTTGGAAACCGGACATTTGTAAGAGATTAAACATTATGGTCGTTTCTTAAAACAAAAAGCAATCAAAGGTAGCTTTGTGGTACAAACTAAGGGCCTGTTTACATGGAGGTGGGGGACCCCAGGTAGGTGAGGTAACCCGCTTAGGTGAGGTAAAAAAATGACCCTCCTTTACATGCAATCTTACAACCCCGCCTTCCCGGGGTGCACTTTCTCAAGATTATTGAATGGTCGCTAAGCACGTAAACAAGAAAAATGCTGGCATACCACGAGTTTTGGCGATTAATGCACTTTTTCACTCACTTGTTGCTCTTACTGCAACCCGTCAGTGCAATAGCTTTCTATTGTTAACTTTAATCATAATGCAAAGACACCGCAAAAGTGAATTTTGCGAGAATTTGATGTATCACGAATCCGACCCCGGCCAGGCGGGTTACCCCACCTTGAAACGTTTACATGACAAATTGTGACCCCGGCTGATAGGGTAACCCGGTCTGGTAGACCGGGCTACCCGCCTTGACGGGTCACCCCACCTATCATGTAAACGTGATCAAATGAAAATGAGAGATTATATGGACAGGCGGGTTACCCCACCTAAGCGGGTTACCTCACCTACCTGGGGTCCCCCACCTCCATGTAAACAGGCTCTAAAGCAGCTTAGTGTCGCGTTCCATTTACTAGACTAATCCGTCAATTAAGCTGCAAATTTTGCTCTCAAAAATAATGTAAGATATTTTTGCTGCCCCCCATGTTCATGCCGTTCATACCTACTCGTGTTCTACTCCGGAAAAAAGGCTGATACAAGCAGTTAGAAAGGCAATGCAATTGAATCGCATGCTGGCATTTTTTATTTCTAAACTTTAAGTAAGACATTTAAAGTACAACGCTAAGCAAAACTAGCTATAATTTTTTTAAAGACAAATTGTTCAAACATTTTTAAACAAACTAACAAAAAAGTTTAAAAAGAAAGAAAGAAATTGTACATCAAATGACACAGAACATCGCCTGACACCCTGCGTGATGCAAAATTCTCACTGGAAACATGATGTGAATGAAAATTTCTCCTTTTTCGTACAAATAAAGTGTTGTTTTGTCCTAGGCAAGTCTCGAACGTCACGAGGTATGTGGTATTGAGACAAACTTTCCACGCTTTCCGGCAATCAGCTCGCAAGTGTGACCAAGACAAAAAGCCAAAGTAGACCTAAGTAGCTTATAATTCTGTCCATGATGAATAGCTACTTTTACAACGTCAATAAGACAGATAAGCTTAGTGGTTTCTAATTCCAAGGCTTTGCGTCTTTGTAAGGCCAAGTTTCTGAAAAGAAATATCAGTGGACGTTGCTTCGTGCTGCCTTACCGCTGTTTTACCGGAGTTGCAAGGTTTGGATCTCAGCGACGACCCAAAAGATTATTCTATAGTTCAAATCACTTTTTCCGGCCAAAAGGCAACTGCCCCTATTTGATCCTATCGTCTCGGGAAAAGCCAACCACATTTCAATGGCACACTTCCAATTCTTATGCCTGCAGTGGGTGACTGGAGACCACCATTTATAAGTACACCTCTTGGTCAATTATGGAGACTTGAGCTTCAAATGAAAACTCTAATACGATGTAACAATTCAAAACCTTTCTGTCAGTACTTTCGATGGTACTATTTTGTTTGAAATACATTGCAAAGTGGTATTAGGTATCTTTTAAGCATTAAATTCTTGAGTAAAAGCAGCAAGTTTGAGTGATTTATTAGAACTTAGAAGTTCACAGTTTAAAGGCCTTAAAGAAAAAGAAAAAAAAAAGAAAAAGTCTATCAAGATAAAGTCGTATAACTCGACAGAAAATTAGCAGCAGGTACAGGATCATTTTACATTTTTGAATAACGAGACAACTGAATAGGGCTTGTGGGCAAAGTACAGAAAGAAATAAAGAGCCTTCAATTGGTCAAATAATTCAGTATTTCATCCACGGACCCAGTAGACTTTTCGGCATTATTCACCTGGTCTCAAGCCTGTTGCATTCAGTTGTATGTGCCAGGATTAACAGCTAAGAAAATACCTAACAAAGGCCGAGTCCCACGCCTTTCAGGAAATGATATATAACACTGATGCAGTAGCAGCTAAGAAGAGAATTGTCACAATGGCACAAAATTTCGCAGATGAAATTCAACAAAAAAAAAATAATAATCAATTAGATTGCTCTTCAAAAGATAAAAATACAAGATTGCCATTGATGGGTGGGAAGTGATGGGAACCATCTTATTCCAGTGCATCAAGGAGATATTAAAATCAGCACATCTACTAGTTGAAATTATAGCAACTGAGGCATTTACACAGAAGAATGAACTCACTATTCACTATAAATCTTACTGCGGGACCTTATATTGTAATTAAAAAAATAATTGGCAGTAGTGCCTAAGAGGGTTCTTTGCAATAGTTATTTGAAATGGTCCCACTCCATCTAGTCAGAGCGTGTTTTACAAACTTGCAAAAAGTTCAACATTACGAAGCATCAAACTATACACTGATTGTAATAGTAGCAGTCTACCAAAAAGCAATAGAACAAAATGCTACTAATGAACTTTCATTTTTGTGAATGTAGAAGTTATACATTTGTGAAGACCGAGGACTCATAGCTGGATCTAATGTGAATTTGCAATGGGACAGACAGCAAAAGACATTATATCTCGGCGGCCAGTTAATTGCATCCCTGATTATAATGGCGGTACTAATCTACCAAAAAGCAATAGAGGAAAGTCAGTGTAACTTTCATTTCCATGAATGTACAAGTTATACATTTAGTTGTGACGACCGAGGACTTAGAGCTAGATTTAATGTGAATTTGCAGTGGCATAGACATAAAAAGACATTATATCTCGGCGACCAGCTAATTGCATCCCTGATTACAATGGCGGTAGTCTACCAAAAAGCAATAGAAGAAAGTCAGTGTAACTTTCATTTCCATGAATTTACAAGTTATACATTTGTGAAAACCGAAGACCGAGAGCTAAATTTAATGTGAATTTGAAAGGAAATGGACATAAAAGGACATTATATTTCGGCGACCAGCTTTGAGTTAAAGAGTTGTATCGTTGCTGTTGTGTATTTTTGTGTTTTTGTTGTGGTTGATTTTCTCCTGGTTAATAACCGGTTTCTAGTTTGTTTATCATACATTTAACTATGCACAAAAGCAAAGGAACCCAAACCAAGAATAAAATTAAACCATAACATGCAGTTGCATTGTAGTATTTTATCCAATAAGAGAAAAAGAACCACAAATTAAAATCTATAGCATACATGTAGTAAATAGCATCTCAGTTAAGAACTGAATGCTCTGTAGCTTTCATTTCAATGGTCACAATTCAGGATCTCCTCTACAGGACTCAAAAGTTAGGACCACCTTGCACAGGATAATTAACAGATCCAAAGGAAATTAAGTACTGATCAGTAACTTTCATTTCAGTGGTTACACTAAAGGATGTCCTCTACAGACTAAAAAGTTAGAACCCACACTTTTCCGTTCAATTATGATAGACGATACCACAGGAAAGAACTATAACTGCTCAGCAGCTTAAAATCACACTTTAGGATACCATCCACAGACTCAAAAGTAAGAACCACCTGGAGTTTATATTAAACATTAGCACAAGAAGGTACTTACTGTCTGTTTCATCAGTTAATGGTCACCCTTTAGGATCCATTCACATAGTGTTAGGACTAGCTTAAACAGAGAGAAAAAACAGCAGCACAGGAAATTTGTTTCGAAACATGCAAGCAAAATGCCAAGCCTGTAATTTTAATGGATTGTTACAAAGGGTGGGCGCTTTCAGAGAAACAGATAGGATATAATGTTAATCAACTATACTGTTTTAAACTGCCGATAACCTAAAAGCCTGCATGATGATAGCGGTTTTGGTATCAAGAAATAACACGCCCTTTTGAGGCTACGAACGTGAGAGTGGATTTTGCTTGTTTTCAAAATGTCAGTCACTTGATTGGCGGTGGGTCTTGGACCTCCCTCAGGGATTGTAAAACAGGAAATTGAACGTTAAATATAGCCTAAAATCGTCTTAACCAGCAAAATAAGTCACCCCTTTGTGGCAGTCTTGTTTGGCTACCCTCTGGCATATTGTCAAAAGCCTTCAGTACTACGTGGTTGCTTGCCGGTCAAGGTTAAAATAAAAAAAAACTGGGAAAAAAGATGCGGGTAGGTGGAAATGACGCATTTTAACATCCTCTCAAAATTGGTTGGGATTAAAAATTTGCACTGGACACAAACCCAGTGAAGTTTCCTAACTGCCTAAACTGAATGGGGTTTGTGCTCCGCAGCCACTATCCTGCTTAGCTTGAGTCAACAATGTGAGTGGACAACTAAGTGACATAGTCATGTGACTATAAAAATAACAGAAAAGCACGATGGAACTGCTCTGATTTACGTACCTGTACCCGATCCTAGTGCTTCAATTTTAGTTTTCTAAACATACAGCATGATAAAAACAGCATCATGCCTCAGAAAAGTGACCAGCAACTAGCTTTCATACCCAGAGGGAAAGAGAGGGGGGACCTTCTTAAACTTAAAACTGTCGAGAACAAGGTGCCCCGCGGCTGCCTTACTCCGAGCTATTCTCAAGTTTAACAACTGTATACGTAATGGCAGAGTCTATCTACTATTGTATTTCTGAGTCTCCAAAACAGTATATAAAAGTAGTAGTGAAATAAAATAAACTCCCTGATCACGATACATCAGTGCAGTTTCCTGCTTAATTGGCTTCCCTTATTCTTAATTTCCTACCAATTAAACATTTCTTCTTCAGGTAACCATTATTACACTGTCTAACCCTAATCAGGGTTCTACTTACAATTTATCGTTTGGGGGAGAGGTCCCGAGTGGCCAAAGGCGAGGAGTTTCCTCGGGGGGTCCGGCAACATGTTCCCAAGGAAATTTTTTGAAATGAATATGCGCTGTGATGCAATCTGGTACATTTTGAGACACAATTTCGAGAAATATTCCAGTGTGTGCACTGACCTCGTCGCGTCTGGGTGATTTTTCCGATATAGTTACTTATATACTGTAAGGATAACAATACTTTTTTGGGGGGTGGGGGAAGCTGAGCACGTTGCGTTTGGGACGTTTCCTCGTGAAACGTTCCTCAGCGGCGATGAGCGAGGAGAAACGTCTGCCGTTCGCAGGCTACATTAACGACAATACTCAAATTCGCAAGTAGGGATGGGGTTAAAGTAACAACCTGCTTTGGGTATCTGCTGAGTTGTATTTGAACACACTTTTCTCACCGATAATGGGTTGCTCTCCAAGGCACGGTTGATTTTCCATGATGCTGTTGGGGACTTATTGGTGACGTCATACAATATGGCGTCTATCTCCGCCAGCTTGAATCTTATTAAAGAGTGCTGAAACTGAAAGAGAACGAGGAGGGTAGAGAAACGTCGTTAATTAAGGAAAATTCGGGAACTTTAACGGGTCATTGGGAATACACCAACTCACCCAAAAGTAAAATGTAGGCGAATTTTACTGAGGATGAATGCTGACTCGCAAGGTACCTGCGGAAAGTAGTGTTTAAAGCCACTGATCATTTTTATGAAATTGTTATGAGATTTACTTTTTCAAAAATGAGAAAGTTTTGACCAATGTAAGTTATATTTTTGTCTCCAAGCGCAGTATTGTGGGGTTTCTGAGTTACAGGCCATTAAATTAAAGATGATCTTGGTGATGATTTTTATCGATCGGTAGCATTTGTCAACACTTTCGAGTCGAATCACCAGTCTGTTTTTTTGTTTTCAGGTTGAAATTGCGTTATTGATACTTCATATGATAACATCTGCAGCTTCGCTTTAGTTGTAGAAATGAATTGCTCTACTGTTACTGAGAAATTGGACCGTGAACTTTTCACGACAAGCATTTTGTTTACCTTCTTTCAAACCTTCCCGGGCCGGCTTGAACTTGACGTCACGATTGCTAGACACATCGGATTTTCATTCGCCGATATCTGCTCTAGTGCCCAGGCCTAATCCTGGATCAGAAAGAGTCTCGCTTTTTTGTTGTTTACATGAAGTACATGATGAGCCCATTCGAGCTGTCGATCATGACAGGATGACGGACAGTTTGTCTAGCTTTGAAGATGACATAACCGAAGGAAACCAAGTTGATGGAGCTCTTATTAGCGTAAACAGGTAATCGTATTGTCACTTTATCAAAATTCAACTGTGTAAGTCAATGATCGCTGGGAAGATTGTGATTATGTATATTAATACCGCATGTTGCCAGCCCGGGGTTGCCAGTTACTAGGGATTCCGAAACACAATTATTACAACGCAGGTTGTTTATTTGTAGTAAGGAAAACCCTCAGGGAAATCATCAGTTAGTGGGTTAATGAGCAGATGAAAGTTTGTTTTTATCGTTTTAGCACCTTGTTCTAAAATTTGTGAAACTTTCTTTTCTTTTTCGTTCATAGAATACATTATGATTGTATGAACATAACAGAGTCCATGCATTCCTTCCATCGTCCCCAGCGTATCCAATCGATAATTGATGACAATCGATATCAATCAATACCAATCGATATTGATAATCCAACCCTACTGCTAATAAATGACCAATCGATGGTGGAGATTTGTGTGGTTGTGGATTGGTATTGATTTTCAATAACAATTGATAGATAAATTGATGTCAGTTGGTATTGATTGTTTGCAGATTGACAGAATCGGCGCATAAACATCACATCAGTTCTGTACAAAGTAATTGTAAACACATTTCGTTTTAATGCTTTGAATATGAACAGGAGAACAATACTCTCCTCTTTCTCTTCAACGCCCCTTCCACGGGTATCCGTTTTCCTTTTCCTTTGCTTGAAGAAAGTGCTTAGTTCCTCCTTTTGTTCTTGGAGGGTCTTAATGGGGTTAACTGTCAGCCGTCAAGCGGCCTAAAATTTAACTGTCAAATAGGGTCTGGAAGGGTATTTTTGGAATACAGGATTTGACCAAAATACGGTGCAGAACTTGGGCAAACGCAAAAAAACTTTACACGAAATGGGATTTGACTGCAACCTGGGAAATGGGATTCACAAATATTTGGGCACGGAATGTGGGATTCTTTACCATGAAAAAAATGGGGGATGTAACCAGGGATTTTCGTGAAAAAGGAGCTGGAATGCAGGAATTTCAGCCAAGACAACCTCCAAGACAGAAAGGTTACAACTGTAATATTAAGTTATGTAAACACAAATTAATATTTACTTAAACTATTGGACTAAATTCCTATTTAATAACTGTCAACCATCAAAAGCTCTCAAATTTAACCATCAACCGTCAAATCAGCTATCACCCCATTGAGTCCCTCTTCTTGCAATTGTTCACCAGCATAGCTGCTGTGAACTGAGCTGAAAGCCAGTAATATTAAGATAGTGGCTGTAACTTACACTTATAACTGTTGTTGCAGGATCTAACAAAACTTAACTTATATATTTGGCATAATCATTGTCAAGGTGCATAAAAACAGTTTCAAGTTTCTTTGGCATCAAATTTGGAAAGTGGGTGACCCACAAGCTTTGAAATCATTGTTTTGGAAAACCATATTTGAAATCATTTGGTCAGTCAGTGGGTCACTTTGTTGTTTTAGTTTCATCATTGTTATTCCCCGTAAGGGAATAAGATTTTTGCTCTGCATAATAAAGTTATAATGCATACACATGTTTTGACTCTATTCGTTAAGGCCCCTTGCACATGAATCTGGATAATTTTGAAACTGCATAATTATGTATAATATAATTTTTTTACATGAATCTGCCTTACCTCCACACAAAACCAGTAGATCCGCTCACCAAAACAGCATGTTTCAGAGTGGTTTAAGACCCGTTCCACACAGACATCAGGAAAACAAATTTGTGGTGACAAAACTGTCTGGATTCGTATGGACAGGGTCTTAATAACCTTTTTTTGTGAAATATTATGAGATTGCTATATTCATAATAAGACATGTGTGCAAGGCTAGTTTGGAGAATCTACCAGCTTATTATTACAGCCCACAGACATTTTGTATCCAGTAAGAAAACATTATGTTTCCTGAGTGATCTGCTAAAAGGTGATTGCTGACAGCAAAACACAAAACTGTTGACTGAGAAGAGTGCAGTTATTATTGAAATAAGAAGGAAGAAATACAAAGCAAGAAATGAAATTTTATGGAGTGCAATTCAGATGGTAATCACATAGTTTTAAAAGACTTTGGCTATGCTCAGTACACTACATTAGACAGTTAACTTGCGCCCCCATGAAAACCATACCAGATGGGGCTTCTGTTCAAAATTACACAAGAACAGTTGCGGTGGCATGATTTCTGTGACAGAGAGAAGCTGCGGCGTGACAATCCCTAAAGTGGAGAGTCACATATAGGTGCTCACAATATACTGGGTAGCTTTTCATGGCGGAACGAAAAGCTAGCTTGTCAATAGTGTGAACAGTGCGATGCAATCATAGTGCAATGCTATCCCATTATTACTTGTAACCA
Organism: Porites cylindrica; assembly: GCA_964035525.1. Taxonomy (NCBI): domain Eukaryota; kingdom Metazoa; phylum Cnidaria; class Anthozoa; order Scleractinia; family Poritidae; genus Porites; species Porites cylindrica. The sequence continues at coordinate 13,972,803 of OZ037780.1, read as the reverse complement.
AATTTTAATGGGTCAAAAAATGGTTGCACAGCTAACAGGGTTTCTTCTAGTAGTTTAATTCATTTAAACTGCAACACAGCTGGTTTTTTCCCAAAATCACTTTTTAAAGGTGTGAAGCACTACAGTGTTGCAGCTGAGTTCATTGATTGTTCACGTGTTCTTGACTGCACAAATAAAATAAAGTTTTACAGTCTATCTAGTATTGTTCTAAACAATAACTTTATCATTGTGCCCATCTCTTTTTGGTTTGTGGAAGTGTAAAAAATTATTATATACTATCAATTAACTTATAAAACAATGATTGTTATAAATTTTGTGATTGTTAGCTCCTCAGCATTGCAGTTTGATGACATTTTGCACTCCATTGGTGAGTTTGGTCCACGGCAAAGGGTTATTTACATTGTTTGCTGCGCAGTTGTCATCATACCAAGTGGTATTCAGTTTGCTGGAGGTTTTTTTTTCACTGGTACACCTGAGTTTCATTGCATAACACCTGGCATGAAGTGTGATTTAAATAAATGCTGCACCAACTGTACCAAGTATCAGTTTACAACATTCACCAGTGCCGTGACAGAGGTAGGCATGTTTACCTTCCCTTGCTTGCATGTTGTGTTTGTTTGTATGTTGTGTTCATTTACAGTACAAAAAGGACTAACAATTGGCAGGTGCTGGCTGCACAGGCCCGTGTGCAGCAGTATTTAGAGAGAATTCAAAAAAGAGCTATAAAATCAAAATGCATATTTCTATTCATGGCTTTGATACACTTACAATAGTAGACAGGTGTTGGCTGCACAGGACTGTGTGGTTTGAAAAAGTGGAGGGCCTAGCTAATGCTCTTCCTTTTTTCTGCAAAAGGTTACGACCTCAATTTATTTGTCAAAAGTTAAATGGGGCTGCGCTGTGTCATGGCAGTCCAGTCTATTTTGTTTGGTTTTTCAGATTCTTGCCCTCGCTTATACTTGCTATTAAGTTGACAGAATGTGGTCTGTACTTATTCCGTAATCATTGTAGTTGATGCCCAGAATGTCCTCAAAATTGCATTGCAGAGCTTCCATGTTTAATAGTTTTCTTTGGGGACATGCCTCAGACCCAGCCCCTCCTTTTGTCACAGCCGCCTCTTTAAGGTTGGGCAGACACCTACTTCAAATCCTACTGATCATGAGAACCCTGATTATTGTATAAGCCTTTACAATTAAGTCATAGCACACATCTACTATATCTCTATCCCATCAATATAATCCTCAGAATGTAAGCAGTAGTTTTTCTTTTGTTTTTTCTTATTTCTCTTAGTACAACCTCATCTGTGACCGAGCCTTTATAGCTGCAAGTATACAAGCTGCATTTTCAGCTGGATGTTTGGTTGGATCTTTCCTCTTTGGGGCCATCTCTGATTTTTATGGCAGGCGATTTTGCATGCTACTTTGTTCAGTGCTTACAGTAAGTATTCTTTATTTACCGGTATGTCAGCGCACTTTGTTTGATCATAATGAATTTGGAACGGTTCCTCATAAAGCTCTAAACAACTTATGTATTGTCAAATTATCCTTTCAATCACAAGCAAAGTCAAGGCAATATGAAAGGATAATTAAGCAGTTAATACATAAAAGAAGTCTCCTAGGGTGTTTTTTTGTTCGCGTTTTGATAGAGTGCATCAGTCATTATAATCGCCATGGTTTCAAGGGGCAAGGAAAGTTGAATGACCTTCTTTTTGGTTGTCACGCAATGTAATTCTTCCTCAATGATGAATAATTACATGGTTTTACAGCTGTCTGAAAGCTAGCAATCAGTATTATGCTTGTGGTGCAAATTTTGTGGAATATTTGGGAAGCAATCATAAACAGGAAACATTATCACAGACTAGTAATCTCAGGAGGCACTTGGTTTTAGTCAATAAAGTACAGTAGTAGGGTTGAGAATTAGCTGATATATCATAATCAATCATCAGTTATAATCAAATTGACCCACAGTTTTCATCATTGACTGTAATAAAAAAAATCTCTTTATATAATTTAGAAGGCCATTTGTTTTTCACCTGTGAACAGGGGTAAAGTCATAATATAAACTAATTTGATTTTTTTTAACATTGGACCATTTTTATTCTGACAATCACTTTGGTGTTGTCTTTAAGACAACGATAAGAACACATGAAATAAAAAGAAAAAGGGTCATCATTGGATTTTAGTGGCATCAAGTATTAATTAGTTTATTGAAAAGACAACACACAAGTTTCAATATTATTTTTTTTCCAAAATTATTATAATTATTATACCACTACATGAGAAATTTCTGCAATTTGATTGGCTTAGAGCAGTGGTATTTCAGCTTAATTTGAAATACCTACATGTGAAAATTACAAACCTTTTGCGGGTAGTGGTATAAACAAATAATAGCATGATTTGTAGGTGATATTTGGCGTAAATACCACTCATGATATTTCAAAATTGTTTCAAATTTCACTCGCCTAACGGCTCGAAATTACGTAAAACAATTTTGAAATATCACTCGTGGTATTTATGCCAAATATCACTACAAATCATGCTATTACCTATACTAATTTTTAATTTTGTTTTTTTGCAACAATCAACTGGAAATTTTCCATAATAGTTTAATATTGCTTTGCTTAAGGTTTCAATCAATGATTGGCACACCACTATTCAGTGGTCAGTCATACTAAGCTTCAGCTTTATTAAACCTCCAAGTTATATTGCAGTGTTTATCATTTCATAGCTGAGTGCGAATGATACTGAAGTTATTGTTCTTGTTTTTATCTAATGACAAATTGTCCCTGCATGTATATCTGTCTGCTTTCGTTAAAACGTATCCACTAGGTTTTCACCTGGCGTCAGGTGCAGCCTGGCTCCAGGCCAGTGTGGTCCCCAAAAATGTATGGGGCTTGCTGTCTTGGTTGGTACAGATGAATAGCCCAGGGACTCAGTGCCTTAACACTGGGTGGGCGGATCAGGCCTGGGGGCAAAACAAGTGGGATAGGGAGGGGGCTATTTTGGCACAACCCCTTCACTGTAAGGAGCAGTGTTTACTAGAGGCTTTGACTGGCAAGTACCTTGTTCTTACTCTGCCCCAGCCAGGCCTCTGCTGCGAATAATTATCATGATAATTGCGGAGTTCAGTGGGAGGCACAGACAGTCACCCAGTGTCCTGGGTGGGGAGGGTCAAAGTCTTGGTACCTGTACCAAGGACATAGTTAGCTGAGGACTTGTAGACACTCACTGAAGCCATGTTTACCTAAGTTCAGTCAGATACACTGTACCCTGTAGAACAAATGGAACCTTTGGGAATTTTATTTTAGTATCCTGTGAGCAGACTCACTTTATTGGGTGGTTTCTTGGTGTTGCGGACACCAATGACGTAATACAAAAGATTGAAAAGACACTGAACAATACCCACACCACAACACAAAAGCTAACAAACAATAGTTTCCGCAACACCAAGAAACACCCCTTTATTGGGTATTGTGCAAAAATGTATCTTGATGGGGTAAGGGCCACCAACATGAGTAACAGAATGGGGTGATCAGTCACTATAACTGTAATAACTATAACTCACCTTCAATTAAATTTTGAACAGTATAAAAAGACCCACATTAAATTTTGATTTTTAATCATTATTATCATTATTATTATTTTTAATTACTTACGACTTTTATTGTTGTCCCTCCAGGCAGCATTCAGTGTTGGTGCTTCTTTCTCCCATAACATCATCCTTTTTGCAATCCTTCGCTTTGCCACAGCAGCATCCTTGACTGGTTTCTTTGTCGTCCAGTATGTATACATCCTCGAGCTTGTCGGACCAAGTTTCCGAACCATGTCTGGGAAGGGCTCAGGGTTTTTTTGGGCCATTGGATCAGGTGCATCTGCGTTACTGGCCTACAACATTCGGTACTGGCGGACACTGTTGCTAGTGGCCAGCTTTCCTCCTCTACTGTTTGTTGTCTTCTACACGTAAGTTTGCTGCCATTTCAAATCCGTCTCCTACGCTGTTGCAGATCTTCTTTAGCGAGGTGCATGAAGCAGTTCTCTTCCATGGTCAGTTAGCAGGTGGAGGGGAATGTTTGACAACCTCAAAGGATATCTGCGTGATTGCAACCCTAAAAAAACAGACACACAAAAAAAGGTTCCATTAACCCTTTGTCCGAAGAATGACCAAGATCTGTTTTCTGCTAATCATGTCAATACAACATCGGGTACAAAGGTTACAGGAATTAATAAAATGATCTCCAGCGAAAAAGTGCTTTGATCTTTTAACAAATTCTCTCAACTAATTTTTCAAGAAAATGTAGGGAAATATATGTGGAGAATTTGTATGTGGATATTTGGGCTTAAAGGGTTGACCAAGTTTTGTGTATTTGATCTCTATACAGTTATTATATATGATTTGATTACCATTGTGAGATACAGTAAGCCTGAAGCTGGCACAACGGAGCGAGAGAGAGAGAGAGAGAGAAAGACCCTGGTTGGGTCTGGTCATGTGGCTCCAGTACAAAATTAACTCTGAGGGAGGAGTCCTTTGTCTCACAATTTTGTGTCTCGTTCACGCAATGATCGCGAAGGTCCGCAGGGGCAAGACCTACAATTATAACTGAAAACATGGGAAATTTCTGACCAAACAGAACTGCCACTAGATAAACAAGTTTATAATTTTACCAGAGGAGAAATCAAAAACTCGCGTTGTCGCAGTTCAATCGACGACACCAATCGCAAATAAAAATCGACGATCTTGAGTTCTACACAAGCGTGTTTATATTGAAGGAAAAGTCCCTCTTTATTAAACTTGCATCATGGAAAGTATCAATGTTTGCCTCAGAGCGGCTGCTGGTAATCGGGCCGAATTAGTATACTGCAAAACCTACACCATTAGCGGTCTTAGCGCTTCGGGAGCAGGGAATTCATTTTACTGAACCGTCAAAATAATATTTTAGATCTGTTGACTTAACGGATAGCTATAGTCTGAAATGAAATGTCAGCTTTCTTCAGCCCCCAACCTTTGTTATGATGGGCAATGGAAAAACGTATCGCTTTTAGTGGTAGATAGAGATATATATAGAACTGACTCGTCCCTAGTCGTTCGTCGACTGGGGACGAGTCAGTGACCACAACGCGACAGATGACAACAGGAAATCATGCAGTGTAAGCAGGGACAAAACAGACAACATAACCTTCCAAGCGAAAGGCTTTCTTGCACATGGTCCATATGAAAACGTTATTAGAAAACACATGCAGCCCAGTAATTTCTTAAAATCCTCTAAAGCTAAGCATACCTCAGACCTAACCCTCCAGAAAAATAAGAAAGGAACAATAAAGGTTGGCGGTCGTAACAGCCAATTTTTAACAAAGATGCTTACGGCCATTCGGTTGATTTTAAACGATGACGAAAAAAGCTGAAAGGCACAGAGCCATAGATAAAAATATAGACTTTCAAGATTCTGTTTACCTCTCTTCATGTGAGCAATCAAACTGTGTCCGGGCGGCGTATTCTCTCTTCCTGTTGCTTTGACCTATTTAATTCATTTTCGAGGTCGGTGAGGAGGCGACGGTTGATACATCTATTCGGCGCCCTTTGAACTATATAATCGTAGTCTTGAAAACACATACATTTGTTTTTTAATGTGGCCTCCACAACATAGACATGGCAATTCAAATCCAGTACGTTTTGATCGGTATGAATGCCACTGCGTAATTTATTTTTGACTGCACAAGCGGTGACTGAATCCGCGATTTCCTCTGCATGCGGCAATATTTGACGAGGACAGCATCCCCGATAGATAAACATCCAGATATTCTGAAGTTCGTTACGCTTTCGCTGTCAAGGAATTTTGTGCATTATTTTCGGCGTTCGAGGTTTTGTCTTGGCTGGTCATGACCTTTAAGACAAGGTCAGGTACACAGTTTCATGGCTGCACTTTACATCTACTCTCTGCAGAGACAAATCTCACCTTATCCGCCCCTCCCCCAAATCGTTTGTTTGTAATCTCCCAGATTCTGGGAGACACGTGACCAGACCAAACCAGAATCTCTCGACGAGTAGGAGAGAGAACCTAAGAACGAGGTTGATCTTCTTTAAATATCCTTTTTAGTAAGACAGGACTCAGCTAATACGCGTGTTGTCTAAGAACAGCTCGTAACACCTGTTCTTAGCTAAGCAAAAGAAAACCTCGTATAAATGACCCTCGTCTCTTAAGCAAGACGCGAATGCATAGTTGCGCAAGTGTTATTTTAACACGTGCAGTGTTGGAATGACGTTGCGACAGGCAACATGCACGCGATATCGTGTCCGTTTCAAGAAATAAGACGCGAATCATTTAAGCGACCTGTTACCGTCTTATGTGAGACATGCCCGTATAAATGGCAGAGTTCGCGTCTTCTTTATCCTCATATTAATGGCTCTATTTTGAACATTGTTAATCGCTTAATTCTTTGGAGGCTGTTCTTAGTAATACTACCATTTCATGACAATTAAATGATGATGAAGACGAAGATAATGATGTTGGTAGTGATGATATGTTGATGTTGATGATGATGACGACGATAATAATGATTATTTGAGCAAAGACAGGGTTTATTCTAGAGCGTGGCCTTGCGGGATTTCCTCAATTTGGAAAAAAATACCGCACGTTGCCGCGTCAAATAAAAATAATAGTCAAAAAAATGATATAATAAAAAATAGGCCCAAGGATAATTACTATTTTTTTTAAATAAAGTACGGTATTCGAAAACATCAGTGACAACAACACTCATTTGACGGCCGCTCTATAAACTTACTTTGAACTTTTGTAGCCTCTTACTGTCTCAATTGTCTTTCTCTTCTTCGTTTGAGTCATTATTTCACCAGACAAACATCCGGGATTCTGCAGTTTTGATTCGAGCCCAGGTTTTTTCAGTTGCCCAGAATGTTCCAAAATGGCGGCAAAGTGTCTGGCGAGTCCGGCCAATGTTCAATGTCAAAAGTCTAAAAAAGCACTCATTTTCTTTGGGTTTGGTGCCCCCTTTCTTGGACCCTCTTTCTCGAAAAAGGACCCCCTAAAATTGCAGAAGGGGGCCCATTTGACCCTCATTGGCCAATTTCTAGAATAAATCCTGAAGGGCGTTTTTAAATGATGCACGTCAACTGGAAATGAGGCGTTTTCCTTTTAATATACGTGTATCGTGATGTTACCAAATTTGTAATGCCTGGTGTCATTGCTGTAATAGAGCCGACCACTTGCCCAAACATTAAGGCGAGGCCACAGCCGAATATTAATTACAAAAAGTACAGTGATGCCTTCCGGTTGACGTGCATCGCTCATAAACGTCTTTGCCTAAACTCCCTATATTATTGCTATAATGATAATGACAAAAATTATTGTTATCATTTCTTTGTCATTTCAGAGCACTACCAGAGTCTGCAAGATGGCTTGTCGTTCAAAATCGTTTGGACGAAGCTCATCGTATTCTGATGAAATTTACCGGGAAGAATTCAGCACCTGTAACCTCTGGTTTTTTGAGAAATGCCCTGGAAAGATGCCGGCTAGGTGTTGCTGAGTCAAGGACAGGAAAAACAAGCCATTCGCCTCTTGATCTTTTACGGACGTCTCGCATGCGAAGAAGAAGCGTCATCCTTTGTTTCTGTTGGTAGGCAAAACAAAACAAAATAGCCGTTCTTACACCAATTTCCTGCGCGATTTCTCCAGCGAGTTTGTTACAAACCTGAGATACACAATTTTTCCGCGGTACTCTTCGTTTGCAGCGGTAGCAGCGCGTCCTTTACCCCAACAATTTTTGTTTTGGGGCCATAGCCTTTTCCAGTCGTTCAAACAGTAGAGTGTAGCACAAATTCAGAGAGCGGTGGGAAAAAAAATGAGGAAGCAGATAGGGTGAGGGAGAGGGAGCCCCCCCCCCCCCCCCCTCGCTGCTTTTCCTGTGCACATATCTTCGTGCCGCCCCCACTGTGTGAACACCTAGAACAGGCCAGTGGCATACGCGTATAGCCGTCGCGTTTGCTTAAAAATTGGGACTTTAAGATCCAACGACGCGACGGCAACGAGAACGTCGCTTAAAAGCAAATATTATTTGCGTTCTTTCAGTCTGTATCGCAATTATTCCTACCCACTTACTTTGTCAAATGTAGGTGAACCCTTCTGGAGGTGAATTCCTAGGAACCATATCTAAGTTCAGAAAGAGAAATTCAAATTTTGTCGTTGCTTGTTTACGTACTCCAGAAAACGCGAAAGTAGGCATTTTACGTCGTAGTCGTGCAAAAACGGGAAACGAAATGTACAAACAAGTGTGATGCACGTGCAAAGTTGTTGCTTTGCTTATAAAGAAAAAAATTACTTATTTCACGGAATTCTGCTCTCTAAAGAGTTCATGTATCAGAAAAAGTATTACTTTAAAGTTTAAGAGTTCCTCGAAGAATAAATTCACGCTTTTGTACCAAAACTCAGTACCAGATGTTTCTGTTGCTTTCCGTCCGCCATGTTGGTGCTCATCCGGATGGACACCAGTATGGCGTCTCCATACAAACCTCTATTAATTTTGTGAAAATATTTCCTCGGATATCTCGTATACAAAATATTCCTCTGACCTAAATCTTGGCGAGAGTCTTTGTATATTTACCTCCTTTCATTTCCCAGATTCTGGACTTTATCTATTGAACGGTTTTGATTTTTATTTTGATCTATTTTGAATGACGTGACACTGAAAACCAGCAATTGAGGGATTTTCGGTTTCACCATCTGCGCGTGGGTACGCCATTTTGAATTTGCAAAAGTAGCGCTCTCTCGTAGTTGAGTCACCACGCATCTATGAAGTCGGTTGGGGTGTTCATCCTGCGCCGGTCAAATTTTCGACCGTATCGGCTGAAAATGTCACCACGTTTTTGGCGCTCAAATCTAGAACGGCTTGGCGTTTAAATTTTTTTACAGTTAAAAGAGGGTTTGACGCGAATTTTATCAAAAAATTACAGTAGGAACGGCCACCAAATAGACCTTTTTACCGATATTTGTTGGAGAAGAAGCCGTGATTTTGTCGTTTTGGAGTAGTTTCTTCGTTAACGGAAAGTTCCTTGGCGAATAAAGACGCGTAATTGGCGATATTAACAGCCGTGACATTAGGGTGAGAATTTTCAACCGGTCATAAAAGCGGTAAACATAACCAATGCAAGTTCCTATTAACGCGTTAAATGATGAAGCTTGTTACGACTCTACCAGTAATTTATACTGCGTTTACACTTACCAGAAAGTTTTGCCCTGACATAAGTTCTCTTTTCAAGTTTTTCTTGATACTGAAGATGAAAAAATGCTGTGGCAAGTTTCCCCTCGACAAGTCTCTTCGTTTCTTCCAACCCATGACACTTCTTGCTACAACTGCCGAAGCAGTGCATTACCATGAACAGGACAAACAAAAAATGACGTTGTAAAAACAGTTGAAAACATCACGTGGAAATTTGCCCCGGCGCTTTAACACCTTATTTGCATTAACAAATATTAATTAGTTTCCTTTGAAATGTTTTTCTCTCGCCAACGATTTCTTTCTTTGGAAAATCTCGATCTGCATTGCGGATTCTTGCAGACGGGGCTAGGGGACCTTTCAAATCCAATTTTTTCGAGGGTGAATGTGGCGTCATTATCTCAGGCATGTCTGCATGTTGATATATCATGGGTTCTCATTGATGGCTACTTAGGGTCTGTTTACATAGAGGTAGGGTACTCCAGATGGGTGAGGTAACCCACTTAGGTGGGGTAACCCGCCTGCCCATATAATCTCTCATTTTAATGTGATCACGTTTACATGTTAGCTGGGGTAACCCGACACATGTTACCTCACCTACCTGGGGTCCCCCCACCTTCATGTAAACAGGCCCCTAGAGACTTTTTCTGTCCTATGAACTGTTCTACAGGCTGAATTTTTCTTTTTTCCCTTTGTTTTGATTTAGTATTTTTATAATAAATATTATCATTAGTATTTATTTATATATTTATATATACCCCTTACTAAACTAACCACTCATAGGGCTCGTATCAATTAAGATACAAAATAAATAAGTTTACTTATTTTTAGTGAGAATTCCGATATTTGGCTTTTCTTTCATTTTACAGGTGTGTAGCAAGCCTGGTGTTTTACGGATTTCTGTTGTATATATCAGATATAGAGGGAGACCCTTATCTGAATTTGGTGATTATGTTCGTTGTTAGTGATGTGCCAGGTACCATACTATCGTGGATAGTGATACAAAAGTAAGATTCAGTAAAGTGGTTATCGCTTTAAAAGTTAATTCATCATAGACCGGTTTCTTGCAACTTTGGAAGGCTAACATCTCAAAGGCGAATTTCAGTGTTTCGTTGCTTGCGACAAATTTTATTTGACAGTTTGTTACTGAAAGTATCGTTTTCATCCCCATTGCGTTGTGGCTGGTCCGGATTTTACCTCCAACAAAGAAGTCGCTGGTGAAAGTTTAAGTAGCAAATGGAATACGCCGTCTTGCATCGAGTTTGGTTCCAGAACTATTGTTATTTCTCGTTTTATGAGGCTTATGCTTATGTGGGTTGTCCAATACACATAAACACAGCGTCATAAACAACCCGACTTACTGATTGAGTCTGTCTGCGAACATTAATTTTTCTGGCCCTCTCGGTCATGTTTAACACCTTACTTCCGGTACCACTAATCAGAGCGTCTTGTGCTTATTTCCGGTTCCGGTGGCAAATCTGAGTCGAAAGGAAATGTGCAACTTGTGCAGCATGTGTTGATCAAAAAAAGTTGCCGGAAACGTAACGTGTATGGCTTTATCGTTTCCTGTCAATTGTACTTGTCGATTGATTAAGCTTGTAATTGGAGTATTCTCATTTTTACAGATTTGGGCGCCGTATCCCTTTCTGTTTGTTTATGATAACTGGTGGTCTCGCCTGCCTTCTTGTCCTAATTGTACCAAAGGGTATGTACTAACTCTAATTAGCCTTTTAGAGCTGAACGCATCTCCTACACCTGTCGTATCAGTAAGATTTGACGTGTTCTTTTAGAGCGTGATTAAACGGACAACGTTATGGTTGCGTCGTTGTCCTTTAATAGTAATATGTCCCATTACGTTCCCATTGGTAACTGTGTGCTCACATTGTGGGTGACTCCTCAGAAAAAAAGTTCTGCGATTAGTATAAGAGTTAATGGAGTCTTAAGAGTGCTTAAGACTCGGTAAAAACCAAAAATCGGAGTCGAGAGCGGAGTCACAGAATCGGAGTCGGACGAATCAGAACTTCTATCTTCTTCCGACTCTGTCCGTACGTCTCTTAAGATCTAGTGAAAAAAAAGATTGTTGGAGTCGAAAAAAAAAATGTGGCAAGTTTCCCCTCGACAAGTCTCTTCGTTTCTTCCAACCCATGACACTTCTTGCTACAACTACCGAAGCAGTGCATTACCATGAAACATAGCCGACAAAATGGTCGGAATCGGAAGCAAAAGCGGAAGGATTAACCGTCTAATCACAATGCTCGTTTTAAAGCGTTGTTATTGGTTTAGTTCTTCCGCTTCTACTTGTACTCTGATAATCTAGTTCTTACTACTACTACAACTTTCTACGATTTGATTACGACTCCGACTTCGACCTCGTGGCTAGTGAAAACCAGCGTAAAGGAGATACAGTCGAACCTGCATGTGCGACCACCTCCCATAAGCGACCGCCTATCCAAAACACCAAAATTTCCAGTTAAAGCGCTATAGGTAGAACCTCTCTTAAACAAACCCCTCCCGTAAGCGACCGCGAGCACTTTTTGTACTGACGGTTTTACAATTTTCCATTGTTTTTAATCTCTTGTAAGCGAACACTTGATGCATGACCTGATCTCTTTGTTCACCTTACGTACTGCACCATTCAGAGTCTACAAAGAACTCTTGGTGACTATATGAAACTCCACATATCGTAACTCACAAATCGCATGAAATAATTTTTTTCCCTAAAAGTAGTTGACCTCTCCTCGGAAGATACCCCCTTTAGTTCGATTCTCGCATGCGGCAATCTCCCGAAAGCGGCCACTGAATTCTTCTTGTGGTCGCTTTCTGAAGGTACGACTCTACGGATTATTGAGAGTTCACTTTTCGTTCCGGACGCAAAAGATAAAAAAAGTTGCTTTAACAAGTATTGTTAATCCCTTGTTTCTACAGAGATGACGCATATCAGCAGAGTGTTGGCGTTCATTGGACGAGCGTTTGTTACCATGTCTTTTGGCATTTTGTACCTCTTCAGTAGCGAGCTGTACCCTACCTCAATCAGGTACTGAAAACAACGTCATTGTTTTTTCAGGACGGCCGTTCTCCAATTCTTTCACCACATTGACGTTTTGGAAATATGCTGCTGTTAGGTAATGATCAATTTAGGGGAGCAAGAGTTGCCTCCCAACAAAGTGGCCTGGGTTCAAATCCCGGCGTCAATGCCATATATGGGGTTGAGTTTGTTGTTGGTTTTCTCCCGGTACTCCGGTTATCCTCTTTCCTCAAAAACCAACATTGCCATTTGGTTATTTGTTGGCCGAAATACAAGAAAATTTAGGGTGTTGGGGACGGGGAGGCTTGTTTTGTAGTTACTATCATAATCCTTTTATTTTCTAACACCCTTTACAAGGAAGACGATAAATCGGCGAAAAAGCTCGATCTGTGGCTTAACTTATAAATTGCTTTTTGCAGGAACATTGCTGTGGGTGTGTGTTCGCTTTCCGCTCGCATTGGTTCTATAATAGCTCCTTATATCGTGATGCTGGTAAGAAAAACTACTTTTTGTGTGGTGAAGTTAATTACTCCAAGTTTTAAACTTTTCTTATCTTATGTCGCTGCAAGGTCTAAGAGCCCAACGGGCCAGTCTAAACTAAAATTGGGCCAACGTTTTCAAAGTTTTAATGCCATCTCTCTCAAAAAATCATCAAAAACATTATTATGGTAAATGCTCCCTGATGAAAATAGTTTGAATAGCATTTTGAGTATGGGAAAAGGCCCTAAGTGATGACTTCAGCACAGAATTGACTTAAAACAATAATATCCTCTTTGACGGTTTACGGTCGTTTCGATACAAAGTCTATTCAGTTTAGGTGTACTTTGCTTAAAGAACGAAGAATATTCACCCAAAATGTTTTTAAATGATCACCTGCAAACTATGTACTAGAAGATTTCGGAATTGTTGTGCAATATCACTGCTTGAGTTCGTATCGAAGCGACTTGTATCGAAACAACTTGGTATCGAAACGACCGAACTCCCCTCTTGACATGGCTCCTTTACCATCTTTTTTTTTTTTCTATTTTAAGTCTCAGTTACCAGAACTCAGCGTCACCCTTCCCATGGTTATTTTCGGTATTCTGTCTTTATCCGCTGGCCTAATGATACTGAGGCTCCCGGAGACCCTCAATTCAAACATGTGTCAGACGATAGAGGAAGCAAACCTTGCGAAAGAGTACTATGGATTTATGTGGATGGGAAAGCGAGTTGGAAATCCATTTCCGTGTTTGAGGTGGGATATTGCGAGAAATACTCTGAAACAAGTCAAATTGTATTGAGGAGTCAAAGACAGCATTTTATAATTAACTTATTAATTTAAATATTTATCCCCACTATTTCTTTCTTCTTACGTGTATACGGGTGGCGAAACAAGATGGCCGCGATTTTTCTTCGTGCGATATTCCAACGTAATTTTCAATATTTTACTTATTTTTCTGTCATGTAAGTCTGTGTTATTGTCATTTCTGTGTTCATATGTCTGCAAATCATATGACTGTGGAAGAACTACGAGCGACTTTCGACGAAAAGTACTTCGTAACTTCCATCCTACTTTTTCGCCCTTCTAAGGGCCTGTTTACATGGAGTGGGGGACCCCGGTCTAGTGGGGTTGGTTTCTTTTGTTTTCACGCTCTGGGGGACACAAAACAAAAGAAACTTACCCCACTAGGCCGGGGTCCCCCACTCCATGTAAACAGGGTCTAATACAGTAATACGTACTAGTGTATACATGTATGTGTATATAGCTGATTCAATAAAGGATGCTTTGGGCATTGGGAAGCTATTGTTTGGTGGTCACTCAAGTAAATAATTGCATTGTTCCATATGCCAAAATGCCCAATGTGCACTTATCAATGACCAATTACCAAAGTAACCTTTTTTGATTTAGCTGTATCTGAGTGTTTTTGTGTATACAGTCTGATATGCTGCCATATTGTACCCCGCACAATAAACTTATTTGAATTATCTTACTGAATCTGGCTTCTTGGCATTTTTAACTTATTAGTCATTTCAGGAAGTCAGTACCCCTTTTAGTTAATTGATTAACTTAGCAACTTGTAAAATAACTATAATATTCTGCTCTGGGTACAATAAATAAATTTGTTTTGTTGTTGTTGTAAGTTGCACGTTAACATTGATTTTGCGGTTGACAACAATTTTGTTTTTGTTTGATTGATTTCTTATTTTTCTTAACGCACGACTCGATAAAGCTTTTATAAGAAATCTAATCAATAAATTTTGTGTCTTGAATTGTGGTCCAAATTCAAAAAAAAAATTTTGTTTGGTTTGGTTAAGTTAATGTTTGAGAGAGAGCTGAAATGCGGAGTGTGGAAAATGCACTCTTCATTTTCCCAGCTAACCGATCCGAGTTGAATACGAATTGCTTTGCTTCTCCAAAGGGTTTTTTGTATGAAGCTGACTCACTTTAGGTCCCATACCACCTCGGAGGAGCCAAGGCTTTTGCAGGAGCTCGGTGACAATGTTTTAAGGTACTATTTTGCGACATTAGTTTGATCAATTGAAAGGCACCAGCTTTAGAGGATTAAGAATGAGTTAAGATTGAGGAATTTAGCATGCATTACAAGTATTCGCGAGTGATATTTTGTGGGAAAGGGCGCGAAAGTTAGACTGCAGAAATAATTAAGAGGGGAGGGGAGGAGAGAGTGCAGAAAAGGGAACCTCTCCCACTCCTTCCTCTTATTTTTTTCTTTACGCACTTGGCAGAGCTGTCGAGCTTCATCAGTTGGCACGCACCGCGCACAGGAGCGTCTCTATGCTGGTAGCAAGGGGTTTAGCAAAATGATTCTATCAATAAACTATCGGTGAAAACCTCTCACATGTCATGACAGAGGGAAATTTCGTGGCTTAAACTTTGCTAGAAAGTTATTACGCGCATTTAAGCAAAATTTGTTATTGCTGTATCTGATACCTCCTGCCTTTCCGTAAAAGCCGTATTTTAAAATCTGCTCCTGTCATGACACGCTGCAGTATTTTTAGTGTACCTCTCTGAAGCGTCTGCTCATGAAGTTCTTAATGTGCGGTGCATTCTTGCACCCGAAATCAAAGGGTTTGAGTGGTCTGACGGCTTCCAGTCAAGCTCAGTCGAAACACACGTGCCAAGGCGGGTATTAAAATTATGTAAATTATCGTAGTTAAATTCCACGGGGAATTTTGAAACCATTAAAAGACAACAGATTGAAAAAAAGGTTTCGTCCATTCGTATTTTTTTCTCTTTGAAAACGTCTACACGTATCCGAAAAAAAAGTCACTGAAAACGAAACTTCCCTTTAGCGTGGAAAGTTTTGAAAACACCGTTTTGCGTATGGACAGATGGGGAAAAAATAAATAATGACGTAGTCTGCGTAGTGTTAGGGTGGATTTCCGTTGTCGCGTAATTTTTATGTACGTACGCGCGTAAATAAAATAGAGGCAATGTATGGAAAGTCGTGCCTACACATAAAAGTTAAACCTCACTCAACTGAACGTGTTCCTTCCGCGACCTAAAATTTTAAACATTGACTAGGGAGTTTAGTAATTAGTTGCTTTGTTGATAACCTAGTATACATTCAGGATCTAACAAACCACTTATTGATTTTAAGGTTTTCAACCGGGGAATTAACTCGTACAGCACATGTACCAGTACCAAACGGGGAACCAAGCTCTGACGCGGAATCCGACAGAGGCGAATATGCTATTGAAAATGCGCCTTTAATTTCTTAAGTCTAAAATCCCTTAGCCTCTTCACACGGGGCCGCAGGTGGGTCGATCGGCATTAAAATCAGACCTGATAGGACTTTCGTCTACTTGGAACCTCGGTCTGGAGTCACGAGGAGCTCTCGAGAAAATACATATCCGAAGTTTTGCCCCTTAACAATATCCTATTGCTGTTAAACAATGGTTAGGATACAAAAAGAATATAGGAACGAAAAAATTCTTACATGGAGTTAAAAGTTGTAGAAAGTTAGCTAAAAAGTCGATCACAATAATTGGCTCCGATAAAAAAAATTTTTGCCGTAACCAAATCACCCAACCCAGGTCTTTCCCAGTCAAAATGGTCGGCCCCGAAAATTTATGCAAGGAAGATAAAAAATAGACGAAAGCATAGCTGTTAAACCAATTCCGTTTCCCGGCTTTTCCTATAGAAAACTCATTTCCTAACGTAAAAGCCCTGGGGACGACGGTGCTATAGACCTTTCTAGCTTGTGTGTTTTGTTTTCCCATACCAGACCACGTGATCGTACCCCAGAGCACTGTTTCTTTCAAATGGAGCGCAATCCACATGTACACGGGTGTATAGCTAATGAAAAGACAAAAGAGAAATTCCCTTGAGAACATCACGTGGTCTGAATTAAGAAAATAAAACTTTGAAGTTAAAAAGGTCTTTTAACCCAGTCTCTAAGAACAGGCCCCCAGGGGAGAATGGTGTGGAGGCTAATGGGAAGAAATGTGATTGCCTCACCTCTCCCCTCACTGTCTGCTTACGCGTTCTCACCCTAAAACACTCCAAAGGACCTGGCCACAGGCTACTATTATCCTCCCTTGGGAGAAAATATAATGTACGGCTTAAGACAACGACATTTATATGCATTTTGTATGTAGCCAGAGAAACCAATTCCATTAATGTATACATTTTTACAACTTATACAACGTGTTAGTAATAGGTTTCTGCATAACTTGCAAAAAGATGTGGAAAAAAGAGAGAAATTTATTAATTAATCACTTGCCCTGTTAATAAACGAATTTTTCCATTCGTCTTTTGTTTACTCTCTTTAATTATCTTATGAATTATTATTGTTATTATTGAATTCAACTGCACAGACTAATAGATTATGTTGGAATTTTGTAAGTATTGAGAAAGCAATAAAAAAGGTATTTTGTCTACTGGTATTTTTGATGCTTTGTCGACGAATTTATTGCATACGGTGAGATAGATCTAGAGGGAAGGAAAAATACCTTATAGTCAACAAAAATCTTAGGTTAACAGTGCCTAGCCTCAATTTGGACGGTAAGAAACGCCAGACTTGTATCTTCATGCACCGGTTGGAATAAATAATAACAAACGAAACACAATTCCTTAATGTTGCTGCCTTATTATTCACCGCGAAAAATACTTTTTAGACCCAAACTGGAGAAACCACAAAGTTTTGCCAATTGATGTCTCGCCTCATGTAAGGGAATCGGGATTCCGGCATCCGGGAAATTTTTGCGTGTGGAATCAGGAATCCTGGGCCATAGAATCCGGAGTACAGCCCAAGGAATCCGGAATCCCTCTAACAATTGGAATCCAGAATCCAAGTTCCACTGAAAAAGATCTGGAACCCAGTACCTAGAATCCGGAATTCACGGCGTGGAATCCAGAATCCTAGACTGTGCTTGGATTCCCTTACATGGGGGGGATGTGTCCGTTGTGGAGAGGTTCGACTGTAGTGAAATTCCTACCCTTTCCTATACCAGAGGCCTGAAAAAGGTATACCCCTTTCAGGAGGAGCCTCCCTTTATAGGCAATTATGGGGAGTGCCTCCACCCCCGGGAACTGAACCCCCTCCTCCACCACCTCTTGTACACTTCCCAGTAGATGTTTATTTCAACAACCACTTACAGTATTATCACGCACATAACAAAATGTGGCTCCCAGATGTATTATAGGCAGCCTAGTCCCTAGGCGTTCTCGGCTCGGTCAATCCTGGACTCTACCGTGAGCTGTGACGTCACCGAGAGATACACGCCGCTCTTTCCCAGACTTCGCGCGGACAACGGGGCAAGAGAGAACGCCTAGGGACTAGGCTGTATTATAGGGTCAAGTTCCACCCATCAACCAGCGCATGCTATCACGAGACACCGAAACTGTAGAAACTGTGACAGGTCCCATGGGTTGTTGCAGGCTCCAAGATAGTAATGTGTGAAGAGATCGCGAAAACTAGGGGCTTCCGATCCGACGGCGAGGTTTAGGCATGATTACCCGATACCGGATAGCTCTTGCCCCGCCACGAAATCATACCGGATAGGACTTCTGTTCACACACCAGAACAGTCGGGTGGGTGTTCACACTACACTAGATATGTAGCTTTTCGTAGTTCCACAAAAAGCTATTCGGTATCGTGTAAACATAGCCTTAGTAGGCAAAACAACAACTTTGCACGTGCATCACACTGTTTTGTACATTTCTTTTTCGTTGTTGCACGACTACGACGTGAAATTGCCTAATTTTATACTTTATGGAGGATGTAAACAAGCGACGACGAAATTTTATTCGCTATTTGCACATCACTCATAATACACTTTGTTCGCCCCTTAAAATTTTGGATAAGCATTGTTCTTCATTTCTCTTAAGACGAATGTAATACCCAGCAGAAATGACAAACAAAGATTATGCAAAGTTCTGGGGGGCAAGCAAGGTGTATTATGGGCCATTTTGCAAATGGAGAATTTCTCACTCTGAACTTGGATAGAGATCCTGAGAATTCAACTCCAGGGGGCTCGCCTACTTTTGATAAAGGAAATGGGTAGGAATAATTGCCATCAAGGCTGAAAGAACGTAAATTCTCTTTTTAGGCGAGGTTTTCGCTGCCATCGCGTCGTCGGAACGCAAGGTCCCTATAGTGATGCGAAAAACAAGGGGGCTAGTTTGGGAAGAGAGGAGGTGGTCAGCGCCTCCAGAAAACACGCGTCTTATTTTCGCGACGTTCCTACTTGAGAGCCTGGCGCAGACGAAGGTTAATTGACAGGACCTAGATTAGTGCAACTTAAATGGAAATGTCAAGATGGGGTCCTGAGAAGATATGCGTGATACTGAGGTCCTGTCCACACGTATCCCGATATTTTATACCAAACACGTGATAAAAAAAAACTAGAAATTATCGGATGAGGCTGAGTATGGTCTCATGAAGGAATTATGCATACTGAGGAGGGTTTTATCCGTCGAGGCCGAAGACAAAGGCGAATAACACCCCCTGCGATCTTCATAATTTTTCAGATCACACAAAAGCCGAATCTATTCTTCATATTCAAAATAATTCCCGGTATAAAAAGAAGCTAAAACAGGCTTACTTCGAACGATGTTTAAGTTCCCGTCTTCGTTTGCCTGTTTCTCGGTACTCCTAATACGACTTTTTAAAAACGTATCCACTTAAAATGTATCGGTTATCAAATTCCTAATTCTTCCCTTTAGATCGGTGTCTTACAGTTGCTTCGGGTCTCTTGAAATATTATCAGTAGTCCAAGAATTTTTATAGAAATCTTCTTTGATCATTAACATCTTGATATTTGCAAATCGAAACCTATGGCACATTAAATTGTCTCGATTAATCGGTTCCGTATTGCTACGGCTGATTTTCATGGCAATCGTAGCCGAAGCGTGCCCTGCTTCGAAGGAGGAACATTTATGCTGAACGTAGACCTTTCGCGGTCAGCTCAATGTCTGAGCCAATCAGATTACAGGAAACTACGTATCCAGTTCTAGCTGTGGCCCGGACTAATAAAGGTATGCATTCTTGCTGTTCTTGCTATGTTTCAGGCAGTAGCCGGTCCGGCTATTTCTTCGCGAATTGTGTGAAATGTTCCGCCATTTTAAACTGATGTACGAAAACAACGCAACCTCGTTCCATGGGCTTCTCGGTTGTCGTCTCTTTTTCTGGCAATTATCATGTACTATTGACGTCATTTTCCAGATATCGCAAACGTCGTCCAAATTTGGTCAACGCTAGCTGGTTATGAAGAATTAGCCGTGGGATTTAATGAGCCAATCAGAAACGGAGAAATATTTTGAAGGAGTTGTAAAGTGATGTATTTTAATGTACCAAATATGATTATCACTTTCTATGGAGATTGAAATGAAAGGAATCTTTTTAATTATTAGTTTTTCGTTTTTATATTAACAATTTATTTATTTATTTATTTTTCTGGTTTGTTTTGAACACGACATTGCTGAAATCTTCCTCCCGTGCCGTTTATCAGCCTCTTGTGCTATCTGGTAAAATTTTTGCTGTCTCCCTTAAGCGGATGTTCAAACCACAATGATGGGCGTCATTGCCCCAGAACCTACTAAAAATAATGTTGTTATAGACATCGTTAGCTTGAAAGTTTTGATTTCCCACTACAGGTCATGTGATAATACTCTACAGAACTCTTTCTTTCAAATTTTGTCTAATTCACGTGCATATCCTCGCATAACTTACGAAAAGACAAATAGTCAAGATCTCCTGGGACCTCTACTGGGAAAACAAAACACACAAGCTAAAGAGGTCTATTGTGAACCTAAGAAATTATCCCACTCTTGGTGTGGTACCAATACCTTTGTACCAGTTATAATGCCATCAGTTGTAAGTGTCGATCATATAAAGACGGTAAAACTTGTCTTTGCATCAATTGAGTTCTAAAAATAATGGTCCAGTTTTGTTACAATATTTAGGAACAACTTTCCACCCCTTCATCCAACATCAGTGAAATTTGTCTTAAGTCTCTCGTGAATAGAAAATGAACTTTTCGATTGAAGTCTATTCGTGTCCAATAAATATATCCAATACACTTGGTTGGAATTGTCCGATTTTCTGATGGAAAGCAAGGGGATACGACTGGATTCTAGTCGAAAGTATTGCCAACCCTCAAAAAAAATATGGGTGAAGGCACTAAGTAATGACTATAGCACAGAATTGATCTAAAACAGTACTATCCTCGTGACATAGCCAGTTTAAAGCTCGTCGTTCAGCCTCATCCATGCTTAACCGAATGCTAGGGTTTTTTTAAAATTTAACTTAAGCTCCGAACTTATTACCCCCGAACCAAACAACTATGCCCTTCCTTCCGATTCATCATCTCCGAGGTAATTTGCCGACCGAGTACGAATTATTGTCGATGGACCGCGACTAAGTCTGTTAAACGACGGACCCCTGTTTATTCCTGTACGATTTCCATAGCGAGCTCTAGGTGAATCAGGTTCGTCAGAAATGTAATCATCGTTCGTATATAGCTCTGGTGCTTTTTGATGACCTGTTAAACAAACCGCACTGTTCCATCGTCCGTTTTGGCGTTTTTTCAGGGAGTCGCGTAGGCCTCCTTGTTTCATAGGTTGCTGGAATAAGTAATTGCTATTGTACTTTCCTCGCTGATTCTTGTCTCTTCTCATGCGGCTGTTTGCAGCTCTTGATCCCGGCTCTTCGTCTGCAAAGCGTACACTTGACAAAGACATGTTTGATCGCCTTTGACTTCGGGCAGATTCTACGCTTCCTGACGATTCAGATGGTGGTCCTGGGGAATATGTTTCCCGAGGTTTGGAAAAATAAGCTTGTCCGTCACGACTTAGTTCTTGTGACCTTACACATTCAACAGGGCGAGATTTCGAAGGCGACACCTCCATAGGATGTTTTCCGTGGTTTGATTTAGAAGAAATCCTAGCATTGGACGCAAACCGTCCTAAACTCAGATCACTATCTAGACGCAAATCTTCACCCTCTAATACAAATTCATCTTCCGTCAGATCATAGGACACTGATCGCCGTAGTTTATCAGGCTTGCCATTCATACAATGAGAGCCACTCTGACGTTTTGGACTGTCTTCACTGGGAAATCGCTCACCTGTTTTTCTATCTTCGTATTCTTCCAAACCTTCGTATGACGATGAACTTCGAATGTTACGTTCTCTTGGGACTTTGTCTCGGCTCCTGATGTCACGATCCTGGCGACGAGGTTTTGCGTAGCGTTCGTCATCTAAGTCGGGTCCCCGCCACTCATTCGGAGCACTCAGCATTTTGCGTTCTCGAGAACGCTTTCCACGATCCCCATAAACATCAGAACCACCATCTAAGCTCCTCGCGTCGTTATCCCAGTTCCGTTCGAAAGTATGATCATTGCTGTAATCGGTCTGTCTACTTGGGCTTCTACCTCGATCCCATACAGGTGATTTCCCATGACCAGAGCCTTCAGGTCTGACCTCATCATTATCTTCTCCTGCCGGTCTTTCAGCATCACGAAAACGTATCACTGGATAGCTTTCTGCTTTGTCTCGTTCATGTAAATATGTTGGGGTAGCTGTTTTCTGCACCCCTGTAGGTGCTTCTGAATCTTTAGCTCGATGCAAAATCACCGGTGCATCTAAGCTTTGATTTTGAGCTCTTGTGTAGCCATCAGAACTTGGACCCGGCTGATCGTGGCCTAGAAAAGGCGAGGAAATGTGGAGAAGAGTTTCATTGGCTCGGCGCGCCATTTCATCTCGAGAACCTAGCCAAGCTGGTCTCAGGTCCACTTTCTTATTGACCGGTTTTAACCGCTCGCTCGCTGCGCCTCTAAGTTTCATCTCCTCATCGGCAGCGTGTCTCATTTCCAACAATGCATTATCTGGCATGCTAAGAAAGGATCTGCGCAAGTTTTCCCAGGGCGTTACTCTCGGTTCATGGGCGAACATTCCCATAGAATCCTGGAACAAAAGATATGGCTCGCTTCGATACTGAGCCGGCTGTATGTTATCGCGGTCAGTTTGTGTGCCTGTGGACATCAGTGATTTGCACGACTCGTGCCGAGTTCCATACCGCTGTGTTTGTGCTGGTGTAGTGGAAACGCAATCAAAATAAACTGAATCGCTTTCTAAGGAAACAGTCGATCCTTTTATGTCAGTCGAACCAGCTTTCCCAGTGCTATCCTCGCTTTTTTGGCTACTTGCAGACGACCCTCCTTTCTTTTTGTTCACAACCCGAACAACAAGTCGAACAAGTCTAATGGCAATGTGCAATATACTTCCGGACTTCTTTCGAGTTTCCTCAATTCCCTTGCGCGCCTGCTGATCTGCACCTTGTATAGCCGAGCCAGCCATATTAGTGGTATTCTGGACCATTCCAGACGCCATTTCAGCGGGGCTCTTCCTCAGAAGCTCCGAAACTTGGGTATCTTCGCCGAGGAGCGTTGTACTCCGCAAGTTACCTTTTAAGTTTATGCTTGTTTCTGGTAATGAAGTCCCTTCAAAACCGCTCGTAATCTCCGATGCACCTTGTTCAACACCTTTTGCTATCTGCCTGGAGCTCCATCTAAGATGCCGTTCAGCAGAAATAACATTCGTTTTTGCTGCATTCTGCCAATCAATTTCCGCAAATCTTTTTCCATGTTCTAAGGGATTTAAGTCAACAACCACCGAGTCGCTTAACCCACATGTGTTTGAAGCATGCGGATTGTGGTTAACTGATGTAAAATCTAAGGCACCTGTTTTTGCGGGCGCCATCCCGGAGTGCCATTCACCTTGTTGTAAATTTCTCTGCGGCATCTCCGGCCCGACTCCCGCCTCCTGTCGTTGAACATCTCTGGAGCTTCCTTCACCTCCAGTTTGTGCGTCGGTGGTTGGCACATCTTCCTCCTGGCCTTCACCTCTTTTCTTCTTGAGCTTTGCTAAAATCCCAGCTGCAAGAACAGCAACCGCAATTACCTTGCGTGCAATATTTTGATTGCCATCAGTAGGGGTGTTAACAGTGTTTGGGTCCTCTTGTCCATTCTCATTTCCATTCTCGCCGTTCACTATTCCCTGGATATCTCCAACTGAAGCTCCCATCGGAAGGCTAACACTACTTCCTACCACATCTCCCAAAGCCTTACCTAGATCCCCATCATCGCCGCCACCTTCGTTTTCTATTTCCTCCAACCCTTCCGCCACGTCTTCGACCACCTCCATTACATCCTCAATAGCGTCAAATGCCTCCGCCAGGCCTTCAGGCGCTTCAGGCGAGTCTCGCTTTCCTTTTCTCTTTTTCGCGCCAAAGAGAAACACGCCAGTTGTGACAATAAAGGAAAACGTAGGAAAAAACGCCATTTTCCAACCCTCGAAACCAAAAAGTCCCAAGACGTCTTTTATCAGCCCCATCGCGGAGTCAACAACAGCCAGTAAAGTAACAATTTCAAACATAAATTTGTCGATGTAGTCCGCAAAATCTTCCATAATTTGCAGCAGTTCCTCAGTGGCTGATGGCATATTTTCCGGATTTTCTTCAGGTGGTATGTCTATTAAACTATCCATTTTGAATTGGCGTGGATTTTTATCTATCGTTTCCAAAATGTTTGATCATTAATGCCTCAAGGTCTAAATTTGAGCGTGCAAAAATAGCAAGTCCAATATTATTTACGTTCCCCCCTGATGTCAATAATACTTTAAAATCATTGACACCTGTTACAATTGAAACTTATAAATCATAATTAATTCATCGAGGCTTAAAAATATGAATACAAAACTTAAGTAATTGGCGGCTTGTAAGCAGAAGCAGACAAAAATGGTTACATGCTAAATGCTTAGTAATTATCAGAAAAAATGGCTACAACATGCTAAATTCTTAGTTATTATTATTCAATTAAGTAAGGCTTAGAAATCTATTTAAGATGCGTCTTAACTTAATTAGTTTACTCCTATGTACACGCTTAGGGCAGTTGGTTCCTTAACGAAATCATTTGAATTTTCTCATCTGTGTAGCTGGTAATCCATTTAATTACACCGTTTACTATTACAATTCCAGTTTCAAGGTTCTATTCCACATTTAATTAAATAGCTTATCAGTGCGTAATTTCCAGGATTAGGTGAGAGATAGTCTATTAGTTGAAGTCAGTGCTGAAATAAACTAGCGTTTAAGTGGCGGGGGAACTTGACAAATGAAAAACTGTTATATTTGTTAAACACGAAAAAAAAAAAGATTTAAATAATACTGATTTCAATGGTTGACAGTCCGGGAGTGAAAAGATATTTCAACACGGTAACATATGACTTAAAGTACTTAAAAAAATAAAACAAAGAAAAAATAATTCTGCTTTTAGTACAGATTTTTCATCTTGATTAATTATAATGGAAGAAACATGCAAACTCACTATGACTAAAATTCTGTTAAACATTGTGATATGTTTAAAATGAAACATAAGAACGTTATAAATTTCCTTTCCTTTTTGTCATTCGGAATTTTCTTTTCAGTAAAAAAGTCATCTTGTTTTAAGACAGAATACTAGATTTAACCATTACAGACATTTTTATTAAATTTACTACAAAAACTACAACAACAAGCTGTTTCCCACCCAGTCCAGGCAGGAGTGAGTAAGATGTTATCCAGGAGAGAGAGTGACATTTTACGACTCAAAAATCTTGCAATTTTCACTTAATCATTATGCTTAGCAGTATTGCTTAAATCAATTGACTGAGAAAGGGTGAGTGAAACAACAGACAAAAAGCAATAACATTAGTAACTAACTAGAGCTCATCTTGAGGGTCAAATTTAGTACACTTTCATGCTTTAATTTAAAATGATATTTGTATATTATTTGTTTCTCTAAGAAGCATTCAGGACCTCTAAGAACACCTAGTTATTACGGACAGTTTTCTTTGTCCTTGCCGAATGCCTTTACATTTTCTCTAAATCAACCCACTTAATATGAACTCCCTTTAATACAGACAATGTTGTTTCTTGCCCAAAAAACAGATTCTCGTAGAAAGTCAACCTTGCTAAAGTGGACACTTCAATTCTGTGCTGTAAAGGTATAAAAAAATTCAGTCAAAGCATGTTGAAGTTCCCAGCCCTACAGTACACCTGATAGGATGATTTGTCGACGTGAATTTCAGACCATTTTTCTGGTATCAAACAAGTTCGACAGAAAGCTGTTTTGATTAAGTTTCATAGAGATGAGTGATTTTTTAGCGCTTCTGTGAAATTAGTCCCGGGAATGTAGGCTTTGTTATGGTTAGAGATTTTTAATTTGAGGATGCTTATGTTCTCAGTCTTCAATTTCTTTAGTATTATTTTGTTCCCATAAAAGGAATTTTTTTTTACTTTAAAAGTTCATGACATGCTTAATATGGAAACCATGTTAATACAGTGAGTTTCTATGGCCCCTTGAATATCACTATTAATGGGGTTTGACTGCAACCAGAAATTGTAGTAAAAGTCACCAATTTAATGACTTCTGTCCAGCAGCCATATACAGGGCCAAAGTGTTGTTATTAGTTGGTGTTTATAGTCTTTCTAAAGTTTACGTTGTAAGTGAGATTAACATTTGCTTTAAATATTACTTCCACTCTACTTTCTTTATAATTTGCCCCTTTGAGCCTTGTCATCTAGGTATTGCCCCCTGAGAAACCAAGTTACATTGCTTTTATCCCATCAGTCCTAAGGTGTGTGCAAAGTTGGTGAGTATCTAGCCTGCATAGCAAGCGTTTCTGCGCGAGTTCGTCAAGAAAGTTGGGACAAGAGCAAAAAAAAGGAATGAGGGGGGAGGGGGAAGGGAGCGAAAGAAGACGCTTGCCCGCAAACCCTACGATTTTGAAAAACTGCGTTTGCCCACGAACGCAGCTTTTGATTGGTGTGGTACTGGTAGTGTTGATTACTTAGCATTTGGAACATCAATCAAACCAGATATGTTTTGTTTACGTCTGTCGCAGACCTGGTCTGATCTGATTTGCGGTCGCAGATTACAAATGCTTTGGTCTGATATTTATTTGAATCATGTTTATGCGAAGTCTCTTCGATCAAAAGTATAATTTTATTGGAGATCGAGCAGTGGAGACTAGTGAAGGCCAATTTATTGGGAATGACAGGGTGCGTATCTGACTGGAAAAAATGGACTGTTTGTTAGAAATAACATCAACGTAAATCAGAACATCCAGTACTAGATACTAGCTAGAGCCGCCATGGACAAGTGATTGGAAATTGAGCGGCATGTATTGTAGTGAACTTTTCGACACTGGCTGGCCTACGGAGAGCAGCTGCTTTGCAAAACTCATAGCCAGCGGAGTGAATTGTCCCGGACAAATCATTTCTTCCCGACGTTTTGACAAGGTTTCAGATGAGATAAAGCCACACAATGTTCAAATTTTAACGCAACTATAAAGAACAAGAAATTCCGCAACAATCGCTTAGAGTTTCAACCTTCTTTCATAGTAAAGCTTCTTTTTATGACAGTTTTGCAATTGCATGGAGCATGTTTTAGGGAACAAAAATTTTTTCAAATCTGGTAATCTATTCGTTATCTATCTTGACGAGCTGTCAATTTACAAATGAACCAAACCGTGAAATATCAAGGGGCGTTTTGCAGAATCGTGGGGTTTGCGGGCAAGCATTTCCTCTTCTCCCCTTCCCCTTTCATTTTTTTTTGCTCCCGCTCTAACTTTCACGCAGGCTAGTGAGTATCATGAATAAGGTTCCTGTCACAAGACATTACACAAAGTGTCCCTGAGTGTGTATGATTGTGCTTAGCAGCCATTTCTAATTTTACAACACCAAAAGGTGATGTTGAAAATATTTGAACTTGGACCATTGATTCATATTCCACTTTACTATTG
This sequence comes from Porites cylindrica, assembly GCA_964035525.1. Taxonomy (NCBI): domain Eukaryota; kingdom Metazoa; phylum Cnidaria; class Anthozoa; order Scleractinia; family Poritidae; genus Porites; species Porites cylindrica. The sequence continues at coordinate 13,945,274 of OZ037780.1, read as the reverse complement.
GACTAGGAATAGTAACTCATTTTCCCTCAGTGATGGTAGAGCGAGTGATATGCAAGCACGCATGAAAATCACCCTGCCACATCCTGCCTTTCTCGAGTGGGATGATTTTCACACGTGCTCACGTTTTACTCGCTCTACTATCCCTGAGGGAAAATGAGAGGCTACTTGTAGTCCACTTAACGCTATTAACAATAATTTTATATCAATGCCCATATGGTTCATATCTGTCGCAGAGTGTTACCAACCAGTCAATTTCTACCCTTTTCATCCATGAATTGCATGCAGATTGCATCCTGGATATTTAAAAAGGAGATGTGTGTTCCTCTTACCCTCAGAAGCAAAACTAGCCTTCAAAAATACACCAAAATGGACTATCATTGGGCATGCTGAGTTTGTTTCTGGGTAATTCAACTGCCAAATCACAAAACTAAACAATAGCAATGGCAATTCTGGAAGAGCAAGTGTCTGAAATTTTCACATTTCTAAAAATGTGCTATTTTCTCAATGTCGCTGCAGTTTGGTCTGCATGCAATCCAGTGACACTAAAGAAAGCTTCATCAAAGATCTTGCAATGCCGCAAGTTCAGAAGATAAACATCCTTGGAATCATACAACTCTAACCTGTGAAAAGTGTTCTTCACGTCAATTCCAGAGTCGCAGAGTGGAACGAGGCTGGAGAGGGGAAGAATTCTATTGCGTCGATTCCCCCAAAAAGTCAAGCTGGAAATGATCACTGATTGTGAATTTTCATGGAATGAAATCTCTCCAACAACTCGACGGAAGAAAAAACTTAGAGCAACTAACCCAGCGGTTGTGCCTGCAGCTCCTGCAATAGCACAAACAAGAGTTGGAAAAGATATAATCCCGCTGGAATACCAGTAGCTCATTGGCCACGTGAGAGCAGAAACAACAGCTACGTGTAAGATCTTAACTCTTGATATAAAGCGTAAGTGTTTGATCCATTTAAAGCGATAAAGTAGAAGACTGTCTTCTGGCGAGGGAGTCAATGTTGATAAAAATTTCCTGGATGTTTCTTCAGCAGTTCGAACATGGCGGCGTCCACAACCGAAGTTCGATGATGACAAAATTAAAATGCTTCTAGATAGTACATGCAGCTTTCGTCCGCATAAACAGTTAAAATAGGAGTTTGAAGAACCCTCGAAAGTCTTAAACTGCAAGGAGCGTCTCAAAAGAAGACAATTTGTTGCAATTCTTGAGGTTCCACACATTTCAGCACATTTCAAAAAACTTACGACTTGGGCTCTGTGCTAGAGCCCGCAGTACAGCTGATAGAGAACATGCGGCCCTATACTCTTCATGTATCCCGCAATATTGTGTCTTGGGCTGCCTATAGAAAAGCAAAGAAAAATGGTGATGGCAAGGTTAATCCCATTAATTTATCAAATAATGGCTTGAAAGACGCTTTGCGCAAAGAAGGAGCTTGATTCTTCTTCCAGTCTTTTGGCATTTCATTGGACCCATTTGACGCTCTGGCCCTACCACAACTTCGGGTCGAATTTGTGCCTGGAGGTTTATAAGTTTCGGTACTAGGGTTGGGGAGTAGTTCATGCCTCCTTAACTTAGTACGCCTTTGTCTTTTTATTTGCACTTCGGGTCGTAATCATAGGCTGGCTTGTGATATCCCTTGAAAGAAGACATCAAATCGAGAGTTATCACGAACCTGCTTTCTTCTCTGCTTTTAAGACTGTTTTTTATTTTTTATTTCATTTGACCTTGTAACCCGAACTCAATATAGCCTCAAATCTTCGTTTCGTTTGCATATTTCTAAAATGACAAAGATGAGCTGTCAGGAGCGCTGCTGAGGAGCTCTTCATGATGTTTGATTTAGGACCCAGCGGGGCACTATCTGAGGTGGCCTACTCTGGAGACGGGACGGAGAATGGCCTCTATCTCCTCAATATAATTCTGGGTTTTGTCCATTGTCGTTTTGTTACAGCGATTTTCGTATGACCCTGTACTGCCCGTATTGAAAACGCGCAAACAAAACAGAAACAACAAACGAACGGAAAGAGAGCGATTTGATTGGTTTATGGAACGGATACAAACGCGCCAGGGGCACCCAACGAGAATATAGTTCAAAACCACTTAAGAATACTAATTGTTAAACGTATTTTGGTATTTAAACGGTAGACATAGGCATATTTTTATCCCCTAAAAATTTTTCATCTGTTCGGATTTCCTAGCTGAAAGTCTAGTGATCCGAAAATTAGAGGGATCAAAACTTACCTTTTCGAAAATATCAGTGAGGAAGAAGGCTCCCGAAAATTCTAGGTGACCTTTTTAGAGTAAAAATCCGTTAAAAATGGGCAATTATGCCATTTTTTAGATGTTCGAAAATCCTAGTAGAGGCAGGCAAGCAAGAAATTTTACAACAAATGTTCCGAAAATTCTAGATCTCAAATCGTCTTCCGAACAGATATTTTTTGAAAGTTGACGTTGGGTGCCCCTGACGCGCGTGTCTTTTGGTTGGTGAAGCGAACGCTCGGGTGAAAAAACGTTATGCCCGAGAACTTTTTAGAAATCAACTTTGACGTCATACTGCATCACCATTAGTCAATCGAACAATGCCTTCTCCATATTAGGTTTTCTTTGGCGGGAAAACGAAGAGTCCATGTTTTGACCTTTTCATCCAGTGGCTGAAAAAACAAATAACTAACACTTACCGAAACCATTTTTCAAGGTCATACGAAAATCGCTCTAAGAAACATCGAAGCTTGTATCTTGGCCTTTGTCAGCCAGGGAACGCTTTTTTTCAGAGCAGTTCCAGAGGGTGAGAAATACCGAGCCGCAAAAGCTAAACCGGCTAAGTATCCCGTCTTTTCCTCCAGGATAATGGATCTTTGGAACAAACAAGCATTTAGAAAGGGATTTCCCGATCTATTTCATTTGTATTAACACATTACACCTTTAAGACCCAATAGTGATTACTCCAAATTTAATTTATTTCTCCCTTCAAGATCAATGGTTCCGTGAGGAGGTCGAGAGAATTAAGACAATTAAGCCAATATGATCACTCGGGTTAATTCTCAAGATATTTTAACAAATTCTCCTAACTTCTTCTGTAAGAAACGTCGAGAATGAACGTGTTGGGGGGGGGGGGGGGGGGTATTTTCAAATAAAACTTTGGGAACGCGTCGGAAGGGGATTGAAACAGTTAAAAGAGTGTCAGTTCTCTTCGGTAAAATACAGCTTGATGTTGCAACTATGTTGATTAGATCCATTTAGCTTGCATGTTTTGTTTTCCAAATGCAGGTCATGTAAAAATTGTTGGCTTCACACTAGAAGCGAATTTAGTTTCAGGTAAGCACTTGATTTAAGTGCACTTGGAAATCTTAAGACGCTCTGTAGAACACACGGCTTCACACTTGTTGACAAAGTATATTACTTGAAGTAAAAGCTGTCAATTGTTGGCTTCGCACTAGAAGCGAAGTCAGTTCAAGTAAAAACTTGATTCAAGTCCACTTGGAAATCTTAAGTCGCTCTGTAGAAAACACGGCTTCACACTTGTTGACAAAGTAAATTTCTTGAAGTACAAGCTGTCAATCTCAATTGTCACCAAGTAAAGCTGAAGCAGGTACATTTCACCCCTTCACACTCAAAGTTAGTAGGTTCCACGTATACTTGCATTGACTGCATTATACTTGAAGCTCTAGTATAAAGCCAACAATTATCTAGAGAACTGTTTCTTTTTCAAGTTTGGTCAGTTACTCACGTGCAAATGCACGCATAATTCATGATAAGACGAAGGGGCATATTCCCCTGAGACCTTGACAGTGAAAACAGAACATACAAGCTAAAGAGGTCTATTGTAAGCGCGAAAGGCAAAAGATGATCACACTTCTTTCACTAACCACTTCAAACTTAACCGACAAGTTTCACTTTCCTTCAAGAAATATATTTTATTCTATTTCCTAACAAATTTTACGCTGGATATCTATTGTAAAATATGACTGAGGAAAATAGCTCTATTACATCACCTAAATATTTTAAATTTGTTGTACAACAGTAAGCTTCTTGATAAATAATTGTTACTTTCTCACAACATTGCAATTGGTTTGGAATAAATTCGAATACATTTTTAATTATTTTAACTAGCTCTATTTTTATCGTATAAAATGCATTTTTGCACTATAAAAATACTTGTTTTTTGTCCAAAGTGATTTTCTTGCAAACTTACTCGAACGTAGAAAAGTGGATTCTTCTGTGAGCATACCGTCACACTCCCAAAGATGGGTAATCTGGGACAGGCTTAGCCTGAGATCATGCCCTCTCCGTATTATCCCTTTATGTCTCTCACGGGAAGAGGGCATGATACATTTCTTTGTCGGATCACATGTAAAAAAGCCAGAATCTGGACTTTTTTCTGATTGGATAGGAAACAATATGGATGATTTGCGCTGTTCCGATTGGCCAAAATGCCGACATCCGTTAGTTGTTGTGGATTTCAGTCTGCATTTTTGCTTGCGAAATGAGCAGTGAATACATACGCGAGTTCGTTTTGAAATTTCTGCCGGCTCAGTTTTCTTGAATTTGAAGAATGCCTAAATAGAAATTTCATCCATTGAAATATTTTCCATCTCATCATACACTAAAAAGTTGCAGTCAAAAATTCACCGATCATTTGAATGCAATTTGATACCGGCTACAAGATACAGAGGCGACAAACGGGTTCACTTTTTAAATAATCAATTCATGAATGGAATCTTGACCAGGTCTGACTGTAATTCCTGTCATTCCTCCTTCAGAAGCCTGCGAATTATTCTGAGCGATCTTCGCTTTCACAACACTTTTCAGTTCGTGAAATATAGTGCATCAGCCTAATTTTTTTTTCACTGCTTTCGGCACAGAACGAAGTCAACGAGCTTTTGCCAGTAAATTCTTTATTATTTGTAGCTGTTGAAGGTACGGCAACTCCAGCAAGCAGTATTTCATCAGAAAAACAACACATTTAAAAATTTTTTTTAGGAAGCGCCATCTGAACTCTTTTCCCTAAAACTGATTTCAAAAGAGACATTATTCGCGCCAAAATTTGATTCCCGTCTTGTAAACGCTGATTGGCTAATAACATGACAGGTCAAGCAGACGTTAGACTATGTAAATTAGGAGGCGGTTGACGGCTTGTTAAATAAATGTATCAGGCGTTATTTTTTTCCCCTCGAGGCAAAGAAGCAAAGAAGCAAAAAAAGAAAAAATAATAAAAAAAAGCTTGATCTCAGGTTAGGCCAGGCTCTTAGATAAGTATAGGGACGTCGTGAAAATAAGACGCACGTGATCTAAAGAAACGGGGTGGCCTCGGCTCCTCTTTGCCCAGCCCTCGCGAGTTTTTCGCGGTCACCACTTATTTCTATCCGCCAAACTGACGTTGACAGATTAATGATTCGTACACAAAGTAAGGGTTAGGGTTACGGTTAGGGTTGTTGCTATGTACATTCAAATCAAACCATCATTGTCAGGAAATCCTCGGCGGTGTAGGGGTTAAAGTAATGCACTGCAGAGCCGATGCTCCGAGATCGAATCCTACTCGTGCCATCCTGAAATTTTTTTCCTTAAAAATTGAAGAGACTTAGAATTTTATGAACAGAAATTTCATGTAAGAAAAGTGGAATGTCTTGTGAGAACCACTGAGAGGAAAATGTCAGTTTGGCGGATGGAAACAAGGGACGACTGTTTTTCGCATCAGTTTTCCAAGCTCTTTGCACATTACTATCTTGGAGCCTGAAACAGGCTAACAGATGGGAAGAAATAGAGGCCAATACCCTGAATAGAGAGAAACAACATACTGCTCCCTACAGGCTTAAATATAAAGCGGACTTCCGTTGAGGAACTAAAATCCAAACCACATCCTATTCGCTCTCGATTTACAATTAATACCAGTAGCGGACCGCCAGATAATCACACAAAAACATATCAGGCTGAACTTCAGACTCCACCTGTTCCGTTCAATGTTAACCTTTTAAGAACTACGAGTGATAATATCAAATTTATCCTTGTCATACCCACAACGCGTGATAAAACAGACTGGTGATGACAACTGAGGACACGATCACACAAGATAAATCTAACTGATACTTTAGGGACCTCTCCCAGTACTTGTATAGGAGACGTATGGAGGTAACAAATGAGAATTTATGTAACTGACCCCAGAATTCACAGGGTTTCATTCTTTGGAACAAATTAAGGCTATGGTCATAGCCACACTGATCGAAATGACTAATTCCATATGACACCATTGTGACAACAGCAAAAAGCACTACCCTGCTAGTAAGGAACTACTAACACTTTGCTCAATTTGACGGAATAGGTTCTTAGTTACAAAAATGGTAACTATCGCAAATTAGGTTATTCGAAAAATAGGTCCTTACTTTCTGAAGATGAAAAAAAAGAGACGCACTGATCACATAGCAAACAGTTGTTTTAGATTGTAGAAAAAAAAAGAACCTGTATCAAATTTTAGGTTTTACAGTACGTTATACAGAGGGACATCAACGCCTTGTTTTAAAATGAATGCTATTATATACTAATTTAATTGCCACAATTCTGTATCCTTGAGTAAATTCCTCATAATAATTGCTGATGCGCTCTCATTTTCAATCATCACCTGTTGCCTGTATTCTCATTCTAAGTACCCTCATATAACTCATCCTCGTCCAACTCGCTGGCGGGTGTTGTTTGCGGTGTGTCATTCCGACTGTACATACTGTAAATATCTACTTCACTAAGATCAACTGGAGTCAGTAAACTACTAGGCTGCGAGAATTGAACTTCTTTGATTGCTTCTTCCGCTTCGTCAATTTCGCCAAATTCCTCTGTTCCGAAAGCAGCTCTGACGCTGATGTGACGCCAGTGATCCTGTTAACAAGAAAAATAAGGCTTAGCACTAAAGCCAAGCAATACTTAGCATCTAAATGATTTCATTTACACACCTAAAATTTAGAACCATCTTGTGTACCAAAATAAACAGTGCCACAGAAAAGGACTGCTCAGTGGTTTTCATTTGAATGGTTATAATTTATGATTTCATCCATAAGCTCAAAAGTTAGAACCACCTTGTACAGCATAATAAACAATACCACAAAAAGGTATTGCTCAATAGCTTCCATTTGAATGGTCATACTTCAAGATTTTATTCCCCGACTCAAAAGTTTGAACCACCTTGTGTAGCGCAAAGAAGCCTCCTCCGAATACATGGCTTTCTATTTCGCGACTTAATGGCTGCATTGTGAAGAGGCAGAGATGAATTCAATACAAACGTGGGGCTTAAAAATAACATAAGAAGCCTTATACAGAAAATCAAGTGTCTGGATTCAGAATGGGTAGCTACATTACCAACTTACCGACAAAACGACTTCCCAACCCCTCCCTAATGGGTCAATTTGAGTCACTTTGTAACGCCTTTCAATAGCATTTCTGTTAATCATCCAAGCCTGAAAGAAAGCAACAAAAGATCAAAGATATAACAAGATGAAACTGAAAAACCGAAAATAAGTTAAACAGTGTGTTTTTCGGCCACGAAAAACATATTATTGCTTAGCCTGCGTAGCAAGCGTTTCCGCGCGAGTTGGTCGAGAAAGTTGGGACGAGAGAGCAAGAAAAGAGGAATGTCCCCGGAATGTCTCTTCTTCCATTTCTTTTGCTCTCGCTCCAACTTTCGCGCAATATCTCGATGTGAAACGCTTGCTACGCAGGCTAACTATTACTGCTTGGTGAGACTGGTACATAGACTTCCCGCGGTTTCAAGACCCGAGCACGTGCGAATCTCAAGTTTCCTAGGGTGTGCAAACACTTTCATCACAGTGTCTCCAAACTGCCTTGCAAGGAACGGTCCCAGTCCATTAAAACTTCTCTGGTAAATAGCACTTCTCACCTTCTGGACAACTGAACAGCTGTGCCTGAGCTATAGGAACTATTTGATTCAACAAACTTATCTCCCGTTGAAAAAGTTTCAGTAAGAAGCAGAAACGATCGTCAGGTAGTAGAACTGAATACAACTCCTATTTCTAATTAAACCCATTTTTCTTGTTGAACCGAATAGCGATGTGAGGTCATTATCGCGTTTTACTAAGTTTACATTGTTCTCAAACTGAAAAATACTGTATCCAGAATGATTATTGAAACTTTGTACTGTCTTTAACTGAAAACGAAGGGACTCACCACTTGATATCCTGCAGACTGATTTCAAGGGGAAAAATCTGCACTGAAAAGAGTATCTCTCACGGCGAAATACACCGTTGTATGTTGGGGAAAAATTTCTGTCTCCACTAAAGATTCTTGCCCGAACCAAATCCCCTCAAAAGTCAAATGGTCGGCCCTTAACCATATTTTTGCCTTGGTAGAGAATGCAAGCAATCGTCAAACGAAAGATCTTGAGCGAGTACAAAAACAGAGAGCTCGCGTGTGAGGGTCGCACCCTTCCGGCAAGAATTTCACGCCAGCCCTTCGCTTCACGCGCCTTGTAATCTTGTACCCAGATCTCTTGTCGACGAAGTCGATAAAAGAACTGGGTACGAGATTACGCACCTTGCAAAGGGAGGGATTTTTAGAAAAAAAACATACGACTGTGCAGGAGCTTATTGCCCATCTGTATATTTTGTTTGCATTTACTTGGTTATTAGGTCCTATTGAGAGTGACGTCACTTTAAATTGCTGAGACAGCCACGAGGTGCCTTCTGGGTAAGAGTCAGTGATGTATTGACGATACCAGCATGTACCTGGGAAAAAATCACAATCATTTAGGCAGTGTTACGAAGCAAGTGTATTCAGAGCCACATAGCTTCAAGAGCTAAAAGCCGCCTCGAGGAGATGGGAGTTCCACTTGTCAATTGCTAGTTTGCACGTGACGTCAAAGCGGCCATGTTGGTGGTTAAGAACAGAAGCATTTTTCTCCTCTTGGAACTAAACTCTATTTTCAAGTAAATTCTTCGCGAAAATAATCTTTTGTATTGACCCCCAACGTGGCCGTCCTATCACGTGGTTAAGGTTGCAAACCAAGAATACACGTTTCTGGCTCAATAGAGGTCCCAGGGGAACTTGACCCTTTGTCCTTTCATAAATTATGCATAGATATGCACGTGAATAAGATGACATTTGAAAAGAAAAGTTCTCTTGAGTATTATCACATGACCTGTATTGGGAAAACAAAATATACAAGCTAAAGAGGTTGATTCAATCGGCCTAAAAAAATGAGAACGCTTTTCATTGCAACAGCGAGAATGCTGAGATGACTCAGCGTTTGCATAAAGCGCGCGCAAAAAAAAAGACAAAAAGAAGGGAAAAAACGTAATAAACGGACGGAAAGCTCAAATCTTCGGAGGAGCCGGCTACTCGGCTTTAAAACATTTGTTTAAGTAACAGTTCTACGTTATTTGATATAAAAAACATCACAATCGAGGTATCCAATAATGAAGAAATGCGTCTGACAAAAGCGCATAGCAAGGGCAAATTCTTGAAAGGGTTTTTTTGCAGCTTCTGAAAAATTTGATTTATAATTTTTTCTCGCATCAGGCTTTTTTCACGATACCCGCCATCTTTGCACGCTCGCAATGTCACGTGGTATTTCGGGGGGGGGGGGGGGCACACAAGTGATAAAACTTCGCCACTTGCACATTGCACATCTCCCATAATGCACCTTATTTGCCCCCCAAAACTTTGCATAACCTTTGCTTTTCATTTCTCCTGGGTATTACAGCCGTCCCACGAGAATCTTTGGGGGGCAAATAAGGTGCATTATGGCAAATGTGCAAGTGGCCATTTCGTTTCGTTTTTCCCTTCATATTTAAATTTGGTAATCCCAGTGAGGTTTAATTGACAAAAGCCCTAATTTGCACAAGAAAGCAAAACCCTGAAGGATACTGGTTGCAGTCGCAAAATGACGTCATCGTGAAAATGGTCTATTGCCTACATGTATACGAGTAGTCGCGTCGAGTTTGTTTATTCTATCAGAACGAGACGAAGATTTAATAGCCACGCAAAATACACAGTGTGAGGTTTGACAAGAATTACGTCACTGTCTATTCAAGCAGAGTTGGCCAAATTTTTACGATACCTTGCAGCTTAATTTTTAAGCGTAGTGTTGGTCTTGTATAACTCAGGGCCCAGTTGTTCAAAGGCCGATTAGCGCTTATCCCGGGGTTAAATTTAACCCCGGTTTCCTTTTTCTTGTGTTCAAAAGTATTTTCTCGGATAATTTTCTCTGTTATTTTTAGAGCTTCCAATCATCAACTTGTAGACAAAAAGAATTAAAACTGAAATGCGTTTTAAGCTTTCAAATCTGAATTCAAATCTCGCACTAACCCTGGGTTATCTTAACCCAGCTTTGAACAACTCGACCCCTGGTGTTTAGGATGCGCAATGTTACCGTTTTTTTCACGAGCCCACACTGACGTCGCTCCAGCGGACACTTGATATAGATGAGGAGGCTTTTCGCTAATGTGGAACCATCTTGTCCCTGTTCAAGGGGAAAGGAGGGTACAATAATATAACTTAGATGAGATACCAATTGAAATGCAGCAATTGTGAGAATCTCACCAACACGAAAACTCAACACACGTCAACGTTAATGCGGTCGAGTCTGAAAAGAAAACGCTGCCTCGATCCTAGTCTCCTACGCAGTCGTTCCTTGAGTCATCACGCAACTAGCGTTTTCAAATTGCTCCATTCTGGGAAAAGATTTCAAAACGCTCCCGTGACCGAAAACAGTGTGAATCCAATCCTTGGTTTGTGCACAGATTTGGACTAAATAACTTAATAAGACGTTCCATGGGTCAGTAAATTCAAAATGATAGGAATACGACGAAAGGTTGTGCCCTGCAAAGTCGACCAAAACTAACAAAAGTGACCCTAAGAGAGGAATAAGCATGCACAAAACCCGCTTTTTCAGTTCCTGAATTTATGTCTTTTGACGTCACATATAAGCTCGTCAAGTTCATGATCAGCTGAACGGGTGTGCCAAAGAAATTTAGAATGTAAAATTTTCTAAAAGAAAATCTGATTTTTGCTCAAAACGCAAAATCAGTTTTCGACGTCTTTTTAGTAGTGTCTTCTTTCAGTTAACAAAATAAAATATTTAGGGCTATGGGAACTTTAAGGGAAAAAGATATCGATACTACGCATTGCTATTTATTCTTGACACTTCACTAATACTAGCTAGTCACCGTTGTACCTGTGATGTTGTTTTCTCCGAAACCAGCTCTAAAATAAGCGGTTCCGTTGTCAGCTATCCCCCAGACTCTTCGCTTGCACCCAACAGAGATACTAATAAACGGAAGGTCGGTCAAAATGTGCTCCCAAGCTGTGCCCTGTTTCAAGAAGAGAAAAATGAGCACAGCTTAACCTCGCTTAATCAGTTACGGATAATTGTCTGATTAGAAAGCTGTTTCCTGTCGCCCCATGAAATGGAACCCGAGACAGTCTAGGATTCTGGATTTCACACCGTGGGTTTCGGATTCCAGGTACTGGATTCCGGATTTTTTGTCAGTGGAACTTAGATCCTGGATCTAATCGTTAGTGGGATCCGAATTCCTTGGGCTGTATTCCGGATTTCAAAGCCCAGGGTTCCGAATTGTACAAGCAATAATTTCCCGGATTCTGGAATCTAGATTCCCTTGCATAGGGCGATTCCTGCGTTACAGGACACTTTTATAGAATATTTATAGAGATTTTCCAGCCGGTTGTCCTGGCCAGATAACACCATGTGTGTACAGACCTCCATATCTTAAGATGAGTCGCTGACACTCCTGAAAAATGGCCGTTAGAATCGAAGCTACTGAGCTTAAGTTTCCTGTCAGGGTTCTGCAAGGAGGTTCAATTTTTTGAGTCTGTGGATTAAATCTTAAAAGTGTGAAAATTAAAATGAAAGCTAGTACTGAGCAGTACTTTCCTGGGATTCTGTTTATTATACTGCAAAAGGTGATTTTAACTTTGGAGTCCGTGGATGAAACCCCAACAGTGACCACTCAAATGAAAACTACTAAGCAGTACTTTTCTGTGGCACTGTTTATTATGCTGCAAAAGGTGGTTCTGTAACTTTCGAATCTGTGGATGAAATCTTTAAGTGTAACCATTCAAATGAAAGCTACTGAGCAGCACTTTCCTGCGACGCTGTTTATTAAGCTGTAGAAGGTGGTTCTTACTTTTGAGTCTGTGAATTAATCCTAAAGTGCGATCTGTAAGTCAAAATGACATTATTTTGGAGATGGTCAAACAAGACGACGTTAATTTTCATGCAAACGTGACAACTGCTATGCCGCCCTCCATTTGAAGACCCAAATATTTACTAAGTGCAAAAGACTGAAGCAAATAAAAGAAAAAGAATAAATTGAATGTGTTTTAAAACGGAACACCTTGACGAAGATTAATTTCCTCAGGTTTGCTAAACGTGTGGAAAATTTCTCTTCATCACGTCTTGATAACAGATAAATCTTTGTGTTTGATTTCTTTATTACTTCGAAAAGTGAAAATTGGACGATTTGACTTCCCGTCATGGGGGAACAAATTGTCATGAAATCTAAGACATTAATATAAGTTTCCAGTAACTGATTTTATCCGGTATAACATTTATGATATCGAATTTGGGAAAGCATTACTGGCTGGCTCCAAGTAAAGTAGAAATTTTCCAACAGCCCTTTATTATGACACTCGCATAAAAATAGAAACACCTGTCGCTTGAGGTCAATCAATTTTTTCAACAATTCTTCTACCCTCTTAAAAATCAAATCTGAAGACCGTTTGCGATTTTAAGGAGCTTCCTTGCAGAAAATTTGCGATATTTCAAAAAAAAAAAAAAACAACACATATTCCAAAACCTTAACGTGCGACTTATTTTATGTTAAATACTTTCAAGTTTAAGTACAGTGGTTCCTTTAGTCAGTACAAGAAAGGAAGGAAAAAAATTCAGCTTTTAATGTACTTTTTGACTTAATTCTAACTTAATTCTTAATATGAACAAGTAATCAAGAAGATGACTCTTGATAATTCATCGCTTGGTAAAGAACCGAAGCTTACTACCCAAAAAAATATTAAGTAATTTCAGATTAACCTACGGATCAAGTGTTAGCGCTACAGGCGATTCATCAGTAAGCTGAATAACCCTCTAATACCGCTGGGAAAAAAGCGCGTTTAATTATTAAACATTGGAACTGTAGTAAGCGAAGAAGCGGTGTCAGAAGTCAGCAATTCCTCTAAATTTATTTTTTCATTTCCATTTTTTTACGCACGTTTTTGTGGCGGTGCTACGGTACTAACTTACATTTATCATTTTTCCACATTCACCAAATGAACAGATATATCTTAGTGTGCTTCAACGTAAGAACGCAGCGAACTTGGGCTTACTGCCTTTAAGAGGGTTTTATACCACCAAGAAGAGCAATAATTAGAAGACCTGTGGAGTTGTGGTCTTGTCTTTTCATATGACTATTAAAAAACAATACGTTTCTAAACTGTTACGACGCAGATCCGCTATCGTTATTTACCAAGAGTAAATTATATCACCCAGAGCAGTTCTTGATGCCACGGCCGGGTCTTATTTAGAAATAACAAGGTTCTCTACTTTTGATTCTGTGGATAAAATCCTTTAGTGTGACCATTTAAACTAAAGTTACTGAGCAGTGCTATTCTGTGGTACTGTTTGATATGCTCCACAAGGTGGTTCTAACCATTGTCTCTGAGAATAGGAAATCATGCCGAGTGCATGTGACCATTCAACTCAAAACTATTGGGCAAGACTTTTCCAAACTGATTCTAACGTTTATGTCTGGATGAAATCGTTACGTTTGACCACAGTTACGAAGGACAGCTCAATGCGCTGATGCCATTTATCAGAAACCTCGAAAAATTCTAATGGGATGGACTACAGGAAAGCCGACCAAGTATGTCCTTCACTCCACGCCTAACATCTCTAATCTTCCAACAATATAACAGGGGGTTAAGCGCGGAATTAAAGTATAGTAGGTTGAGTGTAAAAGCATGGCAGATAAGAATTGCTTCGCTTCCACCGAAAACTGCCCAGAGCGCCGCCACAACCATGTACGGCATAGAGCAAAGCAACAAAGTGCAGTAAACCCAGAGAGCTGTAGACACGGTCTTTTTATATTTTACGCTGTTAAAGCCACTTGAATTCGTGGCACTAAAGCTTGGTAGTTCCCAAGCTAGCTGTCTTTCTCTGCGTTGTATATTTCGTTGGCGAAGCATAACGTGTATCCATATGTAGCTGGTTGATGACACAGCAATGCAGGTGAAAACGCCGATTATTTGTAAAATAGTGAATGTTGCCTTGCTCCAAAGACTTGTTAATCCAGCAGCGAAGCTCGCGAGCCATGTAAGAAGTACAACAAAGCGCGCCCGGTTGAGAGTTATGACAAATCGATAACGGAACTTCAATCGAAGCGCTAACAGTCTATCAACACTGATCTCTGATGTGGTCAAAAGCGATATGCCGCATAATGCAAACCCTATGACATTAAGATAAGGCAGCGTTCTCAAGCAGGCTGCTGAATCACCTGTAACGGAGGTTACCAGATGGATTATGTTGAATGGTTGAACCACGAAGCCGACGCTGAGATCACTGCCAGCCAGCGAGTAAAACAGCGTTCGCGAGGAAGGGTGAATGGAGTTTGCACCGCGAAGAGCCCAAACAATCAAAGTATTTCCAACTATAACAGCGCAACTCAAAAAAATGTTTATCGTTGAAGCAAAAATAAAGGCAAAAAAGAATAGTGACGACCGTCCTGAGAGTTCATCAGCATCGGGGCACTGCTCGGCGCCAACTACCTGCTCAGTTTTGTCAAAGATGGTGTAGTTCGCCATTGAAAGCGTATTAACCTCCTGCTTATACCACTTAACCACACCACAAAGCAACTCCTACAAGTCCCTAAATTACGCTGTTTTTCGCGAATTTGGATGTAAATACAGCCCCCGAAGCTTTTAGTAGTCTGACGAAGATGGACATCTGTCATCACAACCGCTTAAAAGCGGCTTAATCATTTTACAACGACTTAGCAACATGCAAATTTGCTAAGGGTTTAGCTATAAACACCAAAATAAATAACGCATATATAAAACAGCTTAAGCTTATTGAAATGAGGCCAAATAATTTCACGTTTCTAGAACATCTTTTTAACAAACGAACAACAGTTTAATGGTAACAATAAACGTAAACGTTTAATTGTTATTTTAAATATTTTCTGCTTTCTCTCAGGAAATTGAAATAAGATAAATTAACGCCATGGGGGGTTTCGAGAATAGTTTCGTAAAAATAGGACTGTTTTTTTTTTTGAATAAGAGAAATCCCCACAGATTAAATGTAGCTGTCATAACTCACAGAATTTTCTAGCTAAAACTGGATTTATAATTTGCCGTGACGAAAGCAACCAGCAAATTAAGACTGAGTTCAATTCTCGCTTTCAGAATCGATCAAACTTCAACTAACCGATTCTTTTAAAATTTTAATAACAACTTCACTTAAAAGCTGCCATAAAGGGATCACCTAAGCGAGTTCGGCAATGATTACTACCCATAGATTTACACCTGAAATAGCGGTTCAAGTAACATTCCAAGCGATATCTTAAGCCAGGCATAACAAAAAGCAGGATGGATGTAAATCTCCACAAACAAACAATCTGCCGTGTATAATAATCTAAATGCCGCCATGAGTGGCAGACACTATTTCTCCATTGCTACGTAATATTTACTCACAGCTAACTCGACCACTCTTTTCAATTTTCAGTAATAAGTAAATACGTTATGTGAAACTAACTACTAAATCTGAGTACGAAATCAGAACACATTACGATTGAAATGAAATCTCTTTCAGTATTTGACGAAAAGACGTTTGAAATTCCTTAAAATTCAGATTTTTGGCACTATTAAGGAATAAGGTCGGTGTTAGAATTGCGGCGAAAAAAATTGAAAAGAAAAAAAAAGAAGATATACTTGTAGTGAGGTGGTATATGGCTATAAGCCATCTGCGTTCTACCTTTAAACCATTCATAATGCAAAAGGTGTTTTCCATTGTAATATTTCTCATTTGAAAAATGTAATTTTAATTACTAGCTGCACGATATGTACATTGTTCTCTTGCGAATCTTTCCGAAGGTTCAGCGAATAAATCTTTTAAAACTAACCGATGATAATATTCCTAACCGTAAATAGGCAGCGTAATTACGATATAACAGATAGGATATACTTGATCCTGGTATTTTGGCCCGTGGCAGGATCGCTCTAGATTAGAAGGAGGAACGGCCTGCGTAAGCAGCAAAGCTGCCAGAAAAATGGGGATTTTCCAATCATTTTTAAGCTTCTAAAAAGTTGTTGTACTCGAATAAGCGCCTTGACATTCATCATTTTTTTTTCTTCTCGGTGTCGCGCGTATTTGAGGGCGGCGCTAAAAATTTCTCGATCGCTAATAACACGATGCTACCTGTTTAACCCTTCTTTTCTTTTGTTTTGTTTAAAAATGATAAGGACAAAGAAAAAAAAAGCGAAACGAAAGATTTTTTTTTCTGTTCCTGCTTCTAATGACTTATACCAGCATGAACAAATGTTTAAAAAAACAATGACAATCTAAACGTCCTGTATTGCTGCAAGGAGGGTGTAAAACAACATTCTCTATCAGAATAAAAACAAAAGACCACGGCTAAAAGCTGATAACAGCTGCTAGAGTGGAAGTGAGGTTAATACGACCACTTTGCTTCTATCCAAAAAGAAAGAACACTCAGTCAGTGTATTTTCAGAAAAACTCGTTCATCCTATCGACACCATCTCATTAATGACAAACTACTTGAGCCAATCAAAAGTGCAGAAATATTTTAAAGAAGCCTTGACTCTACTCTGTTCTGTTGTCAAGCACGGAAAAACACGACATGTAGTCGAGTGCTTCTTCCTACTCCTCGAGTACTCTAAGCGCTTCCCAAGTGCTTGACAACAGAACAGGGCAGAATCAAGGCTATTTTATTCGTTTCATGATAAAGAATCCGTTATATTCCCGAAGCAGAACTTTCTAGTTTTCAAAACAAACCATTGGCAGATGGCGTGATAGCTTTAGCTCCGTATTTTATACTCTCATTAAGCACGGTTTTTCAACCACTAAGAGTGCTGCTTGTATCTGAACTTTATTACAAAAAGGTAATAAATGTACCTGTGGACAATCTTCCGTGACTCCGTGCCGATATAACACGTCACCTTTTGTCCCTACAGCCCACACTGCTACAGAGCCATCGTACACGTCCATCTGGATAGATACGTCACGTAACCTTACTTGAGGTGTCACGTTCATCCAAGGACCAGTTGTAGTCAGTTTAGCTTTTCTTCAGTGGAAAGAGAAATAATGTTCTCAGTGTATTTTCAAACATAAATGACAGTTATTGCAACTTGATAGCACAACTGAGTTTTCCGTTTCCTTGCGTTTGAGGCGGCCGCATGCAACTGCTCAACAGGATATGACTCCCTTATGGATCTATGGTAACGATAACACTGCTCCTTTCATTAGCCTGAGAACAAGCTCCCATGGAGCGGGGCGAAAGAGAAAATCGGCGAGTGAGCCTGTAGACATTGGTTTGAAGTGGCGCCCATCCATGATACCAAATTCTGGTATCATGACCTGATTGTTCAGATCGCTTACTGTTGACAAGTGAGCGATGAATACCCACGGAAAATACCCTCGTGCGCGCGAATGTTATTGAAGCCGATCCATCCAAGCATCGTAATTTGACAGGTCTAATGACCTTATTCTCATGTTATTGACAAACAGGATAATTGTAAGTGGGCGAATAGGCAGCATCAAAACAAAGACTACAGGCACCCCACCCTTAATTCTCACCCAGGCAACGCTCGCCGATTTTCTTTTTCGCCCCACCCAACATGGAATTCTGTTTACAGGCTACTGCAGTCATATGCAGTTCTACTGAGTCTGCGAATGAGCGAGTTTCCGCAAAAGGAAGGCATAAAGAAGAGGACAGCAGAATGTTTGTGTGTGACAACCGTGACATGCCTTTTACTTTCGTGTTTTGTCGTGATCTACACTTACCATTTGTGTTTTCCGGGTTTTTACAAAAAGATATGTTTAAGGAGAGGTTGAGTTTAATTGACGGTAAGTCCTTCAAAAATAAATAACTGTCACGCTTGTCACACAAGTTCTTCCGTCCCGTTGCGTAAGTTCACGGTTGTATAGATGGCGCACTGCGCGTGCAGCTTGAAAGACATCACAACAGTTAGACTTACAAGAACTCTAATACAAAAGGCAGACGTAAAAGAATTTTAAGTATCAAATACGTCAAATGCATGTTCACAACCTTACACCTAGGGTCAATTAAAAACAACAAAAAAATAAACAAGTGAAGCTATTGTTTGTAGACTCTAAAATAATGTTTAGACTTGTAAATAACACTTGTAAAAGTTTTATGAA
>OZ037780.1:13914360-13921860 GCA_964035525.1 Porites cylindrica | reverse complement strand
GGAATGTACTGCTCAGTAGCTTTTACTTGAATGGTCAAACTTTAGGATTTTATCCACAGACACAAAAGTTTGAACCACCTTGTACAGCATAATAAACAGTACGACCGTAAAGTACTGCTAAGCAGCTTTCTTTTGAATGGTCACACTATAGGATTTAACCCAAGGACTCAAAACGTAGCACCACTTATGTACATGTACAGCAAAGTTATCGGAGAACACCTTTCACTTGCTTGAATTAAGTTACTACTGAAACAAATAGAACGCTATTCCTGCATACTGACATGTCTCACTCACTTTTTCACGGCCCCGCTTCTACCTGTCGTAATTCCCCCTCTGTTTAGAGTATCCTGAGAATTGCCAATCAATTTTATTGACATGTGTCACTCACCTGTCTGAATATCCTTCTAATGGGTTCCACCGCTGATTCTCGAAAATATAATGCCACTCGTAATCCTCTTGCTGGTGAATACCTGACACGCTGCTTTCAAAACCTGCAAATATGCCTCCTCCGTATCCCCCAGTGTAATAAAAAGGCAAACCATCAAAACTGATGCCCCAGACAACTCCAGCAGCCCCGCTTTCCACCTTGTCCATGTGCCCGCCAATTTGGTGCCAAAACAGATGCGCTGGCTGCACTTCGCTTTCGACCAAGGGTGTCTCACAAAAGAAGACATCTCCGTAACGAGTTGTCGCCCAAATGGCCCTGGGTGAAGCGGGGCCCTTTCGGTTATGTACCCGCGAAACGGCCCCTGATAATGACGTAACCCAGTCGTTAAGGTCCTTTTCGTTACCTGTGTGAGTCACAAGAGGATTTCGCTGCTGAGTTCTGACAGGCGTATGAATTGCAAAACAGTGATTGCGTGACATTTTATGAAGGACACACACGCACGTGATGTCATGTAGCGGAATCCGCATCTCTTCGTAATTAGAGTTTTTCTCGAAGTAACATAGTAACGCTCCCTGTCGATCCTCTCCTCCTGGGTCAAGTTTAAACAAACAGTCGCACCACATGTTGGAGTTGGCATCGAAGAGCAGCTGAAAGTGGCCCTTCTTCCACCATTCACCCTGTAAAACAAACGAAGATGAGACGACAAAGGCGTTACAGCCACCTGACAAACTTTTGATTAGGGAAGAGGATATAGAAAGTATAATCAAACCCCAAAGGGGGCGTATATCTATCCAGCATCAAACTGATAAAAGAAAGTGCTCAGATCTTTCTTTAGAGAAAAATAGCGAGGACTTAGCAGCATCATCTTACTGTCAGGACCAAAACGTCTAGTCTCCTTTACCCACGAAACCAAACTTCCAAAACCGGTACATTCAGCAACTTGTTACTAAATGTAAAGGTTCGAACCCTCTTGACTAATGAAGCACGTCCTTTCATTCATTGTCTGAAATAGCGCGCGCTTGGTTCTTATTGGTTGCTAGCGCACGCATTCTCCTCCTATTGGCTGATGAAGCTCGCGCCAGCAGCCTATTCATACGTCACTCTGAAAAAAACAAAGAATCAGTCTTCAACCGACGTTCAAGATAAGGTTCTTTTGCGCAGAATAATGTGAATTGTTACATGGGGATAGCTTGGAGCTCGTTCAAAGCCAAAAGGGAGGAAAAGGAAAAACGGTAACAATGCAATGTGTCAAAGTAATATGTCTATTACAGAAAAGTTTCAACAAAAGTAAAATAAAATCGACTTCACTTTTCATTTTCATTGTAGGTTAGTCGAACGTCGCGGAAACTACCTCAACAGCCTTAACAAGAGAACACCAATTCAAAAGGAGGACAAATTAGAACCTCTCATGGGAAACATTGAACGTGAAAATGACCTTGTAACGAGCGATGCAAAGAAGACTTCAAGACCACAGCTAAGGTATACGCTCGTAGCATGATTCTTTTACCCAGTTTTTCGCTTTTTGCACCGTTAAATTCACTCTGAGATACTTGTGTTGGAACCCCCCTTCCTGAAATCTAGCTCTACAACGGTGAGTCTTTTAACGAGTGTGGTACAATTGAAATTTTACAGGATCTAATTTTCACAGCCGGACCGAAAGAAAATCTGGAAATGGCGAAAATAAGTTCTCGGGAAAATTTCTGATCAGATGGTAGGAGACATGGAATGTTGGGTTGCACGTTCAGCTGGAATTTCCAGATATGCGAAGAAACACAACATGTATGCTGTACGCTGCTAAAAGTCTACTTATGATTCGAAGTTGAAGTAATTCTCCACTGCAATCAGATCACAGTCGATGTGATCACCAAAACGACGGCGTTAAACTGCCGCTGTTTGTCAATGATCTCCACTGCTGATGAATGAAAGGGAGATATTGGGACAAATGAAAATCAGCAGCAAAGTTAAACAGAATCAATATCTCCTGAGTCACGGTAAACAATTTGTTTGTTCAAGGACGTAAATTTACGTGTAATGAAAGAACTCCTCTCAAAGAGATCCCATTGTCGCCATCAAAGTACGAGTAATTTATTCATTTATTTACATGCGTCGCGCTAAAAGAGTTTCGGCTTCGGTCAAAAAAATCACAACTTAAGAAACACCGGCAGTAACAGAGTTAACCGTTTAATAGAGTACTTATCTCTCCACAGACTTGTCAAGGAAAACACTTTTAAGCAAAAGGATGCTAATGGCAAGAAGATATCTAATGCTACGCTGGATCCTTGGGATTTAAAAAATCAGCATCCTCCGAGCAAGCAGAGCGTAGGCTCACTTCCTAATCTGTATTTTACAGACATGTGACTGGGCGTTATACGTAGGCTAGTTATTCTTTTTTATATTCTAAGTGGTTGCCGTTGCGTCACAACTCGTTTTAAAGTACGGTGACGTTTATATTGAGTGCAATAGAATTCAAACACCTTTTTTGAGACTATTACAAGTATGTGTTTGCATTTTGAGCGTGTTTTAATCTACACCAACTTTCAATCTGCTTTCGATGTAAAAGGTCAAAATCATTGTAATACATTCTTCACGTACTGTCTTCCAGTACCAAATACACAATTCTTTGCCAGAAAAGATCTGAAATTTTGTTGGAGAAGAACCAAAACTAACATCCTCGCTAAGTGCACAATAAGCGAGAAAATGGGGCATCTATGCCCCTGAATTTTTTCAATTGTCGTGTGACCGAACGTCCGTACGTCCACACCAAGGGGAATCAAATGTGATAATGGTACACATAGCCAAACACGTCTGTCGCTCTGCTCTTTTCTTCTTATCTATGCTATCATTTTCTTTATTAAGGGTTAAATAGCTTATAGTAAAGTCGTTACGACGTAAATTTTCAACCACGCTTGACCTTCATATAAGACTTCACAAAAGTAAAGGAAAGTTATCTTGAGCTTTCCCAGTTTTGGAGCGAAAACCGAATACTCTCTTAAAGTTTACTTGACACAAACATAATTCCCGCCTATTCTGCCAGAGACGTAACCGTTTTTATATCAGTTGAGTTTACCTCCCCAGTAAAGCAGCAAGGCTAAGTTTGCGCACATGGACGCGCATGCTCAGCAAGGTTACTGAAAGGCTGTAGTCATATTATGTAAAGAAGTGTAAGGAATAAGAAAAGTTCCTTTCCTAGTACCAAATTTACTACACTGGCCTTGGTAAAGGAACCTAGAGTCACCTCTAGGCAAGCTAAAAGAAACCAACACATTGTTTCCAGGCTCTGAATACATATTAGTTAAAGAACTGAGGGTAAAGATGATTCTACCTGAAATGATTCTACTAAATCACCTGGACCTACAATACTCGTCACAAATCTTGAAACACTTGTCTGATTTTCCCCTTCCCCAATGTTGATTTGGGTATTACAGTCGTCTCACTGGTCCAAAATACGCGTGGCTCAACATTGGGGAAGGAGAGGGGCGAATTTAAGTGAGAGCGAAGATGTCAGGAGTGAATATAAGAAATCTGGAGAAAATTCTAGACAAATGGCTCCTGTTTCAACGATTTGTGACGAGTACTGTAGTCTCACGGAGCTACATGCCAGTGTAAGTTAGCTTTCCAAGGGTTGACTGCAAACAGGACATATGAGTTGATTTCTTTGAGCAACTTAATCCTGGTCTTTAACTTGTATTCGTTAATTACATCAAGTGATAGAGCAAGATAAGGTTTATTAGCCTATGAATTGGTCTTACGTTCACCGTTTCGAGCATAAGCGTTTAAAGGGAGCTCAGCTTTTAGGCCTCGGCAAGTTTATCTATTTCAACGCACCTGTGAAACAGCTTCCTCATACAACTTGTCACATGTGGGACTTTCTTTGGCATCTCTTGTGCGCAATCTCTGTATGACAGTTTTCCTCCATGCAGCATCTCTACTACTAAGACTAATCAGACTCATGCTATAGGCAGAGGACAACAGGCTTCCGCTGACCTCAGTGAAAAAGGCAGCATCTACTTGACATGCGCCGCTGCTCAGCCAGGTTAAGAACTCTATATTACAAGGCAGGTTGGAAGTGGACTGGGCACTATAGCTGTCATCGGACTCTGTAAAGGAGCCTTAGTAATGAGAAGGAAAAAAAAACAGGACACGTGATAAAAATTTAGAATAATGTTAAATGCGGTAATCGAAAATTAGCATCAAGTACTATTTTGTCGGCTGATTTAAGAAATCTGGGAATGAGCGCGAGTCGCGCAGCCTATTTTGGGATTGTAGTTTGTAACTATCAGCCGTTAGAGGGTGTAACATTCTACGGCCAGCCTTTAGCAGGAGAGCAATTTGCGTGTACAGATGAGTACAACCACTGACAAAATTGGCGTAATGTTAACCTTCCTTAAATTACCTTTACATTTCTCCGTTTTCTCAAATGTCGTGTTTCATCAAGTGTGAAACACTCAGCTGCACCTCGTGTTTAAAACTTCATAAAACACTCCTACTTGTTTATAACACTAGCACAAGACAAAGTGTCTCACTTTGATTGTTTCCAAACGTGGTGCCATCATAGCTGGCCATATCAGAGCCAGTGGATTCACTGCGAGGCATCTGTGGCTTACTAATATCAATCACTTTCCAAGTTCTTCCCACAAGCTCGTCTGGTGTCACGTCAGTACGAAAATAGATGTGGTCACCAAGAGTGCTAAGGGCAAACACCTGCAAAAGGATTTAGGAGGCTTATGAGTTACGGGACTTCAAAAAAAAAGAAGGAAAACTCTTGACTACTTTATATTACTTTTTAGTGCCTTTCAACCTAATAACACACGGCTGAGTGTTTAGCTCCACTTTATTGCTTCAAAAAATGACCAAGAAATATTGGACGTATCAATAGATCGCGGACAAGGGAAAGCGGTTTAATAAAGCCCCATTTCGAGTTATATCAAGGCAAAAAAATGAAACCTTAAAGTTTAGAAAAGTGGCGTTATTTTTTTACAAAAATACAACTAATTTGAAATGATTTGCAAAGGTACGATGTTTATAAAATTGTTCCCGCGATGTGCAATTTTATCAAGAGTTTCTTGAGGCTCTCTTTTTGAAGCACGTTTTTCTTTGTTTCGTTTAGCTTTTAGTTTCAGAGCTGTCACTCAGGCCCTGAAAAGCGAACAAGTTTAATCAAACAGAACAAAGAATATTTTAGTTAATGAAAATCATCGAAACTGAAAAACGACTTAAGTTTGCAAGTCGCTATTTGTCTCCTTGCTACCAATTCTATGGGTATAAACATAAACTGAAAAGCTCACATCCCTTTAAATTTGTTAATAACCGAAAAATGATCCTCATTTTCAACGACTACGAATTAAAGAACACCCAAAAACTGGCTTTACATAGTTGCGGTGGTTTTTGTTATTGTTGGTTTGCTTTTATTGTTTCGCTGGACTTTTAGTTTCAGAGCTCTCGACAGGCCTCAAACAGCTAATCATTTCTTTAAAAATGCACCATAATTGAAACCTTTTTCAACAAAGATTCCGATGTATGCTTTCTCAGATACGACGGATTTCATCATTTCTTTTTTTAAGATTCAATTTCAATTTCTACCTCGACGAAACTAAAATATTACTAACAAGCCTAACAGGCTCTTCTATATAAAGAAATAGTCTTACGACGTCTAAAAAAGCCTTCAGCATCATGTTTAGTATGTTGAGAAAATTCAGTTAAGACTTTACTTTTCAAAGTACTGTGAGAGGCATCCAGGTAAGTACAATCTATTTTTCTATTTATTCTGTGAACGTTATATTCAGATATATGTAATTTTTCGTACATTGAGAGCGGGCGGAATTCTCCAAATCCTACAAACTGATTGGTTCCGGGAGCGGGCGTTTCTTCGAAAGGAATCGTTGGCGGCTTCATTCACGTGATAGATGGAATCCACCAGGAAATTGAGAAACTTTAATTTTCAGAGGACAAAAACCTTGTACCAGAATAATTTAAAGAATATTGCATTCTTTTTTACATTTTTCAAGGGCTAAAGATGTAATTAGTATAGATAACTTTAATTTCGCGTTTTTGAGTACAACGATTTTCATTTCAAAGGCAATGTTATTTAACATACCTTTGAATTGATGAAATAAAACGACTTTATCAAAGGAACAATATCGTCAAAATTAAGAAAAACGGAACAGCGGGACTAAATGTCAACAGTAACAACAAAGCAGTTCTCACAATGTCCGCCAGCAGTTCATGCCTGTGCGTGAATTATTGTTCTTGAGTCAACTGACCACAACATCCATTTACACTGAAAATTCCTCAGAAAAGTAAAAACATGATCGTAATAAATTCGTTCTTTCTTGATTATGGACAAATGCGAGTCACTTAATTTTCGCGTCATGTGTTCGCAACACTTATTGTTCGCGTCACTTAAATTTCGCGATTTTTTTCTGTATCGCGAAATTCGCGAAAATTTCGTGTTATAAGGTAGCTAGAAACAAATGAATTTTATTATTCAGAAAAAATATGTGAAAAGAGAACCAAACAAATCAAACGTCAAAACCGCTCAAGTATTAACGCAAAACAGGGAAGAAGTTGAAGTTTTTCGAATTGATCTTCAATCTGCCTTTTACGCACTGTTGATTCGACATTTCTTGTTGCTTTTAGTCTTGTTTTCCATATTTACTCTCTGAAACTAGATTTTGTAGTTTTCCATTAAATTTTGCCACCCGAGTTTTCTTCTCAAAAGCTTGTTGTCAATGATTACATTTTTGCATGGCATAACAATTTAAACAATACTGTTGACAAGTGCTTTTTAACGCAAAAGTTAGCGTGTATAAACAGCGGACATTTCGGGACGCCACCACTGCTCTCCCCGCGTCATACCGTCTAAGGAGCGACCGCAGACATTACCTACAGCTAACGCTCAAACTGAGATCAGGCCCAATTTTAGCGAATTCTAATACATTCTCTTTTACGGAATCCCGCTAAAATTGCGCCTGATACAAACTCTCACGTTTGTGCTTACTGGGGCCGATTTTGGCGGCAACGCTGATTGGCTGTTTGAACAATATGCCACAGGATCTGATTGACTGTTAGAATCAACGGAAGTTGAAAGCTGTTATTCTTCGCGAGGTTGTTTT
>OZ037780.1:13874360-13909360 GCA_964035525.1 Porites cylindrica | reverse complement strand
TAGGAAAAGTCTTTGAGTCTCTCAACGAATATACTAAGGCTAAAGAATACCTGGAAAGAGCACTTTCATTCGCGAACAAAATTGGTGACAGAAAAACAGAAGCCACATGCTACGGAGACCTAGGAGTAATCTTTCAAACTCGAGGAGAATTTGGCAAGGCTAAAGAATATTTAGAAAAAGCAATTGAAATCTCCGAAAAAATCGGCGAGAGGAAAACAGAAGCAAAACTGTATGAACTTCTAGCACTTCAGTTTTACAGAGATGATGTCGTCAAGACTAAAGACTATTTAGAAAGAGCACTCGCAATATATAAAGACATTGGGGAGATAGAACGAGAGTTATTAACCCACTTAACTATTTCATATTGCACGATAATCGACAACACACATGAAGCTAAATCACATTTCTTTGCAAGCATCAACAATAGAGAAGTTATTCGCCGTTTTCTGAAAGATCATGACCAATTCAAGATATCGTATTTTGACAAGACCAGTAGTTACTATAGACTTATGAGTCAGTTGCTTTGCCTTACTGGGAATCCTTACGAAGGTCTTTACACAGAAGAAATTGGACGAGACAGAGCCCTAGCAGACTTGATGTCAGCCCAATACTCCACACAAAACGAAATATCAGTCTGTCCACAGGCATGGGATGGTATTCAGAGAATCATGAAGAAAGAAAACAACTGTGTTTGTCTTTACATTTCATACTATGAGGACTGTATTAATTTGTTTGTTGTTAAAGCAGACAACCAATTAATTTTGCGACACAAAAACGTCAATGACTGTTTCGCTGGCAAACGATCAGCAAGCAGAGTGGCTGACGTTTTTTCCAGCGAGATTTACAGAAAGGTACAGTGCTTAGCTCCGGAGCAATGCGAAGATCGATCCTGGTTTCCTTCAAATGATCTCTTACACCAACAGCGCAAGTCATCACAAGAAAATAGTCTCACAGTGTCCCGCCTTGTAGAAGAGGATGAAGACGACCAGCAGCACATCCTTACTCTTGCCGATGGTTACAAAATGATCATCGCTCCTGTCGCTGAACTGCTTGATAAACCCGAAATCATCATTGTTCCTGATCGCTTGCTTTTCACAGTTCCATTTGCAGCGTCAAAGGACGAAAAAGGAAAGTATTTATCCGAGTCTTTCAGGATTCGCATCATTCCCTCTTTGACAACTCTCAAAATGATTCAGGACAGTCCAGCAGATTATCACAGCCACACTGGTGCACTGATAGTAGGGGACCCTGATGTGGGTGAGGTGCTTTACAAGGGAAATCTTCAGCAAATATCGAGGCTGCCTTTTGCAGGCGACGAAGTAGAGATGATTGAAAAACATCTCGGCATTCAACCTCTGCTAGGAAAGCAGGCAACAAAGCAGGCGGTCCTTAAAAACATAAATTCAGTATCTCTGATACATTTAGCTTGTCACGGCAATGCCGAAAGGGGAGAAATTGTTCTTGCCCCTCCACCTCTTACTGATAGGAAACCTCAAGAAGAAGACTACTTATTGACAATGGCTGACATTTCACAAGTTAGACTGCGAGCCAAACTGGTAGTCCTTAGCTGTTGTCACAGTGCAAAAGGACAGATCAAGACGGAGGGAGTGGTTGGTATTGCTCGAGCATTTTTAGGATCCGGCGCACGGTCAGTGTTGGTGGCACTGTGGGCCATATACGACGAAGCGACAATGCAGTTTATGAGTCGTTTCTACGAGCACCTTGTTCGTGGGGAAAGTGCCAGTGAATCTGTTCACCAGGCCATGAAGTGGATGAGAGAAAACGGCTTCTCTGACGTTGGACAATGGGCTCCTTTCATGCTGATTGGAGATAACGTGACATTGGATTTTCAAACGTTAAGGTTAGTAGACATTTATTGACATCCCTAGGTTGGACTTGAATATGGTCCAGTACCGGCTCAGCTGACTAACTGTGGTGCTTGGTCATGCACAGTTAGAAGGAAAACTTTTGGTTTTATCATTTCAACTGCACTAGTCCTTGGTTACTTTCAACTCCGTAGACAAAACCACATTTTTGCGTTTAAATGAAAAGAGGTTCCCTTAGAGGAGAAGCTTGTATTTTGTTTATTCAATTTTTTGTTTTGATTGGCACATGAAGCCACTATCACAACCACAGAGTTGCTCTTGTAGTCTGCAATAATTAGTTAATGATAATGGCTGGACGTTTATCATTTCTCGCTATATGTCTGCAGGTATGACAAAAGAATGTTGACTAAATTAAAATGCGTATAAAAGACTGATTAACTGTCCCCAATTTGGAATTTGGGATGCTAAGTCTCAAAGTAGTCACGTTTATCAGCGAATATTTAGCCGTAATATTGAGTTGTTAAGAAAGGAGAAAGATTTTCTTAAGAGGTGGAGGGCGTGTTCGGATGAGAAAATTCAGGAATGCTATCGTTTATCATTATTACTTTTATTTTTTAGAGCAGGAAGTCACGAAACTCAGTCCCGAAACGCAGCCCCATTTTCGGGGAGTGACCAAGTCCAAGAAGTGACTGGTGAATGCAAACGTTTCTCCCTACAAGGCGGCGATCGATAAATTGAACATTAAACCACGTGATAAGTAAATCAAGCGATAATTCAAAGAAAATTCTAACCAACAAGATCGCACAATGTACATATAAAATGTATATATCAGTGTAAGCACAGTTGGACACGGTCCCGACATTTTAAACTTAAAAAAGAAATTCTTTATCGAAGAACATTAAGTGCTCAAACAAAGCGCCGCCTAGTCATATTTACCACTTTTAGCAAGGAAATGTTAAGTGTGAAATAAATTAATGACTTTAAATTTTTCTAATAACTTTTTAATAGGCAACTTCCAGCATGATAGCGAGTCTTAGGCCCGGTTCAGACGCTGCTCCACTCATGTGCCGAACCTAACTCAGGTATTAGTACGGCAAAAGAGTGGCGTCTGAATCAGTTTGGTACGGCAGTTTTAATTTGGTGCGGCAAAAACGTTAAGTTCGACAGGGTCTGTCGCATTATTCGACATTGGAGCGGGAGGTGATTCATACGGCGTTCTTCTCATGTGCCGAATCAAATGCATACATTATGATAATTTATAAATCTTCCCATAAGTCCCTACATGAAATAAAGATTAGGTTCGACACACGGTGCGCCGTCTGAATCAGATGTCACGCCAATGTTGCTCCAAAGTCGAACCAAACTCAGTTATGTTCGGCACATGAGTGGAGCGGCGTCTGAACCGGGCCTTAGAGGACACAAACAAGGAAAATGAATAAATCATGATTATTCATGTTTATTCATTTTCTTTGTTTGTGTCCTCTAAGACTCGCTATCATGCTGAATTTTAATATACCGAAAGCTTGCTATTGCAAATCAGTTTTTGAATAAGACAAGTAGGAGACGCCTCAGCGGGCTCATGCCAGTAGTCCCCCTTAAAAATTTCAAGTAAGTCCCCTTTAATTGACGTTAAATAATTTTAAGTAATTGCCAGTCAGATTGTCTGCAAAAGACGGTTTGAAGTATTACTAATCGAAAGATTGGAAGAGATACTGTTTGAGAGTGTTAAAGGCTCAAAACGTTTTTGCTCATTTATTAAACTAAAATTCATTTTAGAAAGTTGAGAAAGGTTAGAGACAATAAAAGTAAACTTTCAAAGAATGCGGAAACAACGCATGACAAGACTTCTTTCAATTCCTGCTCCTCGAAATAAAATAGCAAAGATAACGAAGAAAAATGATAGGTTTAATTTGCAGAACAACAACTCTGCTCGTGCATCACAGTTTTTTTTACTACCTTACTGTCACAACACCACTAAGGAGTGACATTTCTTTACTTGACGTCTCATGGAGAACGTAAACACCAAATATAAATGACGATTTGTTTTTTTCTAAACATGTGTGTGGCCACCAGGAATTCAACCATGAAAAATTTCACCTGTAAATGGCAGTTTCAGCGAGTCGAAATAATCGCGATTGGAGAATCGGCCGGTGTAAAAAATAGACTGCGGACTGCGGACTGCGGACCTGGGGTAAAATGCAGACTGCAGACTGAGAGTAAAACACAGGCTGGGTGCAAAATGCAGAATGAGGACTGCTGACTGGGGTAAAATGCAGACCGAGCATAAACTGTAGTTGCGGAAGAGTTTAAGGGCAAAAAAATCCCGCAAATGCATGTAAACGATCACTTACTTGACATCTGCTTTCACAAATCCATTCAACGTCGTCGACGACCCGAAAACACAATCGCAATCTTGGAACCTTTTCTCCGTTCTAGAGACCTCACGCTCCAAGTTTTCGATACACGTGACCGTGAATTGGTACAAAACCAAGATGTTTACACTTAAATAAAAGCTGCTGACCCAGAATACTGTACAGAAAGAATAACGGTGATCAAAAAGGGAGTAAATCATTCCAAGAACAAAGAAAGATGTTCTGCTGGATAACCTTCTATGAAAATATCGCAAATCAAGGTACGCACACTTTAGCTGTTCGGATGTTCAATGAAACTTCTGGCGAATGTGCCAGCTAGCTATTTGGAGAAGAAGGAGCACAAATGTTTAAAACTTCTGCAGTCTGCATTTTACTCGCAGTCTGCATCTTACCCCTGGTCCACAGTCTACAGTCCGCAGTCCGCAGTCTTCGTCTTACACTGACTGATTGGAGAATACCAAAATTTATACTAATAGTGGGGAGTTTAAGCAACCACGACGGCGACGGCAATGAGGAAAGCAATCGGTTTAATAAGGTGCGGTCACACTAGCAGTTTTACCCACAGGCAAATGGCTCTTACCCACGAGGAAGCAATTTTTTGTGTGACCGAATTTCCTATGGAAAAATTGCCTCGGGGAAATTGGAACGAAAGAACTACTTATGACAATTCTCGACGTAGGTTCTATGGGTTAATAGGAAACCAAAGCATTTGATCATATTTACATGTATTTTGCGCAATATAAATATTTAATTATTATTATTATTATTATTATTATTATTATTATTATTATTATTATTATTATTATTACTGTGTAACCGCAAACATGAAAGAAATCAAAACCTAAGGTGAACCCAAACCCAGCCATTTCCGCAAGGGCAGCTTTGGGGAACAGGTCTAGTACAAACGCACCTATTACCAAACAACAACTCTTCAGATGCATCATGCTTTTTTGACATTTCTCCGCCGACACTGCACGACTACGACGTGAAACTTTCCAGTGTGACGTATTATAGAGGACGTGAAAACACTCGACAACAAAATTTTCTTCTTATTTTTTAACTTTGGTATGCTCCTTAAAAATTCAACTCCAGGAAAACCCGCCTTCATTTAACCAATTGAGCCTGTTGGAATAACCACTATTAATCTTCAAAGAACGCGCATGCACTTTGTGGGTGTTTCTTAGTGTTGCGGAAACCATTGTGGGTTCGCTTTTGTGTTGTGGTGCGTGTATTGTTCAGTGCTTTTTCAATCTTTTGTATTACGTCATTTGGTGATTGCACACGTCCGCAACACCAAGAAACCACACACTTTGTAAGGGGCGTCCCCATCTCCGTCGCTGTCCTGGTTGCTTAAAATCCCAAGCGGCGTTTCCGTTCTCCCTGCTGCCATGTCGTCTGCATCGGCGTAGATGAAGTACTAACCTGATCGTTCAATCCAACAGTAATAAGAGAAAATTTTCCGACCATTTCCACCCACTTTGATCCAGTTACCGCATTTTCTTGGCCATTTGCTCTTGACAGACCTTTCCTAAACCAAACCTGCACAGAAATCAAAGACAGAGCTGCAAATAATAGACAGACATCGGACAATGTCCGACGGAAACTCTACCCACGTACGATGAAATCCTATCTGTGGTCGGACGTGATGATCGGACAAATCAAATATCAGGCTATCACTTTGTAGCTAATGATTTAACTAGAGTTATTTTACTTTCCCCGTGCAACAGGTACTGACAACTGATACCAAAGTAGTATAGAAAGGATGTTTTTGCTCCTGTGGAATACATTAACACCGATGACGTCATTGATTTTTTAATGTATTCCACTTCGAACTAACGAGATTTCACTTCAAAAAAGGAGTAAAACATCCCTACTATACTACCTACGAAATAGCTAAAAAAGAAGACAACGGAATTAATTTCATAATAGTACGTACTACAGTCGAACCTCCACTAACGACAACCTCTCCACACCGACCATCTCTTTGTAATAGCATTTTTTTGGGGCGGGCAGTCCATACATTGACTCTTGTTTAAACCTCTCTCAACGGCCACCTCTCTACAAGGGCCACGTTCTTCTGTCCCCAAGGTAGCCGTTCTGGAGAGGTTCAACTGTACCTATTTCACCGGTGAGTAAAAATTACTCTTTCCATTTTATTTTTTACATTGATCTAGCTCAACACTGCTGATTAATAGCGAATTTCTAACCAGCCATTTTCTGACTATAAACGGAAAGTGCCGAAACTATGACGAAGACGCAAACGAGAACGTCAAAAAAGCAATACGTTAGTGAGCAAAACAATTCTGCACGTGCATCACGCTCTTACTTCGTCTTCCTTACACAGCTACGACGTGAAATGACCAAGTTTAAAGTACTCTTTAAACGTGTACGGCAAGGGGGTAAATTTACTCTACCCCTCTGGCTCTCTCTTCGGCTCCAGCGTATTTCCCCACTTTGAGGACTGGACGAGTTGAAATAATCGCGAAAAATTTCAAAACGACGCATACACAGCTTTTGAGAGGCGGACGTTTTCACTACCGCCGTCGTTTATAGATAGTAAGGTCCCTATTATATGGTTGACTACACCAGCGCGCAAGACGAAGCCAAACCTGTGTTCTGATTGACTACCCGAGCAGGCAGATGGACCTATTCTACTCGCTCGGAAGTTCAATCTTTTGACTGAGCATCTTGACCTCACGCTTGGTCAATAACGCAAATATACATGGCTGAATTGTAAAGATTTTTTCGCATGACGTAAAAAGCGTTTTCAGGTGTGTACCTGTCCATCCTTTGTGAGAGCCCAAACGCTGTTCAGTCCAGCAGACACTTGTAGCAAGCGACAAGGACCCAGTTCTTGTGGCACGTCTGGTGAAGCAACTTTCTCCCACATTGTCCCTTTAATCAAAATTCACAAACATAGTGGCCGTTTTTGTTAAGCCAAACGCATTTAAAGTCAGGCGACGTTTAAGCCTCAGACTTAATTGCATCTAGTACAAAAAGGGACGCCTTAAATCAACTGGGACGCATTCAAGCGCAACGCGTCCGGAGACGACTGGAAAAAGACATTGCTGTGTCTTTTGTTCAGAAAACTTTTTTTTGTCGTCGACTTTCATGCGTCCCGTTTTTACACCAGTCGCCTATAACGTCTCAGACGTTAAATGCGTTTAAACGACTTTCAAGTTGCTTACATAAAAAAAGTCATTTAATCAAAACAGCTCATGATTAGCATTTTGCTGTCTTTCCTACGAATTCGCCATCTGGCTCATTGCGTTCGTATGAAAGTGAACACACACATATGCCCTACATAGCCATTTCAAAATCGCGCGCTGTATTCGATGAGGTATATATGTCATAATGTCGGCAGCTCGAAATAGTCATTATCTCTACCGCATAGCTATTCGTGTCGACATGGAAAGCTATCCGTACAGTATAACGGCGACGGAACAGAACTGAAACAAGGCGTTCACACGCATCGAACATTGTGCCAGGGTGATTGGCCAAGAGCGATTTGTGGACTTAATTCCAGTCCTTACTTCTGAAAATGTTTTCGTCTCAGTAGGTTCCTGTCCTCGCTACTACTTATTTCATAACCCTGGTGACCCGATTCATTAACGAATTAGATATTTTAGGGGAAAAGCTTTTTTTTTAAGCTTTTCACTCCAAAAAGACACCCTGTTCAAGATTCAAGACCCAGAAAACCATACCCTATTCAGCGGCATACCCGTTTAGGACAAATAAGGGAGTGCCTCCCGCCGGTTAAAGCCATACCTCGGAATCGAACTCCCAACCTCTCGCACAGAGGGTCTCTGAATACTTCGAGAAAATAAGGCCGGCTCTTAGTAGTGTACAGTTGTATGAATTGAGCGAGGAACAACTCGTCTGAATTCGCCATTAAAGAAACGAGAGGGAACTAGAGCAAAATGTGTCCCGCTATGGTTTCTGGGATCGTTACTGGATGGGGACCCCCTTGTCCCCAGTAACAGTCCCAGAAGTCTTCCGTTCCTTCTCGTTCCTAAAGTGGCCACTACTCACCAAAGGGTTCATAGCAGGTGACTCCACTCCGTACAACAGCCACACCCTCCCAGGTGACTCCCCATACTACCCCTGACGGGCTCACAGAAAGCTGCGTGATGCTAACTTGTGGGGAGGGAATCTCGATCCACTTATCACCCTCAGGACACTTTTCTGATATTCCTGATCGGTATACAACCTGAATAACAAGAGGCCAGGAAAACGTAAGGAAAATATAACGATATTTATCTTTATTGAGTTTACTACGGTGACAGGGGATGAAACAGGACTTACGTCCCAATAGAATATGAAACCCTTCAATATCCACCCAACCCATAAAAGGTTGTACCACACCAACGGGGACTACGCCTCCTACTCTTTACGAACAGCAATACGGGTTCTTTTTCATCGCACAAGAATCAGAACAGTGAAAGAGCTGTGAGACGGGGCCTACGGTTTTTGGTCCTCACCCGAAAAGACTAGAATGGCTAACAATTTGTAGATGTCACAACAAAGACAGCACATTCCGGCTCCTCAGTTTATTTAAGACCCTGAATGTTGGTCCGGCCGGGATTTGAACCCGCGATCTCCCGCTCGGCAGACAGGCGCTTATCCAATTGAACTAACCGGGCGGCGGATGATGTACACGGAAAAGACGGAATTATCGTCCAGGCGATTACTTTATAGGTAGGATAAGAAGAGAGGGTTCTTTTCAAAACAGAGGACGCTTTCATTTTACTTTCACCTCTGTTGGAATTCTCCACGCAACTATTCACCAAACGAAAGCAGTGTCACATTGAATGTGCGCGAGAAGAATCAAAATACAACCAACCTTGCCTTGAAACGTGACGGCCCAGACAGCTAAGTAACCAGGCTCCTGTCCGGGAATAGCTGTACCACCCACAGCGATATCTTGAAATGGCTGCTGACAAGGGTCCTCGCTCAAACCAGGAACCTAAACCAATCACATGCATACTTAATCTCGTACCCACAACCCCCACGGTCACATATTCAACTTTACAGAGAGACGCTAGGGAGATAAGGGTATAATTTATAAGAAACCCACGTGAATCAAGAGTGCCAGACGGGTGGTTACGCATTCTTCAGAGTTCAATCCTCCGCACCTTGCCTATAAGGGCGTTTACGCAACCAAAAGCAGTGAGAGCAAGGAGAACTTCATAAAAGCAATAGGTTTAATAAGAAAACAAAAAATAATTTTGCTTCGACATCACGCTTTTTGCAAATTTCCTTAGCCTTCAATGCTCGACAACGATGCGAGATTTTTATGGAGGACGTACACACATAACAAATATTTCTGCTTTCTTCTTCTGACCCTGAATACGGTCCTTGAGTACGAAAACTCCAATAAAATTCGCCCATATTTAAAAAGTTGAAACAAAATGGAATAATAGCAATTGAAACAATGTAAATTCACTTCTAAGCGACGTTTCAGTGACAGCCAACCTTTATCCACTGATCATAGCCATCGAATCTGTAGTATCGTGACCATAAACGTCTTCGCACACATGCCAAAGCGAAATTTTTCGGACGGTAAGTTGCTGGAAAGTCAACCGCATACTGCCATCCCTAAAGGAAATGAAACAAAAAAAGCGTACACTATTAACAATTAGTGATAACCAAAGGTTACAGACTGCGGGTGACATCGATCGACGAACGCTTTTGCTCAAAGAGATTT
Source organism: Porites cylindrica (assembly GCA_964035525.1). Classification (NCBI taxonomy): domain Eukaryota; kingdom Metazoa; phylum Cnidaria; class Anthozoa; order Scleractinia; family Poritidae; genus Porites; species Porites cylindrica. The sequence goes on along the minus strand of OZ037780.1, from coordinate 13,899,455 downwards.
GCGTAAGACTCACGTGATAGATGCTCAAAAGGAGCAAACTAATTTTAAGTTGATCAACATGTAGCCAAAGATGGTGATACGATGTCGGGTAATCTGAATATGTCCCTCAATATAGAATAAAAGAGGTCCAAACTCGCGCGTCAGATCTGATTGCGTTCTGTGCCTGTGTATTCCATTCATTCCTAGTTTAAGTCCGAACGAAGCTGGGTATATACGTACGTGCCGTGCATGCGTAACAGCAAACTGAAGATTATCATCGCAGGTCCCTCTTGCCGCCTGCAATAAGGTCCCATTTAGATGGATAAAAGTTGACCCCTTTGTCCGAGCCACGAGCTGCCAACAGCGCTCGCGCATGCTCTGATTGTCTTGCCTTGGTCAAAGGTCAAGTTGACTATTCTGGGTGAGCCAACGAAGTGCTTACAGTGTATGAGGAGAAAAGTTGGGCCGGCTTTGAAGCTGACCCTATCTAAGAAAAAGGTTGGCTGGGCTAGGTGGGTTACCCTTTAAGATAAGCATTTCGCCAAGCTTTTGAGGAAATATAGGTAACGTTGGCTCACGCTCACCCAAGGTAGCTTGGGTAGGCAAGTGACCCTACCACCCGGGAGAAGTTTTCTAGCTATAAAAAAATGCGAAAAAACTTTTCTTAAAAACATTTAAGAAATTGTTAAAAAAGTTAAAAAATGTACGACGTTTCGAGGTTCTCGGACGTCATTATCAAGTAAAACAATACAGTATGAATGTTCTATAAATACAAGAAAAACAATAGTTCATTGAAAAGAAAAGTAACATATCAAAATATGCTATCAGTTGAACAAAGAGAGTTAGCACTGATGCAGTCACTCTGAGTGTTAAGGCTAGGCCTCAGTTCTTTGATGAATAGCATTTCGTACTGTATTTTTTTTTACTTGATAATGACGCCCGAGAGCGTCGAAACGTCGTATATTTTTAAACTTTTTTAACAATTTCTTTAATGTTTTTAAGAAAAGTTTGTTCGCAATTTTTTATAGCTAAATGTTTTAAAAGGTCGCATCTTTTTAATGAGAAGTTTTCTCCACATAAACGGGTCCTAAATACATAGTATGCCTGAGGTAACAGATTGGCTTCAAAAAGGTTACCTCAGTCCGTTATTCGCCCTTATTCCCCGCTACGAGACCTAGTCCCAGGGTGAGAAAGCATAAAAAAGTTCAAGGGAAACAACCTTGACAGCCACCTGACATATTTTCGACCGGTTGAAAATTCGTGCGTTCACGTTCCCTAAGCGAACAAAAATTCAAACGCTTAGCCGTTCAAAATTACGTGTGAACAAAGCGAAAATATTGAGCGGTTCCGTGTGACTAAGTGTCCGCTCAAATTTTTAAACCGGTCGAAGATTTGATTGACGCCGTTGGAACGCAGCCTTCGTGATGTTTATCTCGCTTTTCTGAGACCTACCAAACAATCGATCAGAAGAGCGGCTATGAAATTTCCACCAAAAAGAATTGTCTGTCTTTATCCCAGCCCCGTAAAAGCCTGAATTTTTTCAAGCTTTCTTTTTACAACTGCAAAACTTGGGTTTGATCTTCCTTACATCATTTTAACACAGTCACAGTCACAGTCACCAACAGTCCTATATACAGGACATTTCTTTTCTGGAGGATCAAATTCCAGCTACTAACTTTAAGACATACTGTACACATGTGTTATCGACCGAGCGTATGAGACCAAAGCAGGGTATCCTGAGCGGGCAAGATCAGGTAGCCAATCAGAATGCAGGTTTCACTTCATCTTGCCCATTTTGTGGATTCAGATAAAGTGATAAAGTGTAATTCTGTAACAAGGCAAGGATCTTGAGAAGTAAAGGTCAGAGCACTCGCATCCTACCAATGTGGACCAGGTTTGAATCCTGGCATCAACAACATTATTGGGATAAGATTTTGCTGTTAGCACTCTTCTCTGCATGATCTGAAAAGTTTTTCTCCACGTACTGCAGTTTCCCCCTCTTCTCAAAAATCAACATACAGTCAACTCTTTCCTAATGAACACCTCTTTAAGATGGACACCTCCTAAGATGGAGACATGGTGTTGGTCACTGCTGTTTTCCAGTCATTTTACTGTACTGTAATAATACTCTCTATGAGACGGACACCTCTCTAAGACGGACAATGGACACTTTTGAAACTGCCAGCTGACACTTAAGAAGTTAATTTATGAAGTAGGAAATGTAGGTGCTCTGCATGACAGTAAATTACAACTAGGGGAAGAAATTTGCATAACCAAAAACAGTTCATCTCAAACAGCTCATATCTTGAAACCATTATTGTCAATTCTAAACACCTCGTGGAGAACCACAAAAGCACTTTTCTATTACATTGTTCCAGATTTTACTGTTTGCACAGTAAAACCGATGTGTATACATTGCCAAAAGGTTCAGCTTTATTTTCTTATAATTAGTCGCACTACCTTGACTCTCTATAAACCTGACATATCTCTAAGACAGACACTAGAGGCCGGTCCTGAAGGTGTCTGTCTTAGAGAGAGCTGACTGTATCCAAATTCCAACTGATCTAGAAAGTGTCTCAAATTACTGTTGAGGACACTTAGTGAGCCACAGGTTTACCAGTTATTTAAAGTGTTAATTACCCCCCCCCCCCCCCCAACCTCCACTCCTCTACATAAAATAAAGTTTAAAGTTAGTTTTAAAGGTTTCAGTACGACAAAATACATCTACATCTACCTCATTGTCCACCTCAATTCCATGATCTATATACCAGTCACCTTCCCAGATCCACTCAACAGATGGCAACTGAAAAGATTCCTTGGGTAAATGTAGTTTACCATTTTTACTGCTCCATCCCCAACGATCTGTGTGTTTCATCAATATCTGCAAGAACAACACACATAAGTTGTGGATTTCCATTTAAAACATTGAGAATTGTCTATAATTAAAAACATTTAAAGTAATATTTTTGCAAAAATAAATACACATAAAATGTGCATTTCTACATGAAACATTAAGAATTGTCAATAATTAAAGCACTTTAAAGAAATGAAGGCCTGTAATGTGCTCTCTCTCCCTTCAAAATTCACATTGCTCCAACCATGCTGTTTTTGATACATTAGACAGGATATCAAATAACACTGTATTTTGAAGAAGGTTAGCCTGAATTTCAGGCATCTCCTTGAGTCACACACTCCCAAGAGAGACATTTGAAAGCACTGGGCATTAATGCCATCCAGTGATGTCACTACCCCTTCACAGCTTTAATTCATGCAAAATATAAAACACAATTTTCAACAGGTAAACAAAGAAAAATATGTCACCAGGGTAAGGTCTATGGGTTACAGAGCTGTTTTACTTGTAACTACATGTAACACAGTATATTCTGGGTGCATCTTTTGCTTGTATAGTAATAGTGCTATAATTAAATCTTTTATCCTGTGAAAGATATCCTTTGAAAGTAGCCTGAGGGGTCATGCTGCTGTCATGATAGTAGACAGGGGACTGGTCCCTGGCCCTTACTGACAGCCCTGTAGTATATGGTTGAAGTTTAATATTACTGCTTAGTTAATACCTTTCCAATACCGTATTTCCTCAAACAATAATATTGCCTACACTCTAATAAGAGTCATTCCCAAATAAGGGCCCACAGACAACCTTGGCAAAACTAGCAAATGAGAAACCCTCCCCAATAGACAAATGGTTTGTTATTTGACTATCAATGATGTCTAATCACTAGCAGCCGCCTGTTTTATGACATAATGGCTATCCTGTGTGGCAGGTACTGGTTATTCTTTTGGTGAGTTTTTATAGAGCTCACAAGGGGAACACACAAAGAGAAAAGGAGTCGCCTGCAGTGAATGAATGAATGAATGAATGAATGAATGAATGAATGAAGAGTCATGGATGAGAGGATGACAGACGAGCCCTCTTACAAAACACTTTAACATGTGAACAGTAAGCTCTGACATCAACATACAACGGCGCCACTGGCAGCCGCTCTCAGTCATTTATGAGCTTACTGTACCCAGCCAACCCATGATGTGAATGATGTGGTCTACATCCCCTATTCTTTTTCGAACAGTGGTGTAGGTTTTTTTACATCCCACAAGAACCGGATAAGTGTAAGTGCTGTGAGACGGGACATACGGTTTTTCATCCTTATCTGAGAAGACTAGAAAGTCTAACTGTTTGCAGATGTTATTACAAAGGCAGCACTTTCTTCTCAGTTATTTAAAGACCCTGAGGGTTGGTCCAGCCGGGATTCGAACCTGTGACCTTCCACTCAGCAGACCAGCGCTCTCCCAACTGAGCTAACCAGGCAGCGGCTGAAGGCCCTAGTTTTCCATTTTCTAAGTTCTATGATGGTGTGTAGAATTCCATTGGCTCTTGGTAATTAGTCTGTCACCTCAATGCATTATTAGTCAGTTGGTGGAAATTTGAGGCATGTTTTCTGAAACAGATGACAATGGCACATGGTAGAGGGACTCTTTGAATTGTTTAGTTCAAAGATAGTGCAATGAAAAGCATTGTGCCATCTTTTTCTTGGTAAACATCTCATAACAGGTTCAAAAGAAAGGTTTTAAAATATTCCAGTTATTTGTCCTACTGACTGGTGTCCAAAGACCGGAAACAGCAAGCATTGTCATTTCCCCATTGCAAAGCAAAATTTGGGATCAAGCAGTAAAAGTTACTTCTACAGGAACGTCAACTTGTGATGTGAAAGAATTACAAGATTGTTCAAGAGAAATAAAGCAAGGAAAGTATAGCACATCACATAAGCATCAGCTGAAGTAGCGATAGACACAAGTTTTATGAATTCATTAAAATAACCCTCATTGTTTAACACAAATAGGGCAGAGTTTTTTGTTAATGAAAGCCTGAACAGGACTTAGGTAAGCATGTTTGTCATGTTTGCTGCGAATTTAAACTTGCATTGTTTGCTTTATACATAGGGTTATTTTCCATCGGGTCATACATCAATTTCATGCTGTTAGATGATCTGCTTTCAATCACCAGTTGATGCAAGTACACAAATTAAATTGGGGGCATAAAAGGGAAACCAGGGTCTCTGCAGCAAGTGCCTCCTCTCCTATTGTAATAAATTTCTCCCTTCACCCTAAAAGAAAGACTAAAATAACCAGGGCCTGCTAGGAGGCTAAGTAATGGCAGATATATCAACCAGTACTCAAACAACACTTGACCAGTGGTTGACTGATATGATTGATGGAGTATTGGTTAAGCATTGGCCAAGTATCTTCCAGACATAAACCAATACATGAGCCTGTAGTGCTAGCCTTCACTACTTACAGTACAGCTGACTCATCAGTGCCAGAAGAGGTTGTCAAGTTTCTCTTACATGTATGCACTTTTATCAGCAGTCACCCCAGGAGCTTGACCCTGACGAACCCCTGGGCATTTGCACTACAACGTTTACAAATCCCCCCACCCAAGAACAACATTTCTTCACAAAAAAGCTCTCCCTAGGGCAACAGTTGGTTCAGATAAAGGCTCACATCACAATGCACAGTATTCCATGCCACTTCCAAATTTCAATAACATTTCTTCTTGTTTTATTAAAAATGCTTCTTTTATAGAATTGTAATATTAAAGGTTGAAAATCACAAATCCCATGCCACGCTCACGTATGTCCCAAGGGTCAATCCCCAGGGTCAATAACAGGGATGGCTGCTGAGAGGTGCATTTACAATGTATAAAAGTAACGTCACATTATCTCCAATCACAGTAGGATCCAAGTTGGACAGAACCAAAAAAGTGAAGGGACTAGGCCACTAACAGTACAAATTATGACTACTGCAAGTGATTAACGATATGAAAGCTTGAATCTGCTCATCAAGGCGGTGGATGAAAGTAAGCACCCAAAGGAACATGGGACCAAATTAGAAGAACAATACTGGGTGCAAAATGTTCAAGAAGAAAATGGCTGGGGAAAGATGTCAGAAGTTTTCACTTTTAATCAATACTGGTCCTCTGCTTAAGAGATTTAATCATAAAAGAGCAATGAGGGTCTTACCGACTTCTCTGTGGCTTTCCATCCTCCATAAATTCCCCATCTTTGATTCTCGTATGTTTGTACTTTCACTCTGATCGGTAGCTCAGTGGAATGAACAAACAGGTACGGCTGCTGGCTAGCGCTGATCGCCCACGCGCACTGTTCTACTGCTGAAACTCGCTTAAAACAGTTCCTTGATCCGAGTTTGGGAGTAGAGATATGGCGCCAGGATTTGTCTCGTAAATTAAAAAGGAAAACTCTTCCGTCTCGGTCGATGAACCATAAATGACTGGTTCCCATCTTTGTGCAAAGTTCAAAACCGCGTCGTGAGGTTAAGATACAATCCGCAGGAGCTCAAGTAAGTGGATACAAAATGCTTTTTATGTAGCATCTTCGAACAAAGCTAAAATTTGATACCCAAGGATCCCTTTCTCATTCATTTCCTCCGCTGTAACACAATCATAACCCGGGACTTCTCTAAAAAGGCGAAAGCGCATACTGAGGTTGGTGTAATCCGCAGGTCAATAAGCTTCTTACCGCAGTTTCAGCTATAAAACCAAACATAATTTTCACGAAAATTACAGTTGCATTTTGTGATACGGGTAGTTCCATCATTTTTCTTTTCATTTTCCTCAAGAGTACCTTAGAACGCATAGAATAGTCCTTTCGGGGAGGGAGCAGCCTGTGTAGCGGGGGGGGGGGGGGAAGGGGGGAGAGACGGTAGGAGGTTCGAGTTTCACGCACAACTTAGGCCCACAGTCAAATCTGTCCACATTAGAGTAGACTGTTCGCAGTCCCCTATTTTTTCGTGAGATCGTTTAGATATACCACGTCTTACCGTCACGGGTATCTTGATTTTCAAATGTACCGAGGGGATTATAGCTCTGGGGGGGCGAGAAAAATAGAGGGATTGTAATAACATCACCACAGCTCGTGTTCACGAAGCGCGTTGTACCAGCAACGCAGGCATTTGATTGGTCATTAGACAATAGATGTTAATTTGCGTTGACAACGGGTTTAGTTTAAGTTGCCTAAATTGACAAGTCGTTGACAAGTCGACTTTTCCATAAAACGTACGCTTTCATACCATAAGGCACATCTTGCGCTAACACACGAAGGATTTTTGGCATTTTGATTAGGAAAATGTTTTCTTGTGCATGTTTGCCGATTTTATTTCGAGGAATAACCCAGAAACATTATAAAATTATGGTTTCGAAAAGGGGTATTTGTAAACACGCGTAGTCGATGCTAAATGTGTCTGGCATGTTTTTCATCACCAGCGGAGTTTCTTAATTACTGAATGGTAAAAGGCGTGAAATTCCTGTCACGCCTCCTGAACGCGAGCTGCAGTGATGTTATTACAGTCCCTCTATTTTTCTCGCTTCCTCCCATCCGCCCCAGCCCCCTAAGTAGTTTTGACACTCATGCAAGTTGGCAGCCCGTAACAGAAAGCGCTCGATCTCGATGATCTTACGGGAAAATAGAGGACTGTGAACAGTCTAACATTAGAGCTGAGGGTCTCTATAGGGTTAACCGATAGGCGTAAAACGACCAAAAATTTAGTCAATAGCCATAAAAATTGAAGAATTTTCACCGTTAACCGTAAATAGGGTAAAAAGAGTTAACCGTACAAGAAATTGTTCCGCAAGCCAGGAAGTTCGGTCTGGGGTGATTTGACCTTAAAAACTTTAACGCCTCACTAAAAGTTGCCGCAAAACAGAATTTTTTTTTTTTAATCGACCCAGCAGCAGCTAGATCTGGAAGTATATAACCCTGTTGCTGGACTCAGATGGTGAAAGCCAGCTGAACAGAAAATACTCTAAAAGTAATGAATTCTATACTAAGATACCACGTGGAACGAAGTTTTTGTGAGAGTTTTATCTTTCGGATCGGAGAATAAAACTCCCGTAGAAGCTTATGTTTGCGGGAACTAATTTTTCCATGGTGAAAATCCTGGTTTTCTTGCTGGGGATTAGTATTTGCGATTTCAGGAGGTCGTCCGTTCGGAATACTAGTGAAACAATTAACTCGCAGAGACGTCACTGTTTGTAAAAACATTGTCAATCTGTAACATTCCCAGCGTTCTCTCTTGGCCCGTTGTCCGGGCGAAGTTCTCTCGGTGACGTCACAGCTCACGGTAGAGTCCAGGATTGACCGAGCCGAGAACGCCTGGGGACTAGGCTGTAACATTCCCTGTTTTTCTCCGACGCACGAACAGCAGACAGTCGTTCTGTACAGTCCTTCGCTATAGTAAAAATCATAACTATTATCCATGGTAAAGATACACTGGAAACTGGAATTTTGTTATTTTTGTTATGACTGGACGTCGTGCTCCGAATTGGGTGTTCGCGTGTCTGCTTTTGCTTTTTCGCGAAGATTCTTTTTAAATTAACTGCTGATATTTCTACACGTAAAACAATACCAGAGGTGGAATACTTTAAAAGTATGATCTATCAAAAGCTAAAATTTTTCAAAAAAATAACTTATTTTAACTTTTTGTTAAAAAACGAGGGGAGACTGGGGCGAAAAAGTTTTCTTGCCCCCGCAACTGACTGTCGTCTCTTTTTTTTGTCCTCGTTTAACTTTTACGCTCACTACCGTACAATTAACTCGCACCCCACCATCTAAACGTCTGGAACAGGCTATTGAGGAAATGAAAGAATGCTCAAGTCTTACTTTACTGAGTATCATTTTACGTTACCTTTTGTTAAGTCCATCAGTGTACCGGTTATAAGCACAAAACTAACAACAACCTTTAATGAACATTTCCAACTGCTTACTAATACAATTTCTTACATTTATACTACTACGTAAGAAATTTCTGCAATTTTATTGGCTTAGAGCAGTGGTATTTCAGCTTAATTTGAAAAATAGCATGATTTGTACGTGATATTTGGCATAAATACCATTCCCGATATATCAAAATTGTCTCAAATTTCACTCGTATAATATCACTCGTGGTATTTTTTACCAAATATCATTACAAATCATGCTATTACCTATAAAAATATTCATACAACGTACAGTCAATTCCCATATAACGCATACTGATACAACACTACACCTTTTTCTTATTTCAGTTCTTTGTACACTTAATATTTTCTGAATCGTCGTGGTACAACATTTACTATCTAATAGTACTTTATAATCTTATTTATCGACTACATTTTAAAATTCTGCAATTGTAACGATCTCAACGTGCACAAGAGATTTCTCAATTTGCTTCAGGCCCAGCGAAGGTTTTTTTTTTTTTCTATCACTAAAGTCACAGGCAGACTAACCTATGTTCGTGTAGTTGTTTTTAAAACCTGATTGACATCATCAGGGGTTGTGGGCTGCCGGAGTAGCTCCTTAGAAGAACTGTAGATGAAGTGTCATTTTACGTGACCACTTCCGGAGTGCCTGCTGAACTGCATGGTACAAAAGATTTTCGGCGCTCATCCTCTACCGGCTTAAGTCAGTAACAACTACCCAAAAGGAGGGTGGCCTGTCTGTAGTCAAACTAAATTAAGGTATAAAGTTTTAATCAATGCAAGGACTACAATAGGTTTTTTCAGGATCAGCAATTTTCCTTATTTGAAGCTCGGGATTGGAGAATTTTAAAGCAAAATTGGGTGGCAATGGGGATTGAAAGTATGCGGTGAAGGTGGGACGCCAAAAATAACCATCGGGATTACGTGACTGCACCAAATTTTGGGCCGGTATTACAGGATTGAAGAATCCTACTGGGGACCTTCAGCGAAGGGAAGCCGGACCTTAATATAGATCTGGATCGGTAGTGAAGAATAAAACTAAAAGCTAGAATTTTTTTGTTGCATTGTAAAATATCGCGCACAAAATTCAAACCACTTCTCCGTTTCTGATTGGCTAATTCTTCATATGCATGACGAGCTCCTGTTGACCAAATCTGGAAAATGCTTACGGATATCAATGCAATCGACGTTTATTGGACTGAATGTTGAAGGTACATTCCTCCGGATACGGCAAAAGGTGCGGTAGCTCAGTTGTTTTGGCAGAGCTAAAGAAAATGATAGAAAACTTCTGCTCAGCTGGTTACATTTATGCGAAAAAGAAATAGCCAAACTACAACCTAAAAATACAGCAAGAATAGCACTTATCAAGATTTTATAAAATTTTAAACATTTTGAATTAGTAATATAAAACGATTGTTGCATTCGGCAGCTTATATGTAGAATTATACAGATCGGGGAGGGTGTTATCCACCTTGGACACCCTTCTCGATCTGCATAATTAATCATATCATACGAAAGCCGAATCTAATAAGTACTAATTATTTTAATGTAATATCTTCTCTTTACCATACAGATATGTTTGATGGCTTTTTTCTACGGTTGGGGCTCTTCGTACGGTTCGGTACGCTTCTTCTCTTCAAGTCTAGATTAACGATCTCCATCATTGAGTTGGTTGCTCTCAGGAACGCTGAAGTCAGTGGACGGTGCATCACCTTCCAGCATTGGTATCGGATCCATAAAATCTGCTTCCCTTGGTGGGGTTGTACTCTTATACATCTTCTTCTTTAGAGAGTAATAATTTTTACTGGTCTTGGTTCTGAACAGCCATCGATAAGGCCAAGTCATTTGAACCAGCGTGGCAAGCCAAAAGTACAGAGGATGAATCCACCAGGGTTTCACGCTCAAATCCACGTAAGCTGCGATCCTCCTCTCTAGCCCAGGAATTTCTCTTCTTGCCGAGAAATCCGTGTAGTCATCTCGGAAACGGTTCCTCTCTATCATGGCTGCCACTTGCATTTTATAATCATCAGCTGTCTCCTGATCACCAAACATGATACACGGATCGATTCTCACACGAGTAAGAGATACTTCCTTGGGCGCCGGCATTTCTCGTTTGGAAACGTCAACCCACGAGCCATACGAGAACTCCTCTTGGTCCAAAAATGTCAACACTCTCCGGGTAAAAGTGTCTGTGTAGTATTGCAAGTTTCCGTTTGCGTCCATGTGGGACCTAATAACCGAGAATGTCTCGTAGTGGTAACACTCCACGACCATGCTAATAACTGGTGCGACTTCGTGCATTTTCTGTATGTAACCCCAGGCTGTCTCGTCTTGCATGATGTTTCGTAAGTAGCTCAGCTCGTGTGAGAAGATGCTTTCTACGAAGATGATTATAGACGCGATGCATAGCACAACCATGCCAAAAATTTTCAAGGAGAAGAAAATCCGCCCATACTGAGTGCACTGAGAAATTTCACAGCCTCCGAGATACATGAGCCACAGATAAAACGAAAAAAACGAGTGCATGGAAATGAGCCTCAATAAACTTACATTTCTGTACAAGCCTCGTTTTCTTCTCAGTTCTTTCTCTTCGCTTTCACTTTGGTACTCTTTGACGGTTCGTTGGTAATCCTGAACGCCTCGGTTGCGTTCTTCTTGATTTCCCGCGCGGGCAACTTGTTGTAGTCCCCTTTCTAGTTCCCTGCTAACTTCCTGCAGCCTTGCCCGGTCTTCTCGCTTTTCTCTCCATTCCTTGTATTTTTTCTTACACTTAGCGCAATAGTAGACAATAAATGGCAAGAGCAATTCAGTGAGAGTTACACAGGTTAAAACCACAGGGATTATTAAAGGGTTGTCATCAAAGTTTATACGAAGATCTCGAGGGGTTGTAATTTCCGAGGGACGTTTGGTTGTCACAGCTGCGACGCCGCTGACAAAGATGCTGCTGAGACAGGCGGTTCCTTGCCTCCTCCAGTAAGGTTTAGAAAAGCTGTATTTGGCATCCACACAGAGGGAAAACCGTACGGAAGGATACGAATCACTGCAGAAGGATAAACCGAGATCGCCGGGCCCTTTTCCAAGATAGTGAAGGCTAAGTTCCGTTCCTTCTAAGGGGTGAGGAGTTGGGCATTGCTTATAACTAGAGCAAGTCACGCCCCAGTATCCAGAAGGACAGAGACACAATGTTTCGTTATCTGAAGTGTAGACGCAGGTGGAATTGCTAACACATGGCTTTGAAGGGCAAGTGTGAAACTTTGAATTTACTCCTCTACACAGGATTCTAAGCTTGGGCATATCACGCCATCCACTGTAATGGACCGACCAAGTCTTGCTGATATACTCTGGTCGTAGGGCAAAATCCTTGATCTTTATTATAGTGCGATCGTTTGAACTTCCTGGTGAGTACGCTCCTGTTACAATCCAGTAGCCGTCTATATATTGAAGGTACCATTTTTGACTGCTGTGCTCATACACAGGGCGAAGGTTACGGAAGACGCCTTGCTTGCGTGAGAAATAGTCTCGACTGGGATGATTCAAAACATTTTCTTTCCCATCATTGAACTTGACATTAAAGTAAAGTCTGTCCGAATTGCATTGTCTGAAGTCCTCATCAACACACACAGCTTTAATCATAGGTGACAAGCTGTCAACCGCAACATAGTAATATTTTTCATCTCGCACGTTGAAGAACAGCCACTTGTTTATTAATCCTTCAAAGACATCACTTCTATCCAAACTCCCGGAAGTCAGCCAAGAAACAGGATCAGCACCGCTGTAAACAGCAGCAGCCACGCCGAAGAAGTGTTCTACCTGGAGATTAAAGCCAAAAACCAAGTACTTCCCACCGTTCTTGCTTATGTAGTAATAAAACAGTAAATCGTCGTTTTCACACTGATACACAGGTAAGCCGTTGTGGTTGATCTTCTGCCTGATGTAAACTCCTTCAATCATTTTGTACGGCATGGTTTCTTCATTAATATTTTGAAAGAAGATCCTTGAGCACAATTTTTTGGAACTGGCAATTGCGCTTAAAGCGCTAACGAAGGTCCACAGTAGAAGAAATAGCCGTGCCATCTCTTCAGGTCCTTCAACGAAAGTGCAATATAACTGCCTCAGCTGGAGTTGAAGATGAATTAATGGGGCCCAGTCTTCATGCAGGTTGCATGTCGTGAATACAAGAACACCACCCTCCGTTCGTGGGGCCGTCTAACCATCGATATATATAGAGTAGTAGTGGAAATACAGAAGATCATCACTGCGACCACAATTTTTTTTCCAAAATATAGATTTCAATGTAAAAGTTTCGATGAAAGTTTAAACGAAATGTTAATTGAGTCATGAGGGTCTCCCAAAATAAAATATGCAGACTGCAGACTGACTGCGGACTATTGTTTTTAGAGTTAGGGCCTGTTTACATGGAGGTGGGGGACCCCAGGTAGGTGAGGTAACCCGCTTAGGTGAGGTAAAAAAATAACCCGCCTTTACATGCAATCTTACAACCCCGCCTTCCCGGGGTGCACTTTCTCAAGATTATTGAATGGTCGCTAAGCACGTAAACAAGAAAAATGCTGGCAAACCACGAGTTTTGGCGATTAATGCACTTTTTCACTCACTTGTTGCTCTTGCTGCAACCCGTCAGTGCAATAGCTTTCTATTGTTAACTTTAATCATAATGCAAAGACACCGCGAAAGTGAATTTTGCGCGAATTTGATGTATCACGAATCCGACCCCGGCCAGGCGGGTTACCCCACCTTGAAACGTTTACATGACAAATTGTGACCCCGGCTGAGAGGGTAACCCGGTCTGGTAGACCGGGCTACCCGCCTTGGCGGGTCACCCCACCTATCATGTAAACGTGATCAAATGAAAATGAGAGATTATATGGACAGGCGGGTTACCTCACCTAAGCGGGTTACCTCACCTACCTGGGGTCCCCCACCTCCATGTAAACAGGCCCTTAGAAAACAATGGGACTATTATTGTCACCTACTCATATGCATTTGCATGTTGAAAACAATAGTCCGCAGTCTGCGTTTTACACTGACCGGTCCCCATAAGGTTTTTCGGAATGTGGTAGTTACCTTATACGAAAGCCGGGACAAAGCGATAGACACGATAAGCCCATCTTCACCGCTCAGGTAGGCAATCAAAATGGAGGATTCGCTATAAGTTTCTCAACTTTCTCGACCAGAAGAATTTGAAACACGCGGTTTCCCGGGGTTCAAATGCCCAAATTGTCCTCGCATCTTTTCGAAAGTCTATCTTAAGTATTGTAGTGCTGAATCTATTTTTGCTGATTTTTTTTAAATACCACTTGTACGAAGTGGCTCTATTAATTATTAATCTATGGGCTTAATCTATACAAACTCTGATGCTGAAAATGATTAAAATAATGAAGAGCGCAAGGAAGCCAAAATGCTAATTTCCCGCCGAATTCTAGCTTTAATTTGCATACGACTGCGCTATAAGTCGCCGTATAGAGCGTGACGAGACGACTGATGAGATTCTATTCTCGGAGATGCCAGGGATAGAAATAGGACAATTGAATAATGACGTCATTTTACTAAAACTACCAGAATCCTTCACTTTGTTGTTTTCTAGTGTAAATTAGGGCTATTGTTTTTTTAAAACTCACCGGGATTGACAACTTTTAACAGGAAAGCAACAACGAAATGAATTATGGTACGTAGTTGTAGTCAAGAGTCGTCATCGTGAAAATGGTCCATTTACACCTGTGGATACGCCGCAATCAATTGTTTGGGGTCAATCAACAGGAAAAGTGATAACAGTCAACTCTTCAGTAATCATCGAGGCCCATAACGAGGTCATTGCTTGGCGCAAAAACACCTTCGTATAAGTACCGTACGGAAAAATCGACTTTACTAACTTATAAAGCACGTAAACGACTGGAACAATAAGTCAGAAAATCAGCATATAGCTTTCGTTCTTCTGGCACTAGGGCTGCAAAAACCAAGTCAAAATTCTAAGGCAAAGGATCATCAAGAATGTCTAGTGAAGAGGCTAGCTTTATGGAAAGAATGGGAAATAGCTGAGCTGTTACGAGAAGGACGAACGATCCAAAAACGTCTAATTAAATCCCACCAGAAAAAAGATTATCCGCACAAAGCAAAGATATTAGCGAACCTCATTATTGAAGGGCGAATAAACTCCGCCCTACGATACCCAACAAATGATGGCTGCGGAGGTGTTTATCCCTGACTGATGACACAGTGATGACGTATTAAAGCAACTACAGAATAAGCACCCTAAAGCGCAACCAGCTACGCTAGGGAGGTAGTCAGCGGATAATGAGATCACTGATGAGATAATTAGAGAAGCAGCACTCAGAACTAAAGGCGCTGAAAATCCCTCGAATGTAGACACTAATGGATTTCAAAGGATCCTTGCTAACAAGTCATTCAGGAACTCTGGCTCTAATTTGTGCGGCGTTCTTGCAACTCTGACCCGTCGGTTGTAAACAGAATACATTGACCCAGCGAGTATTGAGCCGATTCTAGCGAGTCATGTAATCCCGCTGGATAAGGGTAACGGTGAAGTCCGACCAATAGGAGTGGGGGAAGTAATCAGAAGAGTTATTGGGAAGGTGACGAGACAGGATATACTAGAGTCGAGTGGCTCGCTTCAGGTTTGCGCCGGACACAAATCCGGGAGTGAGGCAGCGGTGGACGCAATTAACAGCTTATTCCTGGCAGCACGAGGAAAACGATGCAGTGTTGCTAATGGATGTGTCAAAGGCCTTCAACTCGCTTAATCGAACCGCCGCCCTTCGTAACATCAGCATCCTCTGTCCAGCGTTAGCTGCATTTGCAATGAATGCCTACCGAGCACCAGCACGACCATTTGTAAGGGGAGTAAAGAGCTAATTTCAGCTGAGAGTACTATATACACAAAGGGATCCTCTAGCAAGGAGCATGAATTCCCTCGGTCTACAGCCTCTCATCTCTCACTCATAAGCAGTGAGCCAAGCTAAACAATACTGGTTTGCATATGATGCGACAGGGTGTGGATCGCTACAGGACAACAGGCTGTGGTGGGACGAGTTCATAGTGGCAGGACCGGACTTAGGATACTATCCTAAGGCTAGAAAATGCTGGCTTGTCATAAAGCCTGGTAAGGAGGAACTGCTAAGAGCATCTTTAAAGAGACGGCAATCAACATCACATTGGAAGGAAACGGGAAGCACTTGGCTGCGGCTCTCGACTCCAGATCCTATCGCGAGCAGTACGTCAACGGTTAAGTGGAGGATTGGGTGGGACAGGTGACAAAATTGGAAGAGTTTGCTTTGTCGCAGCCAATTACGCAGCGTTCATATTTGGATTACGTAATTTCTGAGAACTCTGCCTGATATAGAAGATCTACTCGCACCTCTGGAGCGCACAATAGCTGATACCCTCATACCTTCTATCACAGGGCACAACTTTACACAAGCTGAACGTGAGCTGCTGGCGCTGCCAGCGAGAATGGGAAGCATGTATGGGCCTAACAAATCCGAGTCAAGTGACAGCCTTGGAGTATGTAGCGTCAACTAAGATCTCTGGTCCGTTAGCTCAACAAATAAAATCACAGACACATGAGTGACCATATGACAATGCAATAAGAGCTGTGAAACAGGAGATGAGCCAAGTGAAGAATCAGTATCTGAAGGAAAAGCCTGGAGAGGTGAAGGGAACGATTTCTGGAAAAACTTTGAGAGCTGCGAACCTTGCCACTTAGAAAGGTGCGTCTAGTTAGCTTACCGTTTTTTCAATTAGAGATATGGACTTTGATCTAAACAAGAGTTAGTTTCGAGAAGCTGTGAAACTCAGCTACGACTGGGAAGTTCCTGATTCGTCATCTGTTTGTGTTTGCTTGCTTTCAGTGTGGATCATGCTATGATATGCAAATGAGGCGGATTTGTCATCGAACGCCATAGTGAACTGAGGGATCTGGAGGCTGAACTGCTTAGCATGTTGTGTAAAGACGTGAACGTCGAACTAATTTTGCAAGACATCACAGGATAAGATCAGAGTTGAATAGAGGAGCTAACACCGCCCCGGATGTGCGGCTGGATATGGTCGCCAGAAGATTCTGGGAGAGGCAGATGTCGGCTTTCTTGATGTTAGAGTTTGCCACTCGAATGCTGACTCCTATAGAGACTTGGATCCAGACCAAAATGAATTGTAAATAGTGCTTAAAAATGACTTTTTAACCGAATTTATTGCAAACCGGTTTTTAATAGCTGGTTTTGTTATCAATAACATAATAATTATTATAATTAATAATTAACCGCCGCCTGGTCAGCTCAGTTGGGATAGCCCCGGTCTGATGAGCGGAAGGTCACGGGTTCGAACCTCGGCCGGACCAACACTAAGGGTCTTTAAATAACTGAGAAGAAAGTGCTGCCTTTGTAATGACATCTGCAAACGGTTAGACTTTCTAGTCTTCTCGGATAAGGACGAAAAACCGTAAGCCCCGTCTCACAGCACTTACACTTATCTGGTTCTTGTGCGACGTAAAAGAACCCACACCACTGTTCGAAAAAGAGTAGGGGACGTAGACCTCGGTGTTGTGGTCAACCTTCATTCATCGCATCATTCACATCATGGGCTGGGTGGGAACAGCAAGCTCACAAATGGACTGAGAGCGGCTGCCAGTGGAGCCTTTGTATGCTGACGTCCGAGCTTGCTGTTCACATGTTAAAATGTATTGTAAGAGGGCACGTCTGTTGTCCTCTCATCCACGACTCTTCATTCATTCATTCATTCATTCATTCATTATTATTATTATTATTATTATATTATTGTTATTATTATTATAATTATCATTATTATTACCTCATTTGGTATGTTTCTTTGTAGTTAGTTTCATTTTGCATAAGCTTTCTAAAGGGGTAGAAAGCCAAAAAAGAAGAAATAAAAACAATGTTGCATCAAAACATTAAGTTTCAATGGATAACAAACGAAAACAGCACGAGTAACTGTAAAGCTCTATTACAATGATTTCCTGTAATAAATCGCTCTCCAGGGAGTTTTGCAGCTAAAAGGAGTATCCTATTATAATCAAATGGCAATGAAATGGTAGCAGCAATTAATACTTTGATCTATGCGGTCATGATGAGGGAAACAATTCATGCTCTGCAAGAATACAGACTGATTGCTGCACTAATGAGTTAAGGCAACTCAAGTGTATGCTCAAGCCACTGGTGATCATGTGTTGCAAGAGTCTTGCAATGCAAATCTAGTTTTCCCGATCTACACGATTTTACAAACTATTTTCACGAATAGGCTCATATACAAACAAATCAGTGGAGCGTAACTACAGAAATCTTGAACTAAGTAAATGAGGTTTTGCATATAGTCTCTGGATAGCTCCCCAGCAGGTGTGGAGATAACTAACTTTACGATAGGGTATCTTTTGTTGGATAAAGTTTTAAGGACAAATCATATTCGGTACTGAAGCTTCATGTCGTTGCAAATCACTGAGGAAGCGTGGTTAGATTGCAAAGAAATGACAGTTTGATGAAGTGAAAATGGTAAGATACTTTTCTTTGTGATGTGCGCAAAATATTATAACAACATAACTTGTCTTTTAGAAAGCGGCTTATAAGACTGAGCAATTTTTAAGAAATGTTATTCTTGGTAATTTTGGGACTCGGCGCTCTCTGATCAGCGAAGCTTCTGAGGGCCTCCTCTAACTCCCTTAGTTTGTCAAATGTAGGCGAATTTTCGTAGAATTAGTTTTTATAATTTAGGTGCGAAATCCAAGCGCGGAAAGAGAGAGGCATTAATGAAAATATTGCTGTTATCATGGTTATGTTTTTAAGTCCTCCATAAATCGTCGCATTAGGAAGTTACAGGTTGCAGTTGTGCAGCGATCGACAGCATCGAAATTTATTAAAAAGTGTCAAAGTGTCATCCACTAGCAGTGTTGTTGTTTGCTTCACAGAGGCCTAAAAAAGTCATTTTCTCTACGCGTACTCCAACATCCTACTACGGACCAACCTGATCTTAGAGGTTTCTGACCTCAAAAAACAGATAGTTGGCTAGTTTTCATGGTCTGAATTTATACACTTAAAGTAAATGCGCTGCTTATTCGCATGTATAGGAGAGCTGAGGAGTCTTGTTGCGTGGACCTGAGGTCCCGCCTGTGGCTTAGGCCAGAAAGCACTGTTTAACCCTGACTTCCATGACGTCCAACACTGCCATTAGTGTAGGAAAGATTCAAAGATTGCATCCAATAAATCAGTGGAAACAACTATTAGAAAACAGCGAATAATGTTATGTCCACACGGCGCCTGACGAATTTTCGACGGGTTGAAAACTCGGAGTGCGTTTAAATGTTACTTTCACACGGAATTAACCATCTCAACCGTTCGAAAATTCAGACACTTTGCCGTTCAAAGTTCTGTGGAACAGAGCTAAAATATTGAACGCTCTCGTGTGAACGAAGTGTCCCGTCAAAAATTAGTCCAATGTCGTGTGAACGCAGCCTAAGATTGGTAAGGAAAGTGCTTATCTCGTAGCCAGATCTCACTCTGTCCACGGGAGATCTGGGTACGAGATTAAGAAAGTGCATCCTCAACGGTCGCAGTGATTACAGCCGTATCGTGAAGACAAAGCCATCGCGAAATAGACTTCAGTATTATTTCAAGTCATTACTATCTCTACCATCATTTCCTTCGTTGGCCTTTTTTCAGCAGTTGTAGCAATTATGAACACCAGGTTTAGTAATGAACTAAGGAGGCAGTTCCCAGGGAAGGGGGGCGTGGCACTTCCAATGCGCGGAGGCTCCGGAAGGGGTACTTTTTTCCAGGCTTCAAGTCAGAAGGTTAATAGGCTCCTGTTTAGATATATTTAAGAGAGTAAGGATTCTAGAAGTTCAGGTGTATGAAAACGTAGGGAAATCTTTCATCTATCTTCTCTAGACGCACCTTTATCATTAGAGTTTATTAAATGCTACATGAAAATGGTAAGAAGAGTTCCTTTTCAGGCGACTTAATATTATAAGAGCTAGGTGAGTTAAATGGGTACCACGTTTTAATGAAAAGTATACGAAAGGAGTACATTTCCTTCCAAGAATGGTATAGAAAAAGAGTGAGGGGTTGGACTGAGTCTTCCCGTATAACAGAGGACAGGTTTGACAGGTTTGACTTGTGTAGTAAGCCTCATAAGCCATCTTAGAGTCAAGGAAGGCTGCCTTTTGATCTTAATAAGCTTCTGGGAGAGATAACCTCCTCCCATATAAACATGGTCAAGGGTAACTTATGTTGTAAACGGAATTACTTTTTTTCGGTAGAATCCATCTGGAATCCTAGTAAAAGAAGAGTGTGTCGCAGCCTTTAAAGAGATAAAACGTAAACAGTGGAAATACGTTATTTTTAAAGTGACTGAGAACAGAAAATACATAGCAGTGTGGAAAAAAGTCAGGCAATCAACATATGGGGATTTTCTGAAACTTTTTGTGGGCGATGAATGCTTTTATGCCCTGTACGACTTTGCGTACGAGACGGAGGATCGAGGACCTGTCTCAAAAATTGTCTTCTTTTCATGGTAAGTGCGAAAAATTACTAGTGATATTGGTGGTTTACCATTAACAAAAAGATTCCGAAAAATCCGGTTGGAAAGTAAATGGAACACCACTTTTTGGGTCATTCCAGTGGAAAATTTACGAGAGCAATTGAACTCCTGAAGAAGGTAGTCCTCTTTTTTTTTTCCGGACGGAATGTTCCAAACGGAAATTCGTGTTCCATTTTCTTCAAAGCCATCTTTGATACTAGTTTCAGGCCTTCGAGGCCATTTTTTCGGCAAATGGAACTGCTTGTACAATGGTAAACGCTATTCCGGGACTAAATTGAAAATGTAGTGAATTCGCACAAACCGTGAACCGACCAGTTCGCCTAAATAAATGGTAAACAACCATTGGCTACACAGTGCATGTCCCTTTAGTTGTTGGTTCCTTCTCAAGTCTCATGCAGTTTGGAAACCTGAAAGATGGGGCCTAGTCCAAAGGTCTTACAAGTAAGTTGAGGGAAACTCCATTTATATGATTTACAGACTCAAATCGATCTGCGACCGATTGGACCCAAAAAGTTTTGACCCCTTTTTTGAGGGTCTGGGTGGGGGCTAACTGACAACTGACATTTACAACCCCCATCCAGACCCTCTTTTTTTCCATATCGTAAACATCTTAACTCCCCGCCCCTTTTATTACTTTATTTTGAAGCATTCCTTTCTTTTTCTATAACACAGGACTCCGGAGGATTCAAAGAAAGAGAGAGCGATCTATGCGAGTAGCAGAGTCACATTTTACAACAAAATCAATCCTAATTTACCTTCTATAGAAGCAACTCACCCAGATGATCTACAGGAAGATCAAGTCACAGAGAAAGTGCAACAAAAACGAATTATTAGACGAATTTAAAAAAACGTTTTGCTCTTACCTTTTCACCAACTAATACTTATAGTTTGATCATCCACTGTTATGTAGGTTAACAATGAAGGCAGGTCGTGAAAGCAAGCGTGAAAGCAAGCGTGAAAGCAAGCGTGAAAGCAAGCGTGGACTTGATTATCGATTATCATTTGCGGACGTCCCAGTAATTAGACTTCTGTCTAATCACAACCTCAAAAATTAACTCAAGTGAAATTCGCTTATCGCAGCCGAGACCCTAAGGTTCCCTCTCTGTCCCATTATTAGGGACCTTAAGATCCGAGGACAGCGACGGCAGAGAAAACGTCGCTGAAAAAGTGAATTCGCGTTCTTTCAATCTTCATCGCGACTACTCCAAGTCACTAACTTTGTCAAATGTAGGTTAACCCTCCTAAAGGGAAATTCCTAAGAACCATATTCAAGTTCAGAGAGAGAGATGAAATTTCGTCGTCGCTTGTGTACTTCCTCTGTCAACGTGAAATTAGGCATTTTCACGTCGTAGTCGTGCAGTGACGGCAAAGAAATGAACAAAAAAGCGTGATGCACGTGCAAAATTTTTGTTTTGCTAATTAAACCTATTGCTTTTGTTGTGTTCCCGTTGCCGTCGCCGTCGTCGGATCTTAAGGTCCGTATTAGAGAGCTTAAGCAACAACAACGGCGACGGCTACGGCTACGAAAATGTCACTTAGAGAGTGAAGTCGCGCTGCTTCAAACTTTATCACACTTATTCCATCTCGTTCAGTTCGTCAAATTTTGGCAATTTTTGCTGGAGTTGAATTATAAAGTTCAGGAAAAGAAAAATAAATTCGTTGTCTTGTGTTCACGTCCTCCACAAAACGTGAAATTAGGCATTTTTACGTCGTAGTCGTGCAGAGTTGTTGTTTTGCCAATCTAAACCTATTGCTTTTTTGCCCTTCTCACTGACGTCGCCGTCACCGTTGTTTAAGCTCCCCATTCTCTCTTGACGCAGCTTAGATAGGGCAGACAGGAGAAAGGAGTCAATAACCTGTCCAGATCTCTCTAAAATATCACCAAAAAAGAAAATAAGTCTGAGAACAGAATTCATTTTAAATCCAAGTGTTAGTTTAATGAACAGTCTAAAAAGAAATCCTATGGCAGAGGTAGACTTCTGCGATACGATATGTCCTTTTTCTCTAATTCAAAATTCAAAATTTTGTACTTGTTTTTGAGGCAATATTTCAAAAACTCATAAACATAAATAACAGTAACAAATCATAGAGACCAAACGAGGTTTGGATAAAAAAAAACTAATAACCACATATTTATCTAACATCGAACTTAATTTTAGAGCATGTTTCGTTGACATCGCCGCTTCCTTAGCAACAGAATAACGATGGCATGGGAATTCAGTCTCGGAATCTAGCAATAATCTGTTAAAATCCTCTAGTGTGCTGATAGTTAGGCCGTTGTCTTTACCTTGGCAAGATTTGAAAAACTCTACGAGAGCGTTTTTGAAATAAAATGTTCCTAAAATTTTGCATCCCCAAATGTGTCTTTTTCACTTTTTGTTTTTGAATCATGCCGGTACAATCCACACATATATACCTGGCTTAATATGCGCTTCAGTTCTTTCAATAGTGAAAATTGGCAAGCAATCGCTCTTTGCGATCACACATTTTGCTATTCTTACTCATAAGATACATGTACATTTGCTCATGTAAGCGAAAAAAGGTGTCATCTTTGGTTTATAAGCCGCAGATTAAGAATTACTCAATATTTTTTTTTAAAAAATCAATTCTTTGAGAATTTAATCACTGCTAAGCATTTAACTGGAATTTCCAAGCCATTGAAAATTTCTAAGTTACTGAAATAACATCGAATTCATGGGGGATATTCTTTGCGCCTGGCTTCGTAAAGGACATAATGATTGTTTACTAGTTTACGCGTTTAGGGTCATCAGTCTCCGGTTCGTTTGTTTCCGTATATTAAAGACCTTAAGATTGAGGTTTTTCGGCGTTTCCCGCGAACCGCGAAGGTCAAGAAGTCACGTGACCAGGGCCTTGCCGTCAGGTTTGCTGTTTGAGGTTCAAGTTTGTAGGGCTAGACCACGCTTCCGAGATAAGCGATTTACCGCAAGGATTTTTGCAACCTAAAACGTCACAATCCCACGTTTGAGAAGAAAAACGACTTTTTGGAACTCTTTTGCTTGTTAACCATCGAATTATATTTCAAAAAGCGCACGATCGTGAAGACAATTTATCAGCTAAAATAGAAGTAAGTGAGTGAATAAAAAGAAACATGGCAGCCGCAAACTACCATCCGCGAATCTTAAGTCCCAAATACGGTTTTTCGTTTGCAGTAAAACGACCAAGCCTCGATCCTAAGGTCTATTTGCGAGCAGCATGCCGGACCACGGCGCTCTGCTCCTTAAAGTTCCTATCTCTCTACTTTCCTTGACATGAATAATATTATCAATAAGATGGGAACGCTCCTGGTTTAAAAAGTAGTGTACACAAATATTCTATTCTCTAATCATCGTACATAAATACTCAATTAGACTCCTATTACAGGTCACTAGGAATGTTTTACTTCGGTCTGCTGCTAACTGAAATCCTTTGAAGGGATAATTCCCTACAATTTTCCGCTAAATTAACTGAATGTAGCCTTTTTAAACAAACGTTTTTGTACCTAAACACAAAGTTGTACACAGTATCTATAATTTATTTATTGGCTCTTTTAACTACGTCCAAACGAACGAAACAACTCTCAGCAATGTTGGGAGTTGATGGCCAACAATGTTGCGTCCGTTAACATGGGTCTGGCCAAATTTTTGAACGGATGACTTTTTACTCAGTGCAACCCGTTTACACAGAACCGTGCAATTTCTCTTACAAATTGCAGTACTGTTTGCCGTTCAAAAACTTGTCCGGATCAAGTGCTCATTGCACTGTAACATCTGCACTGCAGTGTGACAAAAAACTGTAAAATGACGATCGGAGAGATCGTATTTGATCTATTAATTAGAGACCTTTAGATTCTAAGACGAGTAAGACTACGAGGACGAGATTTTCTCAATACTAAGTAGTGCGCGCGCGTGAACCAGCGTCATTTTGGCGGGAAAACTTGGTAGTCGTCATTCTACTACGAGTTTTAGCGAGAATAGGGAACTTAAGCAACAGACGTTAGGGACTTTTAGCACCGACGGTTTTCAGGACGGCTACGGCGAACTAGATCGCGCGGGACTGGGGATACAAGGCGCCGTCCGCACAAAAGCCCGCGAAAATAAAAATAGTTTAGCAACCAAAACAATCCCTGACTACGGCGTGAACGAAATAGTCGGAGAGACTCGGACACAAACCTAGGTATTTAGGGGAAAATGTCCCTAAAGAAGGCTCGAGAACATTTGCTCTATGCATTAGATGAAAGGTTAATTACAGAAGAGGAGTTTCTACTCCTGTATGATGTGAATAGGTCAACTAACTTAGATTTTCCTTACGAGCAGTACCCACTTTTTGATCTCGACGACATGCAAAACGACGAGTGCTTGGCGGAGTTTCGGGTCCATAAACACGACCTTCCTATTCTAGCGGAGGTTTTAGGAATTCCTGACCAATTTGTCTTGGAACAAAGAAGTGTTGTAGGAGGAATGGAGGCACTATGCATGTTGCTGAAGAGGCTGACATACCCGTGTCGATACAGTGATTTGTTGCACAGGTTCGGACAACGACCTGTATCGGTAATTTGCCTGGCTACAAACTGTGTTCTGGACTTCATTTACGAAGCCCATTGCCGAAGAATTACCGACTGGAATCTGGCCGTATTGAATCCACCTGCCCTGCAAACGTATGCTGATTGTATACATCAGCATGGAGCACCTCTAGACAACTGTTTTGGTTTTATCGACGGGACAGTGCGTCCGATAGCCAGGCCAGGAACAAACCAACGAATCCTTTATAATGGCCAC
>OZ037780.1:13824360-13866860 GCA_964035525.1 Porites cylindrica | reverse complement strand
AATTTGTAGGGACCCTTGTCAAGAGGGTCTTCTTAAACTCTTCGCATAAATCAGGTTAACTAGCTGACGGTTTCAAGCAACCTAAGTAACCAAACACTCCAAACTTAAACTTAATCAGATTAGGTTCAGCATGCGTGTAGCCCTGGCCTGAAAAATCTAGGAACTGTACAGAAATTTACACATAGACAAAGACGGTTTCTAAACTACTATTCTGGCTTCATCGTGCTCCCCTGAGGAAAAGATTTCTGCGTTCTTTGGACGCACTTGAATATGCACAATGATCTTTCGAAACTCCCTGAAGAAAGTCAAAAAATAAAGCAGGAAGCAAATGCTCATGAGCCACTCACTGAACGTACTGGCAAGATGGGCTTGGTATCCCTGTGGATAAGAAAGTGTAATAAGTTTGATATGCCCTATAGCTTTACAAAGTGTGGAGTGAAATAGGTTAGCAACAAAAGCTTTGTATAAAACATACAAAAGCAAAGCTGTCTGGAAGAGTTGTGAGTATGTAGGACCCACAACAATGATGAATAAAGAGAAAAAATAGATAACAAAATTCTTTGTTCAGAGTAAAAAAAAAATGTAAATTGTAATATTATTTGTTTCCCACAAAGCACTTAGGAGTTCTAAAGAACTCGTTTTCAAACATGTCAAGCAACGTGTGCGCAAAAGCTTGCTACCCAGCCTAGTTCACAGGTTGTCTTAGGTCCTGTTTATAAGTAGAAACTTGTGGGAACATTATACGTTTCTGGGAAACTGTCTACCAGCCCCTCCCCTAAGCCAACATTTTGCCCTAAGTGAGAAGAAAGTATTAATGTTGGCTTGGGGGAGGGGTAGGTCGGCACTTTCTTGTCCTGGTAAGAGGGGTCACTTATCTACTCGAGCTACACTGGGCAAGCCAAATTTTCCCCCATTAATTTCCTTATAAAACCAGGAGCCCATAAAACTTGGGAAATCGTTGACATGAGAAACAGGGTCATCCTCCTACCCTTCCAACTTTTCTGCATATGAAAACCTTGGCTTGCGAGACAATCAGAGCACGTGTGAGCACTCTTGGTTCGAGCTAAGGCCAGGGGTCCACTTTTTATTCCAGTTGCTGACGATCAACTCACAGAATGATAAGGGTCAAGCTTCATTAACAATCAATGCGCATGTCATTGAAAGTACTGCGGACATAAGCCTTTTCGGAGTTAACATCGACGAACACCTTGTATTTAGCAAACACATTAGTGAACTGTGAATAAAAAAGCTAGCCAGAGAGTGGGCTTCCTCTGAAGATTAAGAAATCTGATCCCTACGGAAGCAAAATTGCTTTTATGTAATATTTAACATATTACCATCTTATGTGGCATTTCTGTAAAGCCTCCGACGCCAGAAAAGTTGAAAGAGTACAAGAGCGGGCCAATCTACCTAGCCTACAAAATCGGCGTTTACAAGATCTTGCTACCTTAATGTATAAAGTTAAATATGGTTTGGTGCCTAGTAATGTCGTTGACATTTTTAGTGTTAAGTCATCCAAATATCACTTAAGAAATATGGATTTTCATTTACCCAAATTTAATAGTGTACGTTACGGGGAACATTCAATTAGGTACTTTGGACCATATATATGGTCTAGATTGGACAGCAAAATCAAGCATAAACCTACTTTACAATCCTTCAAGTCCAGCATACGGCGTATTAACCTTGTGGATCTTATAAGTGAAAATTATGGCTTCTGTCATATTTGTAGTACTTGAGAATTTTTAAAAATATGGTAAGCATTTTTCTCTATATTTTAGTGGGGATAACCCCATAATCTTTTAACTTTTAAATTTTTACCTTTCATAAATTTTACGGATTTTAGAGAATTATAAATTCACCTTATAATACCATGTATAAACTCATTTTATATTTTTTTTCCTATTATTTTAGTGTCCCCAATTGGCTTTTACAAGCTAAAGACATCGACACTTAAATAAAGTTATGTTATGTTTTTCTTATATAAGGGCGCGCTAAAGTTGACACAGCTGTGAGAGTGAACCTCTTTTGAGGTAAAACTTTCTCGATATAAACTGAGCCTTTCAACTTACTAAATCATAAACTGGGACCGGCCAGCAATGACAGCTTGGGTAATCAAAATGTGAGTGCAGCTTTTCAAAGGAACGGCTGCACTCCAGATTATTTTTTAAACTTTATGCTTTAACTTGACAAGTTTAACTAGACAGTTGGGCCCAGTTCAAACGTCGAACTTCTCATGTACCGAACCTAATCTCTTCAGTTAAGTACATGAAGAGATCGACGTTTGAATCATTTAAGCCCAACATATCCAATTTGGGTTGACTCATGAATTAAGA
This sequence comes from Porites cylindrica, assembly GCA_964035525.1. Taxonomy (NCBI): domain Eukaryota; kingdom Metazoa; phylum Cnidaria; class Anthozoa; order Scleractinia; family Poritidae; genus Porites; species Porites cylindrica. The sequence goes on along the minus strand of OZ037780.1, from coordinate 13,864,524 downwards.
TCGAGTGGCCCAGAGGGAAATTTCAATTGTGGAGCAACTTCATGCAATAGACCTTTTTACCGATACTGCGGCCATATTGAATTAATTCGATTTAAGGAGTATTATAGGATGCCCAGGGGGCATGAGCATATTTCATTTGTATTTTCGAGCGCTTTTCGGGACATTTGTTCTTAAAGTTTTCTTAGAATAAGATGATAATGATCGCCTTTTTCCCGAGAAATATACAGTGAAAGACCATATTTCTAATACTAAACTAGAAAAAGGCGATCATTATTACATCCAAACACGGCACAAGGATCTTCTCTCTCATTACAATCTTATTCTAAGAAAACTTTAAGAAAAAGTGTCCCGAAAAGCACTCAAAATACAAACGAAATATGCTCATAATACTCCTTAAATCGAATTTATTCAATATGGCCGCCGTATCGGTAAAAAGGTCTTTTCACACATCGAACTTCTCATTTGCCGAACCTTTCACATTGTGAAAATGAATTGAGTCTGACTAAGTAGGTTGCACGTCTGAATCTACCACAGAACTAATATCATTTGGGTTGACCTAAATAGGTATTAAGTTCGGTAAATGAAAAGTTCGATGATGGATTTGGACAATAGATGATCAAACTGGAGATGCCTACCTTATCCGATTCCTTCCACCTGCGATCATAAGTATGCTTAGTACCGTTAATGGCGTTCTTGTTATATTCTGCAACACTTACACTTCCAGCTACAAGAGCTATTTCACAGTCAAGGTTTACAACACATTACATAACACCCAACATATCGTAAAATTGCAAAAATAAGCCCCTCCAAATATAAGCCCCCCAAACTTGTAACGCAAAAAACCCTCCGTTAAATCGCCCTTCCAAATGTAAGCCCCCGGGGGCTTGAACTTGGAAATTGCCCTCAAATACAAAGTAAAACAAAGCAAAAACGGCACAGTAACACAAAAATATTTGTACTTGCAAGCCAGAGAGCTATTACGTGTGCCAAGTGATTGCAGTCAAAAAGTGTCACAGTTTATTGCTGTTTGCGTAGGTTCACTCTTCACTCTTGACTAGGTCCATACAGGCAAAGCACTTGAATGGCTGAGTTTTAGAAATGCGTACGTCCTCAAGGCGAGCTTCAGTAAAAACTTCCTTCAAATTACTGACATAAATTTCCTTCCAACTATCTGAACTATAAGATAGCCTAATCGCTATTGAGACGTAAATTTCCCTCCAAGTATAAGACTAGCCGATTTTGAAACACAAATTTCCCTCCGAACTTATAAGCGCCTCAAAAAATAAGCGCTCAAAAAAGGCCTTTAAAACAATATAAGTTCCGGGGCTTATTTTCGGAATTTTACGGTATTTACAAAATCGAAAACATCACAAAATTAACATAGTCATGCTCCTTCTTTATGGCAGTGTTCACACTATACTGCGGGATAGCTATTGCTATATGGCACGTAAACCATAGCAAATAGGTCTTCTGTTCTCACACAACAAGACTGATTTCTGTAACGGAGCAAAGTTGCACCCCACTCATCTCTAAAGTGGAGTGTCCCATACTGGATAGGTCTTACTTTAGAAAGCTGGTTTACTAACTTAGAACAAACGCCACTGAATCGTAGCCAACAGTTACCAGCGCCGTACAAACGACTTATTGACAAGATCAAGGAAAACTAACTACGAGAGAATGACTGGAGAACTGACAATTTGACTAACGATAGACGACTGTTTAACTGTCACAACAGACGGATCAAAACGCACCAATTACTGATTACGAGTCTTCATAGCCAATAACATCACGGCTTAACTCACAGACGACCAATAACATCACGACGTAATTGAACAATCAAATCAATAACCAGAGTACAATACCATCAACTGAACTGATACAACTCACTTTGACTCTGAAGGTGACTACCGCACAGGTTGTCGAAACGTCAGTCACTGTCAACAACAACAGTCCTAATCAGGGGCACCCAACGAGAATATAGTTCAAAACCACTTAAACATAGCATTGTTAAACGTGTTTTAGTATTAAAACGGTGGATATGGGCATATTTTTATCCCCTATAAATTTTTCATCTGTTCGGATTTCCTAGCTGAAAGTCTAGTGATCTGAAAATTATAGCGATCAAAACTTGCCCGTTCGAAAATTTCAGCCAGAAAAAAGGCTCCCGAAAATTCTAGGTGACCTTTTTAGTGTAAAAATCCGTTGAAAATGGGCAATTTTACCATTTTTTAGATGTTCGAAAATCCTAGAAGAGGCAGGCAAGCAAGAAATTTTACAACAAATGTTCCGAAAATTCTAGATCTCAAATCGTCTTCCGAATCCGAACAGATATTTTCCCGAAAATTGTCGTTGGGTGCCCCTGCCTAATCAGGATTACGTTCACCCAGACGATCAAACTCAATCTACTTTTGTTCATACCATACTGGGTAACTTTTCACATCAGCACAAAAAGCTGTCCAGTATAGTGTGAATATAGCCTGGAAGTGTTGCCTTACTGCTCGTTTCACAAACATGCGAACTCTAAGGTTCAAAAGCCGCCTTCACAATTGCGTTTTTCGCTGCCGTCAATCATAATTACAATCACAAAACACACAAAACGGATCAAAAGCCACTAAACACCAATTACAAACCATGAGCTTTTGAACGCGTTAAAGTAAAGTTCTGTTTGCTAAGAGGTCCACTAAGATGATTGACGGCAGCGAAAAACGCAAACGTTAGTTGGTCTTCGAATTTCAGAATTCGCATGTTTTTGAAAAGCGCAGTAACTGACAAGGATAATGAATCCAGCTTCAAGGAGTTGGGCAAATTTTGTCACATTGGGTTATTATTTCCCAGAAAAAAAGCTTTAGAAAAACAACACAAGTTCTTTAACTTTCCTTCTATTGACTCACTTACTTCAACTTTACTTAAGAAAAAGTACTCTGGTTTATCAGTCTCCTCAAAAGGTGTTCATTAAAATAATAATAATTATCATTTTAAAAAAAACTTTTAAGGGGACTGACCGACAAAAAAATTTCATGATATAAAACATCATCTAAAACCGTAGAAAAAAGTGATCAAAATTAACTAAAACTTTACCAATGCAACTCAACAACTAAACGTGCCTCTTTCTAAAACTCAGTTGTCTGTTTTTAAGTTCTGGACATTGTGCATTTACCAAGAGTTTTTGCTTCCGTTTGTGATCTGATTTTTGACTTTTCAATTCTTGGTTTACACAAATTAATCTTTCCCCTTGTACTTTTATCTTATTACCAAGGACGACTCCCTGTTCAACCCAATAAAACTTCATTGAATGAAAGGATACTTATGATGAAAAATACAGTAACAAGAAAAGAAAGGGCAAATCTTGTGTAACAGCTGAGTGCAGAACTCATTGCTTGGTGTCGCATTTTGTGAGAGATGACGGCCTGAATCCAGCAGTACACCATTCCCAAACCAAAGACCATAAGTGCTCCAATCATATGCACAGGCAAAGAGTTAACCACCTAAATTTAGATAAACAGTGAAATAAAGTATACTAAATAAGTGAACTTCCTTTTTCGCGATGGGAAAAGTTTTGCGACGTAGGAGTTAACAAAAACAAGAAAAGAAAAGGTAGACTACGAGCTGTCTCTCGAGTGAAACGCGAGAGACACCAAAATGACCACGCGAGTGGTGGAACTCGACAATTACGAGTGCATGCACTTCCCTCACTAATATGAAGAAAAAGAGAGACTGCTTGCAGTCTAAAGATAAAGAAAAGGCAAATCTTGTGTAACAGCTATGTGCAAAACTCAGTTAACTTAAGAGAACTTTATGACCAATTTTTTAAGGGGGTGATCTACCGGTAATATTTAACTCCTCACCATCTATTGGACATCTAGGGGCGGAAGGAAAAAGCCAAAGTTAAATGTTATTAGACTGCTGTACATGTAACTTGAAAACCCGAAGACTACCTTGGAATTTTGGGTTTTGTTCAAACTTGAACTTCGGAAGCTGATATTTTGCATTTGGATCAGAAGCTACGACCCATACACAGCTTTCTGGTAATTTTTACCTCTTTATAGACCGACAGTGAACAGAAAATGGCTTGAATAGCCTTAAAAAGCGTTTTTGCCACAAAATTTCACAGGGCAAATGGGTTGATGAACTGAAAACTGGTGAAATCTAAATATACATGGGCTTGTCTTTGCTTTTTTGGCTCTGCCAAAATAATTTGTGAAGTTGAATACTCATGAAATACTGGTTCGCAAATTTTGTGAAATTAAATTTGCAAGCTACATATATGGTTACAAAATAATATAATCTGCTCTTTCTCAGGAACAAAAAATCTCTTATTTCTTTGAAGTTAATAAATCGGATTAAAAAACTCAATAATAAACCATAAAGAAAAAAAATATATAAGATGGCATCTATTGGAAAATTGAGTAATTTTAATTTTCAGTGGACAAGAACCTTGTACCAGCTATAAATGTAATGAGTTATACGAAATAACTCCAAAGAAAAGGTTCTTAGTGGAGCCCGAGAAAATAAACTTCATATGCTTCAAATGAAATCTTACGTATGATGATTTTCACTTACTGTGTTTCTCAATTCCTGTAAAATTTGAAATTTATTTTCTAGGAAAAACCTTTTCTTTAACTTATTTCATACAACTTGTTACATTTATACCTCTTGAAAAGTCTAAAAAGAATGCTATAAAATGGCTTAAAATAATCTAGTAAAAGGTATATGTCCACTAAAAATTAAAATTATATTTCAATTTCCTGATGGATTCCATCTTAATGTTTAATGAGTGTCTTTATATCTGATAAAGACATGACTAAACTTAATGTCCAATTTTTTGGACCAAATTAACCCCAAATATAAATATTAGTGCAAAAATTAGTTGATCTACGTCAGAGATTTTGAAGCCACTCAAAAAACTTGGAGTTGTGTATTATCAGGTGCCTTGAGTTCTTAAACCTGATAATGCACTCCTGTTTGTTTTTCAAATAGTACATAAAATAATTATAACAAACACTTGGGCAGGAAGAAGAAGCACTTTTTCTTCAAAGAAACATATAATATAAATAATAATAATAATAATAATAATAATAATAATAATAATAATAATAATAATAATAATAATAATGACAATGATAATGAAAATGTAATTAATAACAACAAAAATGAATCTTACTTGAAAGTTTGCAACTATTGAGAGTCCTAAACAGGTGAGAGCACCAATCCATAATGAACAGTAGTTAAGTTTTTGTATCAGCGGCAAGGCAGTGATGTTGAATTCTGTGACATGCTTGTAATGAATGTACATGGCAACAAATGCTGCAAAATATCAAACAACACATTTTATAAATAAAAAATAGTAATAATTTAACATTTTCCAAAATTAAAAGTTATAAAGAATAAAAATATGACAGGAACTAAGCTCTAGTTAGAATAATAATATAATAAATGTACTAATAGATTAATAGTAAATATGTAGGGGATTAAACTCATCGCTAATGATGAGCTTGGGAGCAGGTGTCTTAAAGATTAGTAGGGGGCCAAACGCAATAAGCAGAGAGGAGGTATCCATGGCAACTCTCCGGCACCGTCACACTGAATAAATTCAGTGAAGATACTTACCTAAGAGAATACTTACCTGAGAAAGTACTTACAAAACCACCAGGCAGGGAGGGAGGAGAGGGAGCAAGAATCCGCAATGATTCGCAAGAAGGCAAAAATTGATCCGCTACGATCAGCAAGAATCCACAATGATTTATGCAAGAAGGCAAAAATTGATCCGCTACGATCAGTAAGAATCCACAATGATTTGCAAGAAGGCAAAAATTGATCTGCTATGATCAGCAAGAATCCACAAGGATTCGCAAGGAGGCAAAATTGATCCGCTACGATCAGCAAGCAAAGCTACAATGCAAAGCAACACTAGCAAAAGGGCACACAAAGAGCCCTGCAATTCCCCGAGAACCGCCCCGTAGGTTCACATACAGTGGGAAAAGACCGCTGGTCAACTCGCTCGAGTTTAACTTTGCCTAAATGATACATGTATCTAGCCACATTAAAAATAACATTCACTGAATTGTACATACTGTATATGTTCATCTAGAGTAAATTAAGTAACATAACCTATGTACTATGTAGCACAAAAGTTTTGTGGGTTTTAATTTGGTGGTAAAGGGATGAACCAAAATGTTTGCAAGTAACTTTGTGACTTGTCAAGACTTAAGCTTTGGTACTAGAAAATAATTCATGCAAGTTTTAGCCATTTTTAGCATTAGTAATATTAGAACACTCAAAATGAATGTAAAATATAATGTACATGCCTTGTTGTACTCAGTAGATAATCATGGCCTGTCTCGCCCATTGTGTTGTTTCCTTACACAAGGAAGTTTACTAAATTTTGTCTCTCTTCACACAGGTGTGGGTACCAGCAAACTGCTGCTGGGGGATTGACCCTGTGATGGACTAACATCCCATCCAGGGGGGAGTAGCAATAATACTCCAAGCCATGCTTCATGCTAAAGAAAGTGGGATAAACTCTGGCCGTTTGGGCCTTTGGCTCACCTACGTTTTTACCTTTTCACATAATCATGGCAGGGTCACTCAAAAATTATGTATTGCATGTACATCTTGAAAAGGATTTAAATTAAGACAGCATTCCACTTTCTTTCCTACCATTAAAGCAATAATAATTTATTATGAAAATGGAAGTACAAAATCATAATGATTAGCAACCTCAAGAGCTGTGCAACAAATGGTAACTTCAATATTCAAATTATACATGAAATATTACATACCAATCACTGCAGATATATTTAGGAACTGTCCAAAGATACAGCTCTGAGGTGGACGTGCACCTGCATCACTAATTTTAAAAAATGCAAAATAAAGACAATAATTCTTGTTATTTTGATAGACAAAGGGGTGAATGGAACGAGCAGTATTTGTTGCAAAACAAATCAGACACTAAACAAAACCAACGGAAATAATAATAGTGAAGCAGCGTTCCCTGCTCGCTCAGCAATCCACACACGATCCACCTGGGAGGTAAATTTTGGTAAATTTATAAACCTCACTCCTTGCTTGGCCTCATTTGTGAGGGACAAATGATTAATATTTTAACAGGTTGCAAAGCAAGAATTTTCTTTATTGCCCAAACATTTGACCATATTTACAACAGTAAAATATGATTGCTGAAGAATTGAAGAATCAAATACATTAACTCTTTAACTTCTAAGAGTGACCAGTTTCATTACTGGTCATTCAAATACAGAGGTCGTACGAAAATAATTCTCTTCAACAACACCATAGGCATGGTGCATGGAAACAACTAATAACTGATTTTATATTTTATTGATGATTAGATTATTTTACTGACTATTAGGCCACAGGCGGCCCAAACTCACGTTGCGAGGGAAGGGTGTAATGTAATTTTCATAACCTATGTGACGCGCGCCAGTGTCGCGTTACAGACGACCGTTGAAAATATAAGAGACTTTGTATGGGAAATATATCACTGAGATCTGCGAACGCCAAATAACGTTAAACCTTAGTTTTTCTTAAATGAAATGAATAAAAAAGTCTTACCTGCAATCTATTCCGCTGCGGTTTGGTGTCTGTTTGTCGTTTTACTGTTTTTTTGGCTTTATTGCGTAACCACTGTTACTCCTTTCATAGAACGAAGTGAAGGCTGGTCACTTCCATCTGTCGGGGTCCTGGACCAGTCGCCAAAAAAATGCCGTTTTTTTCGCCGAAATTCAAATCCGCTGCAATTTTTTCAGCTCCAGCCCAAGAAGGAAACCTCTTCTTCCTCTCTGGGGATCGGCTCGCAAAAAAATCCGTAATTTCCCCATCAAATCGAGCCATTTGTGCCGGACTTCGAAGCAAGTCTGGCTTTCGTGCAGTGCCTGTGACCACTGTCGCGCTTACCAAGGTTTCCAATTTCAAATGCAAATTAGTTGCTAGGGTGACAATTATCACTTACGTGACGGGTGCAAGGGCAGAAATGACCCGTTAACTAGGCTCCTCGCCCCACCACGCCAAGAGAGTAATATGACGCTCGCGCTATGTGAGGGATCGCGTGTCCAGGTAGGACAAAAATAAATGAAAAAATAAATAAATGGGATTAACACGGATTATCACAGTGTGTTCCACATACCAAAATTTCCATTGTTGCGAAAATCCAAAGGGAATACCATGCCTAGACTTCTTGAAGGGAATTACATCGGTATGGTCCACAGATCTCAACCTCTTCAAAGTAGATAGCATACTGGAATATATGAAAAACTACATTTTCCGTTGTAAACGCTTGTTATCAACCGTTACAGCAATTCGAAAATAGAATCGTTGCCTACCTGGACACGCGATCCCTCACATAGCGCGAGCGTCATATTACTCTCTTGGCGTGGTGGGGCGAGGAACCTAGTTAACGGGTCATTTCTGCCCTTGCACCCGTCGCGTAAGTGCTAATTGTCACCCTAGCAACTAATTTGCATTTGAAATTGGAAACCTTGGTAAGCGCGACAGTGGTCACAGGCACTGCACGAAAGCCAGACTTGCTTCGAAGTCCGGCACAAATGGCTCGATTTGATGGGGAAATTACAGATTTTTTTGCGAGCCGATCCCCAGAGAGGAAGAAGAGGTTTCCTTCTTGGGCTGGAGCTGAAAAAATTGCAGCGGATTTGAATTTCGGCGAAAAAAACGGCATTTTTTTGGCGACTGGTCCAGGACCCCGACAGATGGAAGTGACCAGCCTTCACTTCGTTCTATGAAAGGAGTAACAGTGGTTACGCAATAAAGCCAAAAAAACAGTAAAACGACAAACAGACACCAAACCGCAGCGGAATAGATTGCAGGTAAGACTTTTTTTATTCATTTCATTTAAGAAAAAGTAAGGTTTAACGTTATTTGGCGTTCGCAGATCTCAGTGATATATTTCCCATACCAAGTCTCTTATATTTTCAACGGTTGTCTGTAACGCGACACCGGCGCGCGTCACATAGGTTATGTAAATTACATTACACCCTTCCCTCGCAACGTGAGTTTGGGCCGCCTGTGATTAGGCAAGTAATTAATTGTAGTCAGGTGTCCTCAATTAGTGTACATTGTATGATATAGCGACCTCAACACTATAATAAAGTTCTTACTTACTTACTTACTAACTTATAATATTGATGTGGAGAATATAATTTTGTGATATTTAAATGTTTAACTCTAAAAAGTCACCATGATTTGGCCTCTCCGAGGTCATTTTCAACTGTGAGTAAAAACTATAAAAAATATAAAAAAATACAAAACTGTATGCTGTCGACTGGTTTAATTCTATCCTTGGTTTAAATTTTATTTTCCTTTGTTTTTAACTCATTATCATACATTACCATACCCCAAAACAAGGGAAAATAAATTTAAACTAAGGATAAAATTGAACCACAACGTATATGTTGATGGTCATATATTTGTGCTTATTTTTAATTACATTTTTCACTTGCACTTGAAAATGACCTTGGAAAGGTCAAAATGTTATGACTTTTAGCAGGGCTGTCAAAAAGTTTTTAAGTAGCAGCTAGGCTGATAATGAATAGTAGGCGGCTTTGGAACTAGCACTAAGGGATATTTTGAAAATTAGAGCCTTGGAAATGGCATTTCCAGGGGTTTTCAAGAGCTAATTTCCACCGTGAACGGCATGTTGTTTTGTCAGAATACATGCAAAACTGGGAACAATGCCGCTGAAATGTTCCAGGTGTTCCACGACATCACACGGTTCGAACATTTCACAGATCTAAACCTCTTTTTAAGCATTCAATGTCATTCAAAACTGGGAAACGTAAGCTTTACAATTTTATTCGTTGGTGCATATTTTTGCTAGCAGTTGTATATGCTAAAAGGAGAGGAAAATAGCCGGCTAAGGATGGCTAATTAACTAGCCGGCAGTTTTGGCCGGCTACCAGTCCTTATTGACAGCCCTGTTATAGGCTTAACATTTTTCACAAAAAATGTATATCCAAGAAATTTCTCATCGAGAATATGATTGGTGATATATAACGAATTCAATAAAGGTTACTTTGGCAATTGGGTATATTTGGGCATACAGAACAATGCAATAATTTGCTTTCAAGAGTGACCACCAAACAACAGATTCCCATGCAGTGCCCAATTACCAATGCCCAAAGCAGTCTTTATTGAATCAGCTATATATACGCAATATTGACCAAGTGCAAGTTCAAGATTGCTGAATATTGGCTGCCAAGTTCTTTTTTTGTGTTTTTTAAGGACTGAGATGAAGTCAAGGTCAATTAAAAAGCAAAAAAGAACGAGGCCGATTTCCAGCCATATGGAATCACTGGCCAAGCTTGGTCAATAACGGATTTATTACATGGCCATAAAGAGAAATTTTTCTTAAAGGACCAATGCAGGGAAATCCTAAGCGGGGAAGGGTAGCCTATCAGAACACGGGATTTGCTCCATCTTGCCTGTTAGCAAATTCAGCCATGTAATATTTTAAATAGATTTAAAGGGTTAAAAAAACTACATTTCATCAAGATGTGCTCCATTGCATTTTCTTCCTACCATGTTTTTTTAAGATCAGACTTATATTATTATCTATCACTAGCATGCATTATAATATAGTTCCTATATTATGGAAAATGAATTTTTTATCACATACCTTATATAAGGCCACAGAGCATTAACATCATTTTCATGAACAGCTATTGCATACCTTTTGTAAGACAACACAAAAGATATATTATTAAAGACTTGAGTCTTTAACACAACTAGGGTTTTCATAACTTTCGAGTCTTTTTTCAACTTAACGCCAGTGTTTACATCAGGTGATGACAAAACTGCAAAAAGTTTTCTACTGTTGTGACAATAAAAGAACTTGAGTTCACTGTTTTAAACTTGAATTTAAACTAGAATTAATTTTGTGCACACAAAAACTTTCCCAGTATTTCATTGGTGTTTATATCCTGATAAATGGAGTTATCATTATTGTCAAATGTTATTGTTATAATAAATAAGAGGACTACTCACGAGGTGACAAAGGCAACCAAAGCAAAGAAACCAAGGACAACAGGAAGCAATTCAAGATAGACAATTCCAGCTGCCATCAGTGCCACTCTTACTGCTGGTATTAGTAAGCCAAATTTCTGGAATATAATAATTATTATATCAATCAATCAATCAATCAATCAATCAATCATTTATTTTAACACGTTACGTCAAAGAGCTAAAAACTTGTTCAAAATATGAACGTGTATAAATAAATCTATAATAATTACAGCTATATAATATTATTCAATTTTAAAAACAACTCAATAAATATATACATATAAAAAACTTGGTAATAAAAACAAAATATAAAAAGCTAAAACCGACTAAAAAGCCACATACTAAAAATGTGACTGGGAAAACTATAATACTTGTTCTAAAAACAGTTAAAAGCTACAATCGTGCACCATAAGACACGTTCTAAGAAGCTGCAGTTGTGCAATCTACTTCTGAAGTCATTAGCATCACTTGAAAGACACACTTGAGAAGGCAAACTGTTCCATAACTTAGCTAATGAATAAGTGAAAGAATTCTTCTTAAATTTAAGATTAAAGTTAGGTAATTCCAAATTCAAGCCCTCGCCTCTTAGCCTATATGGTGTATGCCTGTATTTAACAAGGCTTCCAATATAATTTATAATTTATATTAAAATTTATTTATAAAATAACTAAGATAATATGCATGCTCTGATTAGCTGAAAGGCATGTTTGCATGAGAGTATGTGAACATGGTTGTGACATCAAGGTGTTTTGCTTTCAGGCGTTAATCAGACAAGCACAAATTTCAAAAAGTTTTTCAAATAAAAACTCGACAAGGTTACTTTTAATATTAACCCATAATTCCCTCGTTGGCTGAAACTTGGAACATACTAGACTGCCGGTTACTTAGTGTTTTGAAAACCTTGACCGGTTACAGGCCTTATAGCTACAGCACAAAGTACAAGCCTTGTTCAAGGTCTTGTCTGTAAACCAAACTCTACACTTGAGAGCATTTTAGGATCGCTGGACTTTTCTTAATCAACATAATGATAGTTTTGATTGACTGGGATTCTTAGATAAGTCAAATTTATTGAAAATACCGGACTGTCGGTCATTTAGTGTTTTGAAAACCTTGACCGGTTACAGGCCTTATAGCTACAGCATAAAAGGTAAGCCTTGTTCAAGGTCTTGTTTGCTTTGTTCAAAGTTTTCTCTAACTGAGTTAGTTCTTAAGAGACGCAGTGCTTCTCCTTTCCCTTTTTGCGATAAATCCCCATGATATCCCCGTGCATCGTTACTGTGCACGATTTTACAAAATTTGCAATTCCCCCACCTTCTTTCCTTTGAGCTTAAAACAATGTCGTGAATTTTCCCCTACACAGGGGCAGAGAATCCAATCTATCCCCCTCTATTCCCTGGCATATTCCCCTGGTTGGCCAGGGTGTCTATCCCAAGGGCAAGCCGATGACATGTGCATAATAAATGCATATCCAAAAATATAAAATCTTGGTGACAGCCTTGTCCTTTATTACAACCCATAAGGGCTGTCTTCAAATGGCAACAGTCTATCGCAACAAGATGGTTCGATTTCTTGCAGTATGTAGAAGAAGATAAGGGTCACATGATCTGACCATCTGACCCCAACGTGTAGAACCGGCCAAGTTTGACAAAAGTTTGCACAGGTGTGTGTGTGTGTGTCTGGAGACCGAAAGCTACAGACTGTAGAAGCAATACTTTCGATTTCCAGTCATTCTCTCTCCTGCGCACCTGACACGTTTAAAGGAAAACGAAAGTTAAAGATCAAAATTAGAGACCTTAAGATACCCCGAAATCGGTGTACGGGTAACGGGTAGCGCCATGTTTTTTTCATTTTGTGGTGACGTCATCGACCTTACCCGGTAGAACCAGCCGTTTTTCCGGGGTATACACCAATTTACCCATAGAAGATTTACGAGTAGCTGCAAGTCCTACATGATGGAGAAACGAGTAAGTTTTTAAGACTTTTTAAGTACAAATGTAAATTGTATGACTCCTTGGCAATGTTATTGCAAGTCTGTTCAAATATTTTTGCCAAATTTGAATTTTAGCTGTAAAGAAAGCGCTTCAAAATGTATTGATTTTGGACCTCACGTGCGCAGGTTGAACTCTGGCACGATATCAATTTGTGGCGGTATTTGGGGGAATTTCTGAGAACTTCTCGAACGTTTGAGTTTCGCAAAAGAAATAGCATTGAAAAATTTAGCATGGGAGTCACTGTTGAAGTTGACAATCAAAGGAATTGTTTGGTGATGTGCCTCGATCAAATGGCGGGGTTTGCGATAACAAGCTTTCGGTCGAGGGACTTCCCGCCAAGTTTCTTAAAATCTTTCTATGATATTTCAATAAGCTTATGTATGAATGAATTATTTGTTGCAGCTTGTTGTTAAGATATGAAGTGTAGAATTTGAGGGAGATTTTGTATGCATTAAGCGACATGCATGTACAAAGTTAATTTTGCGTGCTTGTTCTTCGGGTATCTTAATCGAAATAGTCACGCACATGAACATTTTACTTGTACGGGTACACTACCCGTACCCGTACACCGATATCGGGGTATCTTAAGGTCTCTATTTCCTTCTTTGAGTTTCGAAAGAGAGGGAGAAGCAAGTTGAATCAATATTCAGACAACGCGATCTAAACTTGTCATAGGTTCATACAATTAAAAACCAGTAGAAGGAAGAAAATGTTCTTACCTGAAGAGCAAAGCAGAAGTATAACGACCTATTTTCGAGGATTTTACATTACGCTTTAGTATCGTGTAACCCCGTTTTAGCTCAAGTTGTTAATGAATACTGCAGAGAATTGTGGGAAGATTGCTCTGTGAGCGCGGAAGGGCTCGGCCGGGGGGAAAGCGCCATATCTTTTCATACGGTGGAGATTTTTTGGGTCTTCGTCTTTTCGTTATTTCTCTTCTCTGCTTTTGTGGTTCCATTCCATCCTCAATTAATTTAACCTCTTTGAACGTATTGCTGCTTGGAAACAAAACGACAGCCAGCTGTTTTTGAGCACATATAGTGTGGGGGGTTAGTGGGTGAGGGTCGGGACTGAGGGTACAAAAACAAAACAATGGGGGTAGTTGTAGTCCGGTCCGGGAGATAAACAGCTACTAACGACTATCAGAGCGAGCTCTACTTTCCCTTCATTTTTATGGTTCTTTCTAAGTTTTGTTTTGCTTTGTTTTTTTTTTCAATCACTTGACAAAGAGAACATGGCTGGGTCCCCATGACCACGTGATCTGGATGGAAAATTGTTGTCGACTTTTTTTGTGGGAGGGGGGGGGCTTTTTGTTGATTTCTATGATAGCACTCTAAACAAAACTAACGAACTAAAAACGGCCTTATCCTAACAAAAATGGCCACACCCACCATCTCCACCTAACCTGTTGGCTTTCTGCCCGCCATAACAAAATAATGGCCATGATGGGAAAAGATAGCACTGCCACAGGAGGAGTACTCGGTTTTTCACGTGAGGGGGAGGTTAAGGTAGCTAGAAAAATTTGATAAGCCCCAATAAGGGCGAAACAGCTGCCCATGGCTGCTGCAACAGCTGGGGTGATATAGTTATGCGCATGCGTAAGAGTACCGGCCACACCGCGGACTTGGTACGTGTGCTTCAGTGTATAATTTGGTATTGTAGGTAATTTAGCAAGTATCACTCACTCCCGGGGTATCGCTGAATGTATGTCCTTAGTAATCAGTAACGTCTTTGGGAACTCAAAACAATCTGAGGATTCGTGGTAGTGCCCACTCATCCCAGCGCACAGTTCTGCAGTAAAGGAAAAAAAACACACTTGTTTTGCTGTCTTTTGTGTTTTCGTCTCTGTTGTCGTACCCTGGCTCAAGAGGTCCGTTCTCAAAATACCTAGGGTATTTGATAAGCCACGCCTCGTTGACTAGGCTTCGGCGCGAACCATCAGTATCGATTAGCAAAAAATATCCTCTGGAAGCCAGGGTACTGTTGTCCAAGATTGCTTCAACAGAATTAAATGAACAGTAATCCCCTATTTCCCTCCCCCACCCCCCACCCACATCCGAAATCAAGCAACGGCTAAGCCTCATTTAACAGACCTTAGAGAGATCGCCGAGCTATCTGGGTGCTAGAAACTTTTTATGCGAGGTTTCCGGTGAAGGTCAAGTCAAGTCTTTACGGGGACAAGGCAAGATAGCGCTGTCCACCGGATAAATCTATAATTCTCCCGTCTCTATATCCAGTGGTTGGCGCAAGTGGCTTCCCTAATACTTATCCTATCCAGTGGATAGCACGTTTGAACAACCGGGGCCTGTTACCCAGGGTATCGTCGAGCGGGTGTATGAAAATAAAAACCGCGAGGCATTTATTCACCGCGAGCGCAAAGTGGAGGGTTGCTAAAAAGACAAAATCGGAGAATTTTCTTTTTTTTCCCTCGTGCGGATTATCGGAAGGAAAAAAAGAAAAGCGTCTGAGGACAGGCCAACGCCAGAGCGAAGGCCAAAACGCGCCATTTTCCCATCTTTGATTTGGGTAGGGAGACGGGGACTAAATCTCTAGTCTCATGTCCAAGATTCTAGCCTGTGAACGGCCCTTCAAGGAGGGAAAGGAGAAAAGATCAGACCTAACCTTCCTCGTGCCTTCTGTTCCTCCCATCCCTCGCTAAAAAGCTTAAGCCAGGCAGCAGGAGAACCTTGTGCCTTTGTATCTTTGGTAATGTGGGGACAACATTTACAAAATGTCATTTAGAGAGATACGTTTTAATAAGAAAGTGATTCAGAGGTACAAATGTTTAAAAATTTAAGGTAATAGCCTTCAGCATACAACCTGCCTTATCTAATTTACTTCAAGTCTAACTATTTACCAGTTCTAAGAGTCTTAATTTTCAATTGCCGCCAATACAGTGAAGTAGCCATGGGGCAATAAATAGTGATCCTTTAGTTTGCTTTCTTTCTAGTCCTTTTTTTTTTCTAAAAACAGAATATCATATGTGTACACACTATTAATTGCACCTGACAAACCATAAAACGGATGACAGATACTCAAGGAGTTGACAACTCCCCTAAAATTCACCATTATCATATTACACCCAAGATTCACACCAGTGTAGTGGGAGTAACCCATGGAAAATATCTCTAAATTAACAGCATAACAAGACATTACAAGCCACTGATCAGTTATGACTGAGGTTGAAAAGTAGCAACCAATTTAAATATTATTATTATGCTGGCAAAACGGAAAACCAGTTAAACCAAAAAATGAAAATTGTAGGAGGCAAAAGAAGCCCTGGCCGACCAAGACTCTTTCAGTGCACGTTCACTTACTTGACGACCCTAATAAAGGCTGCAAAGGAGACTACTTTTCTTGTGACTGTGTTGCTCGTTTTTTCCTACTTTGCAAGTATGCCCTCACACCATTGCTGCTCTTGTAGTCTATGGCCAAGCATAGGAAAACTTATGCAGGAAGGTTGGTTTAAATTATAATGTAACCGCAGGGGCTAATAATTATTGTAATAATTTTTATTTGAAACATAATTAGGCAAAATAAGCCTTGAAACTTAGTTAAAAACTGCTCTAAAGGTTAGATATTTTCACATGGGTGCTTTTGTAAATTCATTTCAAAATCAATTTTTATCTACACAGTTCATTTGAACATCACCAAAATCTTTCAGTTACCCGAAAATTTCCTTGATTCCAAACCAGGGAAAAAAAACCAGCAGCACAGTATAATAAATAATAATTATTTTTTTGTTATATAATATGAATAAGTTACTGATTGTAAAAAGTTGAAATAAAAATAGCTTAATGGTTTCATATTGCAGGGACTTATAACACATTAACATGTATAAAACCATACAGACTTGATTACAATATAATCCTCATGCACTGTCCAGTTATGTAAGCACTTACAGCTGTAGAATGAAAGCCTATTCATTTGCATTACAGCAGTTTTTACTTTAAGCATGAAAACAATAAGAAATTCCATATGGCAAAAAATGTTATGGATACAAGTGTATATGCAACACGTTACTTTGCAAATGCATCCAATGAATACTGCAGCTGAGTACTATGAAATTGGCAAATATTAAACTATAGTAAAATGACAATAAATATTTTTATTTCTATTTCAGGTAACATGAAAGGCATTTTGTTAAATAAATATGAGTTTTTACTATCAATCGACAATGTAACTAAGGAAAGATTTTGAATTTCACTTGTAACTAGCCTATGCCACAGACAAAACTAAACCTCTCGTAAAGTCCGTTTGCGAACCAGCAACAAATCCTTGCTCTGGGTTCCCACCTGTGTATGATGATCTGAGTATGTAGTAATGTAGCACGATCAGCTTTTTAACAAATTATTGTTGGTTTTACGATCAGGTTAAAGGGAAATTCAAAACACATTTTAAGTAATTCATTAAGTCCATTTGGGTCCCAGAAAAAGGATTTTGGAACTAATTCGCAGACATTACTAACAGGGATAGATTATGTCTGTGATGCAGGCTAACTTCCACCTAGCTAACACTCATTTCATACTGAAAACATGGCCACCCACCCTAGATGTCAAATGACAAACGGTTATAATATATAACATGTAAATTATTACATCTACATGTATCCTATACAATAACTATGGAGTTAAATAATTATTATTATCCACATCAACAAGAAAAAATTAACACCAAGCTGAAAATGAATTTAAAGGATCACTTACCCAAATTCCCTCAAAAAGAAAGGAGAATCGACTTAAGAAGACTCTTCTGGAAATAATGTATCAAGGAGCTCATCCACATTGTTGAGGACAACATCAGCCTCCTTTTCAAGGAATGTCTTACTACCTGCCCCACTGAGCACACCAACAGTAAGGCCCAGCCCTGCTGAGCGACCCATTGTGGTGTCAGCATATGTGTCCCCAATTATAACAGTCTGTGTTGGGCAGACATTCAACTCTTTGCAAATTTCAAGAGCAGTTTCAGGGTGGGGTTTGGGCTTTGTATCTTTGTCATCTCCACATACAATCTTATCAACCATTTCCATCAGTCCTAACCTGTCAAGAGCTGACATAGTGCCCTCCCGGCTATCTGCGGTGCATATAGCAGTCTTCACCCCCTTTGCCCTTAGTGTTTCAAAAATGAGTGGCAAATCACCCAAGGGTTGTAGCGTGTCATGACTTCCACTATCAAACTCCTTACAACAGTTGTCGACCAGCTTCTCTGCTCTGTCTCTGTTCACACCACAGTTGACTAGAACAGAGACAAATACTTTCATGATTTCAGCTATAGTAGCATGGGCCAGCAGACCTCCATCCGTGTAAGCGCGAGTCTTCGGACAGAACCCCACTTGTTGGTACAGTTTGTCTGCCAGATCCAGCCCAGTTTCAGCTTCAAGTTCACGTACATAGCTCTCCATCCATGGTATCCAAACAGAATCAACGTCAATTAAGGTCCCATCCTTGTCAAATATGATAAGAGATGGATCAAGGGAGTCAGCAGATGCAGATGACCCAGAGCTCTGCCCATCGCCAGCAAGGGATGAAAAACATGTGGAATAACCACCACGACGAGGAAGCAGTGGTCTTGCCCAAGGGGCATTACCTGCAGGAGGCAAGCAATATTAGCAAAACAAACAGGGGGGGAGGGACATGTCAAAAAGCCACTGATGACAAGACAGGACTTCTTGCACACACACTTTCCTTTGACACCACCCAAAACTCTCATGAGACTTGCTGTGCTCTTGTAATGCACAGCCAAGCAAAATTTATTATTTACTCTATGCAGGGAGGAGGTAACAATTTGCTCACCTTCCTAAACATGCCAAGGGAAAGTTTACTATAAAAATATTAATATCAATAAAGTAATAATTAGCAGCTTTTACCAAAAAAATATGACTGAAAAAGATGTACAAACCTGAAGGAGTGCACAAAGATAAAATGAGTTTTTGAGAATATTAAAAGATGAATATATTTAATATTATGGTCAATATTAGTAAAAATAATTGAGTTATTGTTGTACAGTTATTGTATTATTTCGCTAATTAGTTGTTTTACTCCTCCTCCCCACCAAACAAGATTAAAACCCTTTAATACCTTGTAATGTACGACCTTCTCTCCAAAGGTCCCTGTCAATGTATGGTTGTTTCAATGATGATGATCTGACTAATTGTTCTGCTTCGGGTGGAGGACCAAAGAGCTTGTTGTAATCATAACCATCAGTGCATTGCCTGTTGATAATTACAGGTCAGCACCACATAACAGATGGCCTTCAACAAGCAGTGCTTGCAGGCCTTAAAGCATATAACTACAGTATTAATGGTAGTACAAGTGACCTTTATAGTATAACAACCTCCCTCACAAAATATACCAGTGAAATACACTGTTATTATTCTGCAGAACAACAATAGCTCATCTAATCACAACAAAAATATATAGACAGCAATCATTAGAAACTTAACAAAATTATTATTCATGACTCAGTCGAAATGACCAATCCAAATTAATGATTCTTGCAAATATATACCAAAGAGGTTGTTAATTACAGCACAACATACTTACCTTACACCCTCATAACAGTGCCTTGACCCCCTTTCAATTTAGCACTAATCAAATTTACATCAACATGTTTTGGATAACAGCAAAGTCAAAATATAAGTTGATAGAACAATGCTTCAAGTGACTTCTGATAAACTGCTACAGGTAGAGATTCTCCTTCCAAAATTTGCCTTTTAAAAAGTACACATGAAGTCCCCTATGACTAAAAAGCAACTTTTAAAGAAAACTAAATAACCATTTGATGCATGGTGCCATATTTGGAAAATAAATGTAAGCTCACCCCATCTTACATGCATTTTGAATAGCAACAAACAGCAAGTGCACTTTTCAATTATTAGGCATGTTACGGCACAACTACAAACGACTGTTCATTTACAAAGCTCTTCAGAAAAAAACGTGAGCTGAAAAATGCTCAAACATTATACAAATTTAACGTTACAGTGTTATCACAATCTACAAACTTTCCTGACAGCAATGATCAGGTAATAATTAAAACGGTGCAGGGCTTTTTCTAAGTGCTGGTTGTTTTTAAGTGCATTGTTCTTGGTGTAAACCCTCCTTAACCCTGTTCTACATTTTCCTCAAAACAAGCACAGTCCAGATTTTATTTGCACATTTTCACGCAGAATGTCACTGGTAATTTGAGTAGTATGTTTTAATGAAGTTATGATGATTTTGGGATTATTAAATTTGTAAAGTCCAGAACTTTATGCTCTTACTAAAAACCCTGCTCATGGCTTTACAATCTGCAAGACAAAGTGTTCTAATTTACAACGTTGTCTGGATTATTTTTATTTTAACTCCTCTGGGAATCTTGTTCAGGAAGGTTGTAACATACCATGGTTTACCTAAAAAAGTTTTAAAGTGAAAACATTCTGTGAGAAATTGCAACCTGAAGCAGTTATTGCTTGAAAACATTGTAGAAAAACAAATTAGTAACATTGAAATATATTCAGATTGAACCAATTGAAAGAAAACAGATAGATCAAGATGTAAGATAGAAAATTTAGATGTTAGGAGTCAAAAATAAGAATTGATCTTGCCTATTAAGTTACACTGTTGCAAAGTAGGTGAATTGCACCAAAAAGAAAGAAAGAATTTATTTTGAGAAAACTTGAGCACTGCCACCAACAAGTCATCTTTAAGCTGAATTTCTGTTACTACAAATGTGTTCTAAAGAGCTGTTATAAAGCTCCAAATTTGCTGAAGCACTTCGTTTCCTTTCAACATAACTTAATAAAACTTGGCCAAAACTCATCATAGTGTAAGCCTTTATTGCACTTAAAGTGCAACTGAAACAAAAATTGCATTAACTGTTTTTACTTTTACTACTTAAAAATTAATAATTTTTTACCAGGGCTTGATCTGCTAACCGTGTGATGCAATGCATTTATAATAATCAAATGTAAGTCGAAGAAATGTGCAACTGTTTACGAGAAGGCCAAAGTTTGCTTTCCCCTTTTTTTGCCCCCAATATTTTTATTCTTCAATTTCACTTCTACTGGTGCCTTATCTGCATTGGGATATTTGGAACTGATGCTTTTCTCTATTAAAGGCTTTTTGGTACGGAATAGTTGTTTGCTTTAAAAAATATCCCACACACAGAGTTGTTAGCTCTTCCATGCTTCACCTGCAAACTGTGCGACATCATGTGGTAGAAAATGCATCCTCGGTGGGGAAGCAACATGTTGCTCCAATTTGGATAATGGAGACATCAAGATTCACGTTTATGCCAAACGATCAACATCAGATTCAAGTTGAAAATTTCTCAGAATAGAAAATAAGCAGATAAAAACTGTCCAGAAAATTCTTATGTATAAAACTGGCGTGAAACTACTTATTTTTTAGTTGAAGTAATAAACAGTTAAAGACAATTAGGGAAAAAACTTGGTCACGTGGTACAAATTCAGGTTGGCCATTTGGCATAAACGTGAATCTTAATCTCTCTAATATAGCCAAAACAAAACTGAAAAATCCTATTGACAAATATTTCCTATGACATTAAAAAGGTTATTTTACATATTAGTTTAATCTTAAACTTATTATAGCTCTTTAACCTGACCAATAATATTGGTTTCACTTCGTCCTGAGACTAGCAGTAAACCAAGAAAACTGAAACTTTCACAACAATGTACAATGCACACATGATCAAAAATATTGTTAGCCAAAAAATTCATCAACCTACTCTGAATTCTTTGTTACAAGTACAAGTCTTCCATCATTGTTTGAACCAAACCCAAGGCTTTGATGCCACACACATTGAGCTGACAAGCCTACAAATCAAAACGTAAACAGGTTAGCTTTAGACAGACATGTGCTACATTGAATTTGGCTTTACAGACTACTCACAAACAGTGCTATTTTCTAAAATAAATGCCCCTGGCATTATTATTTTATTTTTCATAATATTTGCATAGTGGACCTGGCTAGCTGGTTCTTGTATAAAGTATGAATTTTTTCTTTGACATCTTGGTTTTAGAACTGCTGGCTTGTGGGTTTAGGCGGAAGTCTAACTATAATTTTTTTTAACCAAAACCCTGCCCACTTGACTAATGGAGCTATTCCCAGTGCATATATTATTTTTCCTTTCTGGCAATTTTTCTGAATTTTCCAGCTTTACCCTAAGGCTAAATTAAGTTCATGTCATGTTGTACACTTCAAACATGATGACAACTTGCACTGGCCATTGATACTGACACAAGACTGACCTTAATCCAATCTACAGGTAGCTTGTAAAACTACACAAGTTTTCCAATCAGATAAAAGCTAGTGCTAAAGTACAAGTTATAAGTACTAAAGTAAAGCAATTTCAAAAACCAAGCAAGAAACAAACTTTTAACTGATGATGCCAAATCCAACAAAGTAAATTGAAAGTCAACATTCTGACAGTTTTTCATTTTCACTAGCCAGTTGGGAGTTGTCCATTTGATTAAAGGTACAAGAACAATACAAGAAACTTCATTTAAAGCCAAGATGTTATGTCATCAGTTTGGACTTTTTTGTTCTCTGCATACACAAAGAGCCAGAAGAATAATACTCCTCTTAATACCTAAACAGCAAACCACCAAAATGTGAATCCAATTTTGCCTATAAAATGATAAATGATATAAGTTATAAGCATTACCTGAAAAAGAAGGCTGTGTTTTTATCGATTTCCTCAGACACCTGCTTTGAACTTGGAGAAAACTTGAGACTTTTCTTGTACATCCACGAAGAGCCATATTCTTTTAATCCAATGCAACAAAATCAAACTGCGGCAAGGAAGATGTATGAAAGAACCCTGGTCAACAATTATTTATTCAATGCGGTCTACAAACTGGCCTTAATCATGGCCTTAATCATGCATAGGGTAATTAAGTTACCGGATATAAACAAAACGCTTGAAATAAACAAATTGAGATGTTAGTGCAATAAAATATTCGCTGATCGAACAAGCTCAGAAATTCCAAAGTTTCCACAGTGGTCCAAGACGCGTTCCTATAGCAAATCATTCCAAGCGGCCCAGCGACTCAGAAAACGTTTATTTTTCGGCCGACACGAACAAGGTGGTACCAAGAATTGTTAGCATAAAAATTTCGGTTGCGAGTTTCGCGGCGTAATAACTTTTCAGATTTTCACTGTACTAAAAGCAGAAAGCGGAATTACTTCTGTCAGGTGAAAAAAACTTGCGCCTTTCATATCAACAAAATATTCGAGGTAGAAATAAGGTACATATTTTCCGCTCTGAAACCGCGCGAAAATAAAATAAAATTGGATGAAGTTCTGAGAATCTCAAGCTTGAGCTTCGTACACCTGGACGCGAGATCTCTCATTGTAGAACCAAAAACCACAGAAAGAACTGTAAAAAATAATCATTTCCCAATAAAACGAAGTATGTACTTTTCTAAATTTATGAAAAAAACTGTTTACTGAAAGCCTCGGCGGCAGCATTCGAAGATACAAAGGTCAACTCTACGTTAACCGAATTTCTGCGGGTTGACAAGGAAAACTTGACGGGGACAAGCAAAAGAATGTTCGAACTTACCTCGGCTGTTCAATATTGCGTGATATAACGAAAAAAGTGCGTAAAACCGGCAAAAGTTCTGTTTTCGTAAAGTCCTATTCGAGAAACATTCACACCACTTTCCGCCATGAAAGTGATGCCGTAATGAGCCGGCTTTCGACTATAAAGCAAAATTTCGTCACGTGTTGATAGCGTCATCACTACCAGGCAGAACCGGTTTTTCCTGTTTCGTTTTCACGTGCTCATGGTCACACCATCAACAATATCACCCCATCCCAGCGAACACAGACGTATTTCCGGTCGTCGCTTCTCTTTTGAAATTAAAAAAAAAAGGGAAAAGTTTAGATTTTAAGCGGTTCTCTTTTTATTTTCCAGTTCCTTCTTTTATCATTTATTCCCGCAATTTAATTTGGTTGGCTGCTAGTTGCGGCTAAAAATGGCTAGCAATAAGCACACTTTTCAATTTCTTTTCCTTGTTTACTTTATTATTATTATCATTAGAGAAAATACGAATGAGGCAAACGTTGTACGTCTGATCCACCCCTTCATGACCTTCATGCGCCCTTCATGCAAGCCGCGGTGAAATTTTGCATTTCAAGCCGACCCGCGCGTTTCATCCGCCCGTTAAATCGCATGGCTACCCTGACTTTTACAGAGAAAAAATACAACAACAATAAAGATGATTCTTTCTTTCGACTGAATTTTAATGTCTTTCTTAACGTAGATAACAGAGAAAGAGCTGGAGCGAGAGATAAAAAACAAAGAGACCAAAACGTGAAAATTTTATAGCGGCGGTGAGAAGATGGGAGATGCTAGCGGCCAGCAAGGTGAAAATGACTAATGAGCGGCAGCGAAAAAAAATGTTAACAGGAACACATGCGACATCAGTCTTCCATCGTGTAACTAGGAAGTAGGCCTAGCTACAAATATCCGGATATTTTTTTAGATATTTTAGAAACTTTTGGCCCGATCATAGTTTAGAAAATTACGATGTATTATATAAGGAAAAACGTTGAAAAAATGATTAAATTTAGGATTTTCCTATGGTTATTAAATTACTTTATGAGTTCACACAAGTTTTTTTCTTTAAAAATTGAGATGAAATCTACCTTGAGGCTCAATTAAGTAACAGCAGTGGCCCTATTCAGCGGTTTTCCTCACGTATATTTTATCCCATGGACCAAAAGCGAGAAGTCCAAAGAGTACTGCAAAGGTGATTTAGAACAACGTGTTTTGTTTTTTATTACCAATATTTCGGCTGGCCATACCAGCCTTCTTCAGGTTTACAGATGTTACTGAACTTATGTAGGAATCACAATATTATATGGATGGAGAATGTCGCAATAAAGATTGTTTAAAAGAGAGGGGCGGAAATGACGTACAACACACAGAAAAAAAAAACTAGAAAAGAAAAATAACAAGGATATGGATTACAATAATTCGTCACGGCGGTTAGGCCATTAGGTTCAAGAGTCAATTGTGCCACTTGTCCATACATTACTAATCGCCTCACAAGTTGTACTTGTAAAAGTGAAACACGTGATCTGCATGGCCAATATAACCGTTGTAATTTACAATATGTAGGTGAAAATAAGCGAGGCGTCAAGGACAGATTTAACGAACACTGACGAACAGTCGACAAAACTAACATTAAGTCTAAACCCACTAATGTTTCTGAACACTTTCTCTCTCACTCTAACCATTCTCATACCGACATGCAGTTAATCCCACTAGACAAAATTCATTCTTCACGTGACTCAGTTCGTAAGGCTAGGGAGTCGCACTTGATAGATAAGGCCATGACTCTTGAACCTATGGCCTTATTCGCCGTGTGACGAACTATTTCTAATCTATATCCTTGTTATAGTTTTTTCTTCTCTAGTTTTTTTTCTGTGTGTTGTACGTCATTTCCGACACTCCCTTTTAAACAATCTTTATTGCGACATTCTCCATCTATATAGTATTGTGCCTTGCTACATAAGTTCAGTAACATCTGTAAACCTGAAGAGGGCTGGTATCGCCAGTCGAAATATTGTTATGAAAAAACAACACACGTTGTTCTGAATCAGCTTTGCAGTAGTCTTTGGACTTCTCGTTTTTGGTTCTTAATATTTTGGCTTATTAGATCTCTTCAAGAGATCCAACGTTTACAACTAGCAGGATCTTCGTCCACGGTTTTTAAAGTTAATTCAATTCCTTTATTATATCCCATGAGTCTTAGTAAGTTCAACCTGAACAAAATGGCAGATGCTGCAAGTTCGGAGGCTTCGGTTCCTGCCGAACCTGAAGCGGTTCGTACAGCAGAACCGAGTAGAGAAAGCACAGTAGCATCGCTTTCAGACAAACTAAGATCGCCAGCTCCTAGTGATTATCAGTTTATCAGTTTATGAAGTCGACATTTATAGAATAATGTTAAGGGAATATTTGGGATATTTAGAATTTTTTCCGATATTTAGGGAGGGGGTGGGGGAGCAAGATATTTAGGAAAAATATCAGGAAGTTCCGGAGGCATATTTTGGCGATTTTACGTGATATTTGTAGCTAGGCCTACTGGGATGTTTCTGGAACTTTCACGTTGTAGTCATGCAAAACAACGGCAAAGAAATGTACAAAAACGTCTGCTGCACCTGCGAAGTTGTTTTTTGGGTAATTAGATTAACGTTTTGGTTGCTGTCGCCGCTTAGCATTACCCGATTTTATGTTTTGTTTGAGTAAACTATAAATATTAACGAGAGCTATTATCTACTATACACAAACTAATCAAGTAGTCCAAGCCTGATTCGTCCATATGAATTAATTCGGTCAGTTGTTATCTCGGCCCATTTCCTAATTTGAGAAATTGTCAACCCTTTAACTGTATCTCACATTTCCCTATTTCTAGCCTGTGTGGCAGCCGGTAAAAAAGGGAAAGGAGGGAGAGAGGGAGAAAAGCGGGAAAGAAAAAAGGAAAGTCCCTTACCCTCTCTTCCCAGTCCCCAATCCCCATCCCTTTTACCCGCCCATCCCGTGATCCCTTACGGCCTTGCCCCTTTCGACACCTGCTACGCAGGCTACCCTATTTTCCCCTCCTCGCAAGCCTGAATTCTCCCTTATAGCTTCCCCTTTTAGGCCAGCAGGCCATGGTGAAGTGCGACTATCCAAACAAGCCCCTCACTCTAGCGTGACCCTCGGCCCTATCGAGAACAGGGGTTCCCAACGATTCTTTAGCAACCGTGGTTTATTTGGCGGGAAATCGTATGGTAGCTGTTGTTTTTTAGCGGGAAACCGCATGTCCAACGGCCTGTAACAAGAAAGCAAAAAAAAAACAACAACAACAACAACAACAACAACAACAACAACAAAATGACTGATCAGCACAGGGCAATCATTTGTTGGTTTTAAAGAGAAAGTCAAGTTGATCCGAGGCAACTAATCCAGGTAAACTTAATTGCTTTTTTTTATGAAAGCCCCCCCCCCCCCCCCCCCCCGCGTTGACACTCTAGATTTTTTTTATTTGGACATTAAAATGGACGCTTTATTTTTAATACGTGGTAAATACACTTAGCCATACGGTTAGACATTTTACAGATATCCCACGGGAAGACTGACACTATCGAACACGTAGCATGCATAGATATCGAATCCTGATATAGGTTGTTGAACAAATTGTTTATTTTAATAAAGTTGAGCTCAACTTAGGTAGTCTATAATTTCAATGAAATTGTCTTGCTAGAAACTTCGTTTTACAATTACTGATGAACTTATAAAATGGGTCGTTTGTTTTTCTCATTTAGGTTATGTGGCGACTTAAAATTGACTTGTGTATCACAGTTCGCCGTTAATTAAAACATATAGCCATATAGGAGGAACATTTTCACATGCATTATTATCTAACTGCTTTTGTCAGGAGCCTGCTTTTGTCAACTTTTACCCTTAGTTTTCGATATGTAAATAATTTCCTTTTGTGTGAATCAAGCATGGCTGCCGCGAGCGATTTGGCTCGTCATGTTTCGCCCCATGTATAGGTAATCCGGAATCCTGGGCTTTGGAATATGGAATTCACCTAACGAATGGAATCCAGAATGCAAGTTCCATTGACAAGAAATTCCTAATCCAGGGCCGGGGTGCTTACCATTTACACAAACCAACCGGGAAGAAATTGTGTGCAAAAACAAGAAAAAAAAAACTATAAAATTTGAGGTGGTGGGAGAACGACCCGCTACAATGAATATTCAAATCAGCTGGACAGCGCATGTTTTCTGAGGCTCCACAAACGGAATGGCGCGCACCATTTGATTCCCATTCAGAATTTCCGGATTTTCCATGTAAATGATACGTACCCTAGTTTACCTGCAATCCGAAATCCACAGCGTGGATTCTAAAATCCACGACTGTCTTAGAAGTACCAACCTAGTTCCCACGGTACTCTTCTACTCGGCCCTAGTGGCGCTGTCACAGTGATGTGGGCATCCCCATTCCCAAACCCTAGTGATATGGGCATCCCATGTGACCCTAACCCTAACCCTAACCCAAATCGCTAAGGTAATATGAGAAGGGGATACCCACATCACCGGGGTTTTGGGAATGGGGATGCCGAAAACGCTGGGATGCCCATATTACCGTGACAGCGCCAAGGAGAGGACCCTGGGAACGAGGTTTTTGGATATTACCTCACATGGGACGGGGCGAGCTGTTCTAGATTAAAATTAGTCCTGAGGTTCCCTCCTGTTCTTGCATTTTCGTCGCCTGCCGCATATTGTTTTAATGTCACAGTTATCCTTGATGTGCGAATAGTAGGACAGAAAGTTTTTTAGCCTGCAGTACATCCGTCCTCCACATGCGGGCATTGGCACGGGCACTTCATTTACCAAAATTTGTATCGTTATTTTGGATGTATGACAATGACCTGCACAATCACTCTCTCCTTCAGTATCGCTTTTGCTTTTGTTCTTGGGACGTTCTTTATTGCATTTGTAGAGCAAAAATGCGACATTTCCTCCCATAGGTACAACATCAGAAATACGGAATTTTCGGTTGGCTTGTTGGTGAAAAATGTCTGCTGTAGGTGGGATCGTATCGTTGTAGAGACCCAACATTGTTAAAAGCGGAATTACAGTTCCCGTATGAGCAAATCGAAAAATACCGTGAGGCTTTCCAGACTGAAGAAATCCTTCAAGACTGTCTATTATCTCAGCATAAAGCTGACAGCCCATTCTATAATTGATTTCACGGCCGTAGCTCCGATCCCAGTAAAGTTTCAAATCATTGAGATATTCCAGAACTTTTAAATCTGCGTCCTCAAATACCTCGCACCAGCTTGAATCGGCGCTATCCGTCTGAATCCCAAATGCGCACATTAAAAACATCTCCACAACCATCTGAGGGGTAAGCAAAATTTTCTTGCGCAATTTTAGCCTTTCAGCGATTTTTTGCACAACTTCGCGCATTTCTGGACCGTTCAGAAATTTTGCGTGCTCGGACCGTGATCTTTTCCTCTCGGTTATTTTTTGCCATTTGGGACATGCTTCAAAGATTCGTAAAACACTGTCATCATCGTAAGAACCCGAAAATTTTACGGCAACTGGTTGGTATTTCGCTGAACCTACTTTTCCTTTTCCTTCGAACAGCCCTTGGGCAAATGCCACAGCGCTTTGACTCGATCTAAGCTTATCGGTGGCAACAAAGCTATAGTTAGTGTTCGAGTATCCGTGTTCCAACACGCTACGAAACTCAGCAAGAAGGCGTCTTGCTATGGAATACATCTCCTCGGAGCCTAATGCCGACATCTCTTTGCTTGCGGCTTGCAGGATATCGTTTGGTATGTTCCAAGGTAGTGAAAGACCCTTGTAATGAATCGTAGAATTGCTTGGGAAGACTTGATTGATCTTTTCCAGCATCTTCTTCATCTTATTCACCCGGTAGCTTCCCGGATACCTTGAACCGTGTCTTATTACCATATTCAGATGAACCGCTTCACATTCTGGAGGCTTAACTATCGCATTTCGCTTGAAATGGTACGGGGTTTTGTCGCTAAACATAAATCTTGTCGACGTGTTCGACGCCCTGATCTCATCTGAAAATAAGGCAAACAGCACCGAAAGACTGAATATTACGAAAGTAGTTTGCAAGCTCGCCATTTTCATCACAAATCAGTGTGAATTTTGGACATTCTTTGCGGAAGGAGATTTATGCTCACAAGCAATAATCTCCTATAAATTACTCTTTGATTTTGTCTGATCACGTGCAAGGATCAAATTTATGCTCACAAACAATAATCCCCACCCTGTCTATGGCCACCTCCTCCCCTGAGTCCCCACGAAAAAATCGGGGAGAGAGGGTACAGGTGTGCTAGTCATTTACATGAGAAAACCAGAAAACCCGGTTTGAAAATTGAATGGTTTGCGTATATTCTCTTCGTGAAGCTTCAGGAAAAATGTTTAGCCGGATTTGGATATATTTTGTTGCAGGTCGCTCTCCCACCACGTCACTATGCACAACCAGTGATTTCCGCTCGGGTGGTTTGTGTAGGAGTCTCTCTCCCTGATTTTATTTAAGGAGAGGGAGTGGTTGTACACAGCCTTAATCGTCTGTCTAAATTATTTCTTTTTGTTTTTGCCTAATCACTTGTAGACTACGGCCCCGTCCACACGAAGACGATTGTAAACGCAAACGCTAGTAAACACAAACTTTTTTTATGCGTTTAGGCCTTCCGTCCACACGAAGACGATGAAAACGCTCACCGTAAACGCATAAATTCGAAAACGCTCTCCAAAGTGGATAAATTTGAAAACGCCGTTTATGCGTCTTCGTGTGGACGGCCGTAAACGTATATTATCGTAAACGCTGTGAAAACGCTGACCTCAGATGTCAGCGCCAGTCTCCTTTATCGAGTGCGTTTCCAAGATGGCGTACACACGAGTGTTGAGCTGTGTCATGCTTGCGCTTATTTCAATCATAATTGCGAGCATTCAATTGAATCACGCAATAATCGATATACAGGAAAACTATAATTCAAGAATGTCAGTGTACTTTGACTGGCACGACTCCCAGTCGATATTTTTCGCCGCTTTCGACACCTTGTAGTCATTTGTAACTTCTAAAAGCAACTGTACTTCATCGTCAGTCCAAACAAAGTTGTCTGCCTTAGTTTTATCACTTTTTTCTTTCGGTTTCTTGCCAGCAGACTTCGAGCGTTCGGTGTATGACATCGTTTTATGCGTTTACGAGCGTTTTCGTGTGGACAGTTTAAAACGCTACGTAAACGATGATCGTTTTCGTGTGGACGCAGATAAAAATATGCGTTTACTAGCGTTTGCGTTTACAATCGTATTCGTGTGGACGGGGCCTACGAGTAGTCCCCCATTTTTCCTCAGGGATAGTAGAGCGTGCGAAACGCGAACGCGCGTGAAAATCACCCCGCCGCGTGTCGCCTTTTCTCGCGTGGGGTGATTTTCACGTGCGCTCGCGTTTCGCACGCTCTACTATCCCTGAGGAAAAATGGGGGACCACTACTCGTAGTCTAAATCACTTGTGATCTACGCACACAAATTTCCGGATTCCCAAATTTGTCTGAACGGCCATATTTGGACGCAAAAGCCTGGGGTACATAGTTCTGACGTCAGTGCAGGCTCATGCCGGCTGCTTCTCAACATGGCGGCAGAAACTGAAAGCTGTGCTTCGCAAATGTCCGTGGACGAGGAAAGTGATTTGCTAAAATACGGAGAGGATATATCTCCAGAAAAGGATGGTGGAGTGCGAAAAATTGTTAAGGTAGAAAGTACTGAAGGGAGCAAGCCGCCGATTGGAAGTAAAGTAAAAGTTTTTTATCGTGGAACATTTCTCAACAGTGGAGAGGAATTCGATTCAAACTTCGGGAGAAGAGAACCGTTTGAATTTGAAGTCGGAAAGGGTAGGCTTGTGTTTTACTGATATGTAGAACAGGAAAAAAAAAATGTCTTAAAATTTTGATTCTTGTAATGTGAGCAGGCCAGCCGGTTTTGATGGGAAAAACTTCACCCAGCTCGCAAGCAAATTACAAAAAAATATAAGTGTTAAATAAGCTTAATTGGGCATGGGTAGCGTGCAAGCTGCATTGCAAAGAACTTAATGGTAGAAGCCACATTCTTTTTCCTCGGGTGCATGGCCCATGGTCTGGTGCCTAACTTTCACTCCTGGGCGATTGGAAAATCATGGTTTTCTCATAGAAATCATATGCTTGGCACCCTGGTTGAAGTTCAGGGCACTGGGCTCCCTTCAATAGGCTGATTTAGCAACAGGATGGGAATGTCATTTGACGACAGGAAAGCGCGTGGAAAGGACTAAACACGACTTCCGGTGCTCAATTTGCGGCTCTGCTATTGGTCTAACCAGTTGTGTGATTTGCGCATGGTGCCATCAACTGATGTTCTGGTTCTGTGGCTAAATCAGTTAAATATTTTGTTAGAGCACATCCTCGGAGACCCAGGGACAGATAGTGGGGGCGAGGGAAAGTCTAAACGGGCGGAAAAATATATATGGGACGAAGAAAAGTAAAGAACAGCGAGAAGAGCCCCTGGGGACAATGTCTTACCAGACCAGTTCCAAACGGTCGCTGCCATTCTGCCTTCTGATTGGGCAGAAAAACACACAAAAGTTTTCTGGCACCAATCAGAAGTCAGAACGGCGGCGACCGTTTGAAACTGGTCTGGTAAGACATTGTCCCCAGGGGCTCTTCTCACTGTTCTTTACTTTTCTTTGTGCCATATTTTTCCGCCCATTTAGACTTTCCCTCGCCTCCATTATCTGCCCCTGGGTCTCCGAGGATGGTTAGAGCACAGCTTTGTTTCCATAATATGTGACCTTCTTTGGGAAAACGTACACTAACGATATTTCGTTGTCGTTAGAAAACTAACGGATAGCTAACGGATAGCTAACGGCTTTTCTAACGTTCTAACGGTTTGTCCAAACGTTCTAACGGTTTGTTCTGACGTTCTAACGATTTGTCCAAACGCTCTAACGATTTGTTCTAACGCTCTAACGGTTCGTTCTAACGCTCTAACGATTTGTTCTAACGCTCTAACAGTTGAATTGGTGGAAGTAATCGAGCGCTATTCCCTATTAAGCAATCTATTAACGGCTGGTTAGTTCATCTTGTTGTTATCAATGTATTGAGCGAAAGTTTTAAGTACAGCTGTCGATCGATAAACGGCTGAAAATTGAAAGCATCAAAATCACTAGTGATGTGATCAACGAGTAAAATAATAATCGAAATCGACTTGCTCTCGAAACGACTGCGCTTCAAAACAGGCCGTCCAATTTCTCCTGGAATGAAACTTCTACTGCATCGTATTGACAAGAACTACTGTTTGCAAACACGTATCTTGACTTGGGACTGTAATGTTTCCAAAAACTATATCAAGCAAGCCCCTCGATGTCTGATGAAAGTTTTTCAACAAGATGCCGTATCGGTTTCGTAAACAACTTTATGCAAATTTCGGTTGAAATTTGACTCCCGGGAATTTGAATTTGCAGTGAAGCGTTGTGTGACGGACAACACATGAATAAAAGCTGTATTGAATGATTGTAGACTTTTTTAATTTAATGATCTAAGAAATCTCCGAGTCAACTGAGTGTACCGTTCGTATCGAGATCGAAAACGGAACAATCTGATCAATAGTTGTAGATGCAAGAAAAATTTGCATATATCATGTGGCTCCTTGTTTATAATTTCGGTCGCCCGCGGGCGAATAAAATTAATCGTAGAAACCTCTGACGACAGGGCGCCCATAAGGCAGCGGCCTTGATCAG
Organism: Porites cylindrica; assembly: GCA_964035525.1. Taxonomy (NCBI): domain Eukaryota; kingdom Metazoa; phylum Cnidaria; class Anthozoa; order Scleractinia; family Poritidae; genus Porites; species Porites cylindrica. The sequence continues at coordinate 13,831,195 of OZ037780.1, read as the reverse complement.
CAAAGCAATAGAATCGTCAGTTAACGCTTTAGTTTCCTGGACTAACGCTCTAACGGATACAACTAACGCTCTAACGGATATACATGAGTTGCTAACGAATTGACTAACACCTCTAACGGATACAACTAACGCTCTAACGGCTACGGATGAGTTGCTAACGAATTGCCTAACGCCTCTAACGATTTTCATTGAATCATCTAACGGATGACTAACGGACAGCTAACGGTCTAACCGTTTAACGAAATATCGTTAGTGTACGTTTTCCCAAAGAAGGTCACATATTATAATATTTATGTAAAACGAAGCAGTAGGGAGGATTATGTGCATGACTCTGCTTAACTAGCCTGAATTTCATCCAATTACTTCGAGTCGTTATTACTCCCTCAGTAACATCTGAATCGACCGGCCGTTAATGCCGTCCAGTGACGTCACTACTCGTTGACCTTTTGCTTTAATTCATGCAGAAAGTAAAACACGATTTTCAAGTGGCAAACCGACAAATATCGTCTGGAAATGTCTGCATGATACAGAACTGCTTTATTTCTTTCAATCGTAATTCATGTTTAATGTTCCAATTATCAACTGCATGCAGTACAACTCTGGAACCGGTTGTACTAAATTCTATGATCAAACTCGGTCGCAATCACGCAATGAAATAAACACACACACGGAACACTTAGTTCAAAAACACAATGTTTTAGTTTAATTGAAAAGGAGCTATTTGGTCCTTAACGAAGAAAAAAACAAGGAGACAAGAAAGAAAAGCTAACAGAATCATTATACTTGACGTTGAAAATAGCAAGACATGATTATAACATTGATTTCAGAAAACTTCGCGTAAACAAAATCACCTGCCGCCGAAACCACAAAGCCGCTCTAAATGAAAAACCTACCGACTCTCTGCAATGATTCTTCATTCGCAGTTCAATTTAGCATTTCAGTTTCAAAGACAAGGGCAATTTTGCTGTTTAAGATAAAGATTAAGCGTATCGAAATAATAATAATAATAATAATTATAATAATAATATTTAATACTTATATTGCGCTTTTTCTATAAAAATACTCAAAAGCGCATTACAATATTATTAATAACTAAATTAAAAACCAGTAAAATTACCCGGTAAAATTACAATATTTAAAAATAAATAAATAAATAAATAATCTAACTAAAAGCCTTCTTAAATAAATATGTTTTAACAGAGCGTTTAAAAGAGTCGATTGATGTTTCCTGTCTTATTGGCAGAGGAAGACTGTTCCATAAAAGGGGGCAGCCATCGATAACGCACGATCTCCCAAAGTCTTCTTCGTTCTTAGCCGAGGTCTTTCTAACAATATACCATTATTGTTACGGCGTAGTTGGTAACGTGAGTCCGGTAAGACAGAGACAAGATCCTTAAGATAGCTAGGCGCAACACCGTGAAGAATCTTAAATGTAACAAGGAGAATCTTAAAATGTTTGAACTAAACAAAAGAATGCCAGGGATGCGATCCGCTGAATATCAAGTGACAATCCCGCTAAAATTTTTCATAATTATACATAATTATGTGAATGTTTAGACAATCAACCAATCAAAATCACTACCCGGTTTTCGGGTAGTGAGTGACGTCACTGGACGGCATTAACGGCCGGTCGATTCAGACATTGTTGAGAGGAGAAAACGACTCAAAGCAGTCGGATGAATTTCAGGCTACTGCTTAACCCTTTCAATCCTAGAATAATTTTTGATGAGATGATTGTAAAATCTGTGGACAAAGTCGTAGTATAGCACATAGTACTATATATTTCTTAGGATTTAACAAAAAGATGTAAATTTGAATTTTTTGTAAATTTTAAGATTGGCCTCTTCAAACTGATAGGGTTAAAACAGGCTTCACCATTTTTTTTGTTTTTAGGTGTAGTGATACAAGGATGGGACATTGCTGTTCCTTCTATGAATACTGGTGAGACCAGTCTCTTCACCATTAAACCTGAGTATGCCTATGGAAAAGAAGGTAGTGGCCTGAAAATACCCCCAGATGCTACTCTTCAGTTTGAAATTGAGCTTGTTCTCTGGAAAGGGGAAGACTTGACAAAAGATGGTCAGGTGACAAAAATAGTTCTGCAGAAAGGAGAAGGATATGACAAGCCCAATACTGGTGCCAACTGTGAAGGTTAGAAAGTTTCATTAGTTTTAAATATTTAGCTAATAGATAAATAATGTGTATTGATCATCACTTTAAAAAGCAATTTTGCCTAAATTGCCTGTATACATCTATTTAACTAACAATACTTAGATAATTATCATAACCCAAAACCTTAAATTACAGCTGCATATGTACATGTACATTTTGCTTGCAAAATCTTTAAATAGTAATCATTAACACAATTTTTAGGGGATTTAATAGTATTAATTGGTATTCATTCAAATGGCAGTCAATTTAGATTCAGTTAAAAGATGAGTGCGGGCCTGATTTTAGTTACTGTTACTGAATACTAATACATTGTAAAACTGTCAGCGGAAAAGTGAATCATTGGGATGAACTCTATAAAATGGACACCCCTTTAATGTGGACAGTTGCTCTGTCTTTGTCCATATCAGAGAAGTGTAACTTGGTAACTTTATTTGATTTACCACAAAATACAAATAACGATAAAACAAGACGGTTACACAAAAGCAAATGAAAGTGGCGAGGAAGCCCAAAAAGAAACCATGAGGCTTATAGACATTGGGCTCCCTCAGAGTAAAAATAAAGTTAACATTAACGGTAAGGCCAGGATCGAAAGTAAAATACAATGAAGGTAAGTATAAATTAACTAATTACATAGACTGAGTTGACAGAATATAAAGTATGGTACAAGTAACAATAAGAATGAAAATAATATCAGACATGTGAAGAAATATAACTATTTACTACAAGATTTATAACTAATAATTCATATATAATTTTTTTTTCAATTTCGTTTTGAATAAGTGGAGAGAATGAGATTCTTTAATATCATTTTCTATAGAGTTATAATAAGTAGGTCCTTGGAAACTGACAGAAAATTTACGAAGGTTTGTTCTACAAGAAGAAAAATGAAAAATGAAAATCGTTCGCGTGTCTAGTGGCATAGCTATGGACTTGTTTGTTTAAAGAAAAATAATTGTTGAACATTGAAGGCAAAAGAGAATGGTTAAGAGCAAACTTAAGTTTACCCAATTCTAGCTGTCTAATAGCGGAAAGTTTTAGTAGTTCTAATTCTTTGAAAATAGGGTCTGAATGAGAATCGAGAGTTGATTTAGAAATAATTCTGGTAACTCGCTTTTGCAAAGAGACAAGACGGCGAAGATTGGTTTTGTACGTAGATCCCCAGACAATAATACAATAATGAAGATAAGAATAAACTAAACAATAATAAAGAGTTTTTAGACAGGGTTTAGGTAGAAAAAATCTTGCTCTATTAATGACACCTACTGATTTTGAGATTTTACGAGCTACTTGAGAAATGTGCGGTTTCCAAGACAGATGTTCATCAAGGACTACACCGAGGAAGACCGTTTCCTTAACCTGTTCGATTCTCTGGTCATTTATGCATATTTGCATTGGAAAATGATACCTTTTCTGTCTAGGCTTAAATAACATAAAGTTTGTTTTCTTCAGGTTTAAGGAGAGTTTGTTTGCCTTAAGCCAAGTGGATAATTTATTAAGTTCGGAATTGAGTGATGCTGCCAGGTAGACAGGATCTTTATGGGACATAAATAAATTAGTATCATCAGCGAATAAAATCAGCTCGACGAGCGTCAATACATTATTTAAATCATTAATATAGAGCAAGAAAAACAAGGGGCCTAAAATGGAACCCTGGGGGACACCACAGCAGATAGTTTGAGGAGAGGAGCATTGACCGTTAAATTGAATGAATTGCAACCTGTTGGAGAGGTAGCTTCTAACCCAGTCCAGAGCCACGCCACGTATACCATAGTGTTCGAGTTTGTCAAGCAGAATATTATGATCGACGGTATCAAAGGCCTTAGAAAGATCAAGGAAAACGCCAACGGCATGTTCATTGCGATCAAGAGCAAGGGAGATTTTTTCATGTAGGTCAATCAATGCTAACGAAGTTGAATGATTTTTCCTGAAGCCAAATTGATTATCACATAGAATTTCTAGTTAACTTAAATAATTAAAAAGACAGTTATAAACAACCTTTTCAAGAAACTTAGAAAAGCTAGGGAGAATCGAGATCGGTCTATAGTTTGTAAAGAGTGATCGATCACCGGCTTTAAAGAGTGGTATCACGCGAGCAATTTTCATTTGGTCGGGAACAATGCCATGAGAGATAGATAAATTGATTATATGAGCTAAAGGATCGGCTATAATTTGAATTGACTGTTTTATGATGGAAATGGTAATTCTATCATGGCCAGCTAACTGAAGTACAGAAATCTGTCTCATGTCTAAACAGTTTTAAAACTAATCCAATGTGCTTTTATTTTTAGCTCACATTGTTGGAAAGTACAGTGAGAAGGTCTTTGAAGATCGTGAAGTCTCTTTTCAAATGAGAGAAGGTAATATTGCTTCACGAAGGTATGATTACTGTTACTCCAGTTAATAAATACCAACATATGCTTACAGAAGCTGCATTCTTTCTTCAGGCTGGTATAGTCAAAGTTTGAAAAAATTCACACTGTATGATAGGCTTTCCTTGTGACATACTGGCAACTGTTAAGAAAAGCGTTAAAGAGGGGAGGGGCATTGAAGTTGTATTTTCTTGTTTGGTAAGAAAATGGGCTAGGCACTTATTTGGGGATGGAGAAGCTTTTTTGCAGGAACACTTTGAGGATGTGTGGTAATTAATGAAATTACACCAGGAAACCTCTCTTCTTTGTAGCTTCAAACTAATAATAGTTATAATAATAAGTTGTAATCATAAATCAGTAATGTGCTCACATGTTGTAAGGCAGTCTAGGGTAAATGTAATCAGGTTTATTCTTCTTTGACTGTAGGCTCAGAGCATGGCCTCCTTGCTGGTGTAGAAGAAGCTATAGCACAAATGTGCAATGGAGAAAAAGCACAAGTTTGGATTCACCCTGGGAAATGGGGATTTGGCACAGCCGGAAAGCCAGAGTTTGATATTCCTGGAGAGGCCTTACTAGAATATATCATTCACCTAAAGAAATTTGAAAATGTGAGTATCATTGGCTTTAATGCAACAAATTGCCTTATGAAAATTCTGAATAACAGTACTTCACCCTCCTAGAACTATTATCTATCAACTTTGATTATTCTTGCTTAAAGAAGTTTCCTCTTACTGGTAATTACTGTGTAAATTTTTAAGAGCAAAGAAAACTGGGAATTGAGCAATGATGAGAAGATCAATTTAGCAGCTTTGACCAAGGAGAAAGGAACAAAATACTTTAAGGTTAGCATTAAGTTCTTTGTATTTTGGTGATGTTGAAGTTTTGGTTTATTTATTTATTTATATACTTCATATATTCGAATAAGTACCCAACCTTGAATTAGCGCCCACCTCGAATAGGTGCCCATCCTAAAAGCAGAAAAAGTTAATAAGCGCCCAGCTTTGAATAAGTGCCCACCCCACCCCTACCCCCACCCCTCCTCCTCCTAATCAAACTTAAATAATTAAGCACCCAGCCCTACCCCACCCACTTGAGTGACAATGTGATTGAAATTGAATAAGTACAGTACTAATAAGAGACTTTCCCGAGGAGAGAGTTTTCTTCAGAGTATTTTACAGAAACCTTGCTTTGTTACTTCTTCGCATTTAATTGTTATTAACATTTATTGTTTTGTTGCAAAATAAACATACTACACTTGCTGAAAAGGGTGAAATTTGGCAAGCTCCCAGCCTCAAAAAAGCACCAACCTCGAATAAGCGGCCACTCTCAAGGTCCAAAAATTAAATAAGCGCCCAGGGTTGTTAATCGAATAAATAATGGTATTTATCTAGAGACACGAAACTGAATAATTATTATCAAAGCACATATGGACACTCAAACACAACAACAAGCCTTTCAACTTAAGTGGAAAATCATCAAACAATGCAAACCTTAAAACAACGTAACTAAGAAATGTAATTTATGTCTTTTTGAAAAACTCATAATCATCTGTAAAATGGATCTGTGCAGTCTAGACAAGCGAAATGAGTTAGGGACGGACCATTAGAAAAGTTATAGGGGGGGGGGGGAATTTTCGAGCCGCAGGAATTTTTTTCGTTATCAAATTCCTTGTATGAATTTTTCTAGGCCCTAGCATGAATATTTTTTAGGATTAATTAATTGGCATGCATGAATTTTTTTCATTTAATTTTCCCTTGCACGAATATTTTTTTGTACGACACCTGCCCCCCCCCCGATGAGTTTTCTTATGGTCCGTCCCTTAGCAGGTTCATGCCCCCACAGAAACAGATACCTCCTCAAGAACTTTATGATAAAGTACCACAATCTCCCAAATTATAAATAGCAACCACATGATTTATATGATGAAATAAAGGCATTCTGTTTTTACATCTTATTGCAACCGTATTTCTGCTTTTTTGCCAGTTATTGTAATTTAATGGTCAATTGTTGATATTAGCTGATGAGTGTGGTCATCTTTTGGCCACACAAAACAGCTGTAGTAATAAAACGATGCACTATCTCTGAAGTCTTGAACCAGTAAAATATTATAATTATCCATTCATTCATTATAGATTCCACATACTGTTTGTCTAAAATATGTCTCCCCCTTTGCTTAGATAGTGACCAGAAATCATCATGCCTAGCAATGTTTGTTAGGTAAACGGGTCAAGGCATGTTATTGAGGGGAAAAATGAAATTGTGGTCTTAAATGGTCAAGTTTTAAATATGATGTG
>OZ037780.1:13514360-13816860 GCA_964035525.1 Porites cylindrica | reverse complement strand
CAAACGGCTCAATTTGCGCCAGGATAACCGAAAAGATACAAATTTGATAACGCCACTTAGAATGCATTTCGAGGGATCTGAAGGTACTCGGGATAACCGGAAAAGCGTTTTTCAATGTAAGGGTGTAAAGGAGCACACGAGCCAAAGGTCCAAACGGCCGGAGCTTATCCCGGCTTCCTTAGCATAAAGCGTGCATAGGAGTGTTGCTACTCCTGACTGGAAAGGATGCTAGTCCTCCCCCCCAGCAGTATGTCGTCGGTTCCCATTTATACACCTGGGTGAAGAGAGACAAAGTGGAGTAAAGTTCCTTGTCTAAGGAAACAACAGGACAGGCGAGGTTGTTAATGTATTTGGAGAAAACTGTCGTTGGGTGCCCCTGCTTTGAGTCTGTGAATGAGTGAAAATCCTATAAGTGTAAATTCTCACTCACACACTCACTTGGTCGCCCGAAGGAGGGCAACCACTAGATCTTTCCACAGCCTCATATCAGCCATCAGTACAGCAATCTCACTTGCTTCGAGTGCCCCAGTATCCCTCTTAAGAGTGTCAATATAGGTAGTCGGTCGGTCTTCCTCTCCCGCGATGACCATGTGTGGGCTCCCATAGGACTAATTTCTGGGTACTTAGCTCTGGATGGCGATCTTCCAAATAATAGGTATAAGCAATAAAAATTGTTTCTTTTTTGTTATTCCTCAGCTAACATGTTTGAGCGTCTGGCGCGCAAAGAAGAACTCGAGGCAGGGCAAACGCAGCGTCGCGATGTGTTTCAAGAAGCCACAGACGAAGAAATGAGAAAACTGTCAAACTCAAGCGACACAAAACCACTTGCTGCGAAAGATCAAGAGGAAGCGCCATCGACGGAAGTCAACGGTCAAGGAAACGCAGATGTAGAAATGAAAGAAGACGACAAAGGAGGCGTCGTTTGTTGACATCCGGTTGAAAACGAAATGACGAACAATTTTTTAAGAATTGGATCCCAAATTTAGCGTCTGCATTCCTGCCCATCAACAACTGTACAGTCCACCGTCTCTCAACGGAAACCTCCCTAAAACGGAAACCGAGAGTTGGACAGACCCTGCCGGACTCCTCATTTAGAAAACCGGACGTGTGTTGCCGGTTTCAACGCTGTCCGTGGCTTGTAATAGAGTGAGAGTAGACTGTGTTATAAGCGCTCCATGTAAAGGAATCCAAGACAGTCTTGGGCGCGGGATTCCAGATACTGGATACCAGATTCTTTGTCAGTGGAACCTGGATTCCGGATTCTAATTCTAATTCTAGTATCCTTGAGCCTTTTTCCTAATTCCAAATCCCAAGATTCCAGAATGCACAAGCAAAAAATTTCCTTGATTCTCGAATCCGGGTTCTCTAACATAGAGTGAGTCATAAACAAGGAGTCGCAAAAATCATCTTCAGTTAACCATGGTTTGGTCTTTTCTGAGTCAGCAACGATGCTGTGACAAACCCTCCCAAACGAGGTGCCGTTGCCTTTGGTGTGACTGTCTACCACAGTCGAATCCCCTTAATATCGACACCATAGACGCAGGGTGCTTAGTGTCCACATTACATGTCTGTGTCAGAAGTTGGGTTTGTATGATTTTTGGAACCAAAACAGTTGCCCTCAAGAGAGAGGTTTCCGTATTATAGAGGTTTCCAGAAGAAGAGGTTCGACTTATTTGTTTGGAACCGGCGAAGCAGCTGTCTAAGACAGAACGGTGTCCGTCTCCTTACTGCTCGTGCCTGACCGTAAGGGGCTGGCCAAAACTACTGTCCTCAATAGAGAGATGTCCCAGTCGTAGAGATGTTCGGAGGGAGGGGTTCCCGTGAACTACAAAACCATAGTCCGAAGGGGCCGCTGTAGGTGCACCAGTATAGTATAGCATCTCCCCCTTTTCTTCCGTCGATCGGATTTATTTTATCAGATCGTGTGATGTTAGCTGGACCGTATTTAAAATTTTCTTGAAGTAGACTATCTTTGAACCTTATTTTCGCCCTTTTTCGTGCCACCAAGTGTCGCCTCTCAAACGCTCTTTTCTTTACTGGTGTTTTATATTTAGTTATGCATAAAATGCTCTTTTATATTGTAGAATCAGCATTACATTATCTTGAAGCAAAATTTATCTTATAAAGAAAATAATCCTAGCAGCTTCGAATAATATTTACTCTTTAGTGTCAAAATGAAGGAGAGTCTCTTACTTCCTGGCGCCATTTGTTCAAAAGGCGGATAACGCTATCCACTGGATAAATCTCTATCTCCACAGGATACCTAACGCAGTTGGTTTCCCTAAAATTTATCCGCTGGACAGTGATTTAACCGGTGAATAGCGTTATCCAGCGTTTTAAACAGCCGTGGCCTGAACTCTAATTTTAACCTGTAAGGGATTACAAGGGGTGACTAACTTGTACATGAATTGACACAATAGGTCATTTCCGAGTTCCCCCGGGCCTCTGTTTCAAAACGAGGGTAGGTGCTCAGCCATTGATATGGAAATTATTTTTCATTCTCATTCAAATAAAACTCATTTTCACAAGAACGATTGTGCACCTAGCCTCATTTTGAAAGTGAGGGTTTTTGAAACTAGGAAGTGTCCTATTGGTGGAAAGATGAACTTGGGGAGGGGATCTATATAATTTACTTCACTGAGCGAGAAGACCTCGGGAATCCAGGGTAGATGTGCATTCACTGGGACTAGAATATTCATGTTGATACTGTCGTTGACATTTTTACTCGAAAACACCTGCGATACCTGTTTCTCGCTTACCTTTTGTCGACATACCTTATTGAGACAGGTTGTTCTTTCACAGGTGAAATTTATGGTTTTGTTTCATTCATTCGATTAATCTCATCGGGAACTATCGTGAGTATTCGTGCGATTTCCTGACTCTCTTATTTTACTGCCGGTTACCCATCCGTGATATGCGATAAAACGCCAAATGCGTACGCTTTCGAATGAACCTCTTTACGAATACACAAGACGTCAGCTTGCAGCGAAGCCAGAGCTGACACCAAAAGTCCAAACCTGAATGAGAAACGTCTTGTTACTATTTTACCGGCAGTTAAATAACGAAAGGGCTCAAACCCAAGGTCAAGATGTCCGTCAACTGTCAGATTTTATTTTGGTTTCGCGATCTCCTAAATCGTCGCTCTTTTCCCGTCCCTGACGATGGTAAGGAGGGATTCGGCTCTATCTTTGGGACTAAAGCAACTGTGTGAGACTGAATGGTGGTCGACCCTATTCTGGCGTCCTGTCCCTGCCCCCGCCCTTATCCAGGTAAATTCGCTGGTATTAATTTTGATAAATTGCACGAGATGGAATATCAGCGTTCAAGTGTCAAACAGCGCGAATTCTCTTTCAAAGTGACGATTTCATCACCGCCGCCGCTGTCGTAGTTGGTTAAGCTCTCTATTATAAGACCAGGTGGGGAAGCAGGGGGGGTTATCGTAATCATTCATTCTTATACAACTTTCCATCTTTTAGTGTATTATCTTTATCTGTGGTTTGTTTCATGCCATTTAAAAACAAACTCGTCACGCTAAGCAAGTAGCGTGACTGTCCGTATGATTTCGTATGACTCGAATTTCACTTCCGGGTTTAATACTTGTCATGCAATAAATTGCGCATGGTTTTTCCGATGTCGGGAAAGGTCCTTTTGTTTGAGTACCCAAAATTTCAACTTACTGGAAACGACAGTTGTGGTAATTGCAAACAGGAAAACCTGGTTTGTTAATCTACTTTCACGTTGTATAAACGACCATTTTTACAAGAGCAGGACTTTGAGCATGATAGGTTTTTACATACCAGATTCTCGCACTTCGCTCTCTACTGTGTCTTCTTCTAGCTGTTAGAGAGGCTAGCGTCTGAGAAAGAGACAGGAAAACCAACAATTATATTGCTTCATCGATCACGCAAGGATTAGGCATTTTAATCCCGTAAGATTCAAAAGGACACGGAACAGAAATTTGATTTCGACAGACGCTGTAGTGGATGTTAGACCGTGTTAATAGCATTTTTTACCATATATGGTGTATATTTGGCAGATATGAGCTGATTTCAGTTTCTCGGGAATAGAAAACAAGCCAAGACTTTCACAGCACCGTGAAGGAAGTAAACTCCTGCTGAACTAATTAAGCGACAAGCTAAGCTAGAGGTAAGTTTGAAGTAAAAATTTTTGTTTATATGGATTCATCTTTTAATAAGTCTGTGCGATTAAAAGTATTTCTGCGGCAGTAGACGATGAATGCAAATTCAAAAGATTTATCGATCAGTGCAGATATGAAGCCGGGAAAACGGCTGGAAGGCTAGGTGATTTTTTTGTTTTGTTTTGTTGGTTTTAACTGGACGTACGGTATCTTTCGGCTTTATTCAGCAGTATTTTTTTTAAGGATGTGGTTACTGCGCTTCTTTCGTGTCTAGACGTATTGCAGAAAATGCAGTGGTATCCTGAATTTGGCAGCATTCCTTGTATAGCGATACTCATCTGATGTTACTCATCTATTGGTGTTACTAAGTAACTACGACGACGACGACGACGACGACGACGTCAAAAAAGAAAAAAAAAACAAAACAATTGGTTTTATGAGAAAAACAACGGCTCTACACATGCATCACGCTTGGTACATTTCTTTGACGTCCACTGCACGACTACGACGTGAAACCTCCCAATGCGAAGTTTTATGGAGGACGTGGACATACGAGGACAAGTTTTCCTTTCTCTATTGGAACATGGGTAAAGCCCTTGAGAATTCAACTCCTAGAAAAGTCGCCTACATTTAACGAATTAAGCGCTTCCAGATAGACGCAATTAAGTTTGAAAGGACGCAAATTCATTTTTTTAATACCTTTTTCACTACCGTCGTCGTTGTTGTTGCAACCAGAAGCGCGATGGTTCTCGTAACAAAAGATTCTTTTGGTTTCACTCGTCACGAATTTGCGGGGGGGAGGGGACACAAATCCCCCGCCCCACATCATACTGAATGTTTCTACGTCTCCGGCATATTGACCAAAGGAAAAACGACACCCCCTTCTTGATTTGGAAAGTGAATGACAATGTAACCATTAATGTTGCAGGGATACGTTTAAAATAGAAAATGAGAAAGGTTCATAGATGTTATTATTTTTGGTATAAACTAGGAAGGTGTGAAGAGAAATGCCAGTGGGTCACTGGAAATTGCACACCGGGCTAGGTGCAGGCAGTTTACAGTCAATTGATGCAATCATATCTTAGTATTATCAGGGTTATGTTACATTTGGGACCTTGACCAGCAAGGGTACAAGCCCAACTGAAAATAAGATAAACAAAAGAAAACCCAGAAAAATTCGAAGGAAAGGCTATACGACAGGTGTTCTAAGATATTGAAAGGTCACTCAGTTTAGAAGAGGCATTGCAAGTCATCAGACGTCATCTAAAGGATAATACAAATATCATGAAAAAAGAAGATGAAAAATAATTCACTGAGTATAAAGTCAGAGCTTTAACAACAACAACAACAATCAATCAATCTTTATTAGTGCTTCGGGGAAACTAAATCAATGGGCGCCAAAATTCCGGAAATTTCGGTTCTGCATCAAATTTTTATACTTTTTTTTATACTTTTTAGCAAACTTTAGTTAAAAAATTTAAATTTTCCCTTTAGAAAATAATCGTCCTCGCAGCACACGGTGTGAATGGTTTGGCTTATTGCAAAGAGTTTGACAATATTTTTGCTCTCAGTTGTCGAGCGCCAAAGAAGATGCTACGCAAAATTCCATGATCTCGTGCATGAGTTAATTAAAGCTAACATTAAATGATGCATAATTTCATTGCATATTTTCGGAAAGGAGGTGATTTGTTAAAATCTTATTGAGCAAAATGACCTCGTAAACAAGTTGTATTCTCTCACGGTCGAACCGTAAAACGGGCAGAGTTCAACATCTTCACATCCAACCGCGTTCTATTTTTAAAACCCTTCAGTTAATTAGATTAAGTCGTATTCTCTCATACGCGAACCACAAAAATGGCAAATTCCAATGATTTCAAGTTCAAACTAGCTGCGTGAAAATACAACTCACAGTAAGGGCCTGTACTCACGACCCGGGGAAGCAATACGCATGAACAATGTGTTACCTGCTGTACTGTTTCTCGCTAGGTTCATTCGACGGGCCGCCTGGCAAGCGTGATTACTTGCAAAATTGCCACCCGGGATCTCGGCATCACAATACTGGTATTCCATCTAACCAGGTTGGCTCGGTTGTCATATAATCGCAAAGTTGATTTTTGTTACGTTTAACTAAGGTGCCGGGATCTCTGCAAAGCGAGTCAGCCCGGCTCATGTAATCAGGCTCTTAGTTCTATAGCCAGATTTTACGCTCTTCCTTGACCTCACCGATTTTTCAAAGCGCCCGAGCACACACACAAAATTTCAGCCCCCCTCCCCCTCCCCCCTTCTCAAAATTTTCATAACTACATTAAATGAACTATATTAAACTATATTAAACTAACTATATTAAAAATGAACTTTTGTCTTTATCCACGTTCTCTCCATACAAATATTATCAAAAATAAGCGAAAAACAATCCTAAACAGAAAGCCTAACAAGGTTTAAAATAAGTACAAGTATGTTTTCGACTATTGATAAGAGTTTTCACAACCACCACTTTATTTCAACACACTGTAACTACTCTATCCCTTCAAAACTAAGTTAACACTTCCACAACTACCTCATTGCAACACCTAAAATAACTTTTACCTCCCAAAATTATTATTTTTTGTTACTTCTTAATTCTACGAGAAACAATTTTCACCGATTAACAAACTTCAGCCATTATCTTACCAATTCACGTCCAATATAACTCCACGCCTTCCACTTCAAGCATCTCGACCAACCCCTGAAATATACAACGCTACTGCACTACTCACGCATCCCTATTAAATACACATTAAAAAATCTTCACACACGCCTAGTATATCGACGTTCAAATATACGCTCCCAGAGCGTCTTGGTTAATTAACAGTTCGAGGTGTAGATATTTTATATTTAAATTGGGCATACTCAATCGATCATTTATTTTAAAAGTTGTTGAGAAATTGGTTTCGCTTTGTTTTGACAGTTGTAATGTAATATAATCCGTTTAAGATAACTCTTAATGCATTTATTGGAACCAGGTTGATTAACGTTATAAGGATGTTTTGTGTGTGTGTGTGTCCTTTGCTACAACCAATCGGCGATTCGTCGATTTGTTCAAATAAGCCAAATAATGACATTAATATTCCTTAACGTCGCTTTAACAATTCGAGATCCATTTTCCAAAGCTAGGATTCTTTGGCTTATTTATGAACTTTTCACTAAACGAAATCCCATCTTCAAGCCGAGATTACGCGATAGCTCTTTTACACAGCTCAGTCTACTCCATGTTATTGGGCAAAAGTGTACATATATCGTCAAAATAACAATGACCTACGCTCTATACTTTTCATGTCGTTTTAACAATTCCATTCAGCAATTGGTGTTGTCCGTGTTATTTTGCCTTTTAAACTTTCCATTGTACAAAAACCCATCTTCAGGCGGACGCAAAAGATTCCATCTACTCCATGTTATTGAACAAAAATGTAAGCCTTTCTAGTACTGGCTAGAATCTGCCAAAGATAGTCCCACTAAAGCAGTACTTAGTAGGGGAGGTAGCAGTCGAATGTTTAATCCAAATTTAATGAATAAATTAATGAGAGTCGCGTGAGTGAGTGATCGAGTGTCATTCGACTACCTCCAAAAGCTCGCCAACCATGAGCTAAAAAGAGAAGTGAATTACACGTTGGCAATTAGCGACGGGTAGGGAGCACAGCCACTCAGAGATAGCAAAATACTAGCTACAGCATAGTTAATATTTGAAATAATAGTCAAAGACGGTAAATTTGCCTTTCAATAATGGTGATAAAGCTTTGATTCCGCAAATAAGGCTTAGACTTAGGCATTTGCGTACGTTTGGTGTGTACAACATCAGACTTTCTCAATACAACCTTTTCCTTACCTTTGCCTTAATGAAAAATTTGAAAAGACTGGTCATTGTCATCTTTCTGTTTTAATTTAAAGCTTACTGTCATGGACAACGTAGACGAGGTTCTTGAGGCGTTCCATATCGGCTTTATCGTTGCTGCTTTTGTTCTTAAAACCGGGCGCGTTCCTGCAGCCATCAAGTTGTTCAAGGAATGTTTGATTCTTCTCAAGAGCAAGGCATTGGAAGGAGAGAGAGAATTGCTCGCATCAATTCATGAATGTATATTCCTTCAGATGTTTAATGGATACGTTCTTATGAAGGATCGCACAAATGCCATGGAATGTGGCCGAGACCTTCTCGTTTTAACTCGAAGAAATGGAAAAAAAGACGTGGACCAAAAAGTGACTTATGAACTGGCTGAAATGCATTTGTTCCTTGGTAGATATGAAGAAGCAAAGGAGTTTTATTTGAAAGCACTCAGCATTATGATCGAAACGGGTGATAAAAAGGGATTCTTAGCCTGTTACAAAAACCTAGGATCCGTTCTCTGGTCTCTTGGCGAATTTGTGGAGGCTAAAGAATGTCACCAAAAAGCACTGGCGATTGCGAAAGAATCTGGCGACAAATACGGTGAATGCGCTTGCTACGGAAGCTTAGGGAATGTGTATAAATCCCAAGGTGAATATGTCGTGGCTAAAGATTATTACGAAAACGCTCTGAAGGTGCTCAAAACATTTGACGACATGGGGATGGAGGCCTCAATTTACGGAAATCTGGGAAATGTGCTTCAGTCTCTCGGAGATTATGCCAATGCAATAGAAACTCACGAAAAAACACTTAAGATCGCAAAGAATATTGGCAACAAGGAAAAGGAAGCCTGGTGTTATCGAAACCTGGGAGGCCTGTTTCGTTCTACTGGTAAGCAAGGACAGGCTGTAGAGTTTAACGAGAAAGCAGTTGCGATCGCGAAAGAAGTTAGCGACAGAAATGGAGTAGCATTGGCCTACTTAAATCTAGGAATTCTTTCACAGTCTCCGGGAGAATATCTCAAAGCAGAAGCATATCTCCAAAAAGCACTTCTGATCATAAAGGAAATGGGCACTAGAAATAAAGAATCTGAAGCGTCGTGTTACGTTAATCTCGGAAACGTGTGCCATTCTCTTGGAAAATATGCTGAGGCGAAGGAACATTCCGAAAAAGCCCTTCACATAGCTAAGGTAATTGGCGACAGGAAAATGGAGTCCTTAAGCTACGGAAACCTGGGAACTGTGTTTGAGAGTCTTGGTGAATATTTCAAGTCCATAAAAAACCTCGAGGAGGCACTTTCGATCTCAGAAGAACTTGGCGATAGAGAGGAAGAAGCTCGACATTGTGGAAACTTGGGAGTTACGTTTCAGTCACTGGGTGAAAATGACAAGGCAAAAGAATATCAAGGGCGGGCATTAAAAATCAGAAAAGAAATTGGGGACAGAAAAGGTGAAGCATCAAGCTACCTAAACCTTGGAGAAGTGTCTAGGTCTATTGGAAAATATGGAGAAGCTAAGGAACATATCAAAAAAGCACTCATGATAACAAAAGCAATAGGCAACAGAGAAAACGAAGCCATGTGTTACGGAAATCTGGGAACTGTGCTTGTGCGTCTCGGTGAATTTGCCGGAGCTTACAAATACTATAAAAAGGCACTGGAAATCAGATCAGAAATCGGTCACAGACAAGGAGAAGCAGCCGATTACGCCAACCTAGGGATTGTGTTTAAGTTTCAGGGACGATATACTGAAGCAATGAAATATATCGAAATGGCCCTTGAGATCTTTAAGGAATTTGGCGACAGAAAAGGAGAGGCGATAGGTTTCGGAAACCTTGGGAGTGTTTTCCTTTCTCTTGGTGAATATGCCAAGGCTCAAGAATATTACCGTAAAGCACTCACAATTGCAACGGACATTAGCCATAGAAAAGCTGAAGCAGCTAGTTGCGGGCATCTTGGAAATGTATGTAGACTTCTGAGAGAATATACTAAGGCTAAAGATTATCACGAGAAGGCACTTGAGATTTCAAAAGAAACTGGCGACAAAGGAGCAGAAGCGTGGTGCTATAAACAGATGGGAACGCTGTTTCAATGTCTTGGTGAATACGCTATGGCTCAAGAAAATTATGAAAAGTCTCTTGCGATGTCAAAACAAATGGGAAATCGAATAGGAGAAGCATCAAGCTATGGAAAACTGGGAATTGTGTCTCTGCTTCAGGGTGAATACGCTAACGCTAAAGAATATCACGAGAAAGCACTTTTAATGAGCAGTGAAGCTGAAGACATCGAAAATGAGATGGATTCTCTCAGTAACCTTGCAATGATAATGCTGTTGGAAGACAACGTGGATGAAGCTAAATCGCTTCTCCTGGCAAGAATTCACAAGTTTGAAAGAATCCTAAGTTTCATGACAGATGCGGATGACCAAATAAAGATATCACTGTTCGACGAGCACGCGCATGCCTACCAGTTTCTAAGTTTTCTATTTTCCTTCACTCAAAATCCTGACCAAGCACTTTACACTGTAGAGCTTGGACGAGCAAGAGCCCTAGCAGACTTAATGTCGGCACAGTACTCCTTGCCAAAACAAATATCACACAATCCACAGACGTGGATGGGCATTGAAAGCATTATGGAGAATGAAAGAAAGTGCATCTGTCTATACATTTCCTATGCATTTCACTTAATACTTTTGTGGATTATTAAATCAGATGAACCTATACGTTTGCGAGCAATAGATGTCAATACCTGTTTCATTGACAAAGTCTTTGTAAGATATGTGGATGAAATGTTTGGCACTGAAATCGTGAGGCAATTCCATACCTTATCTCCAGAGCAGTGCGAGGATCGATCCTGGTTTTCTTCTAATACCAAGGAAGACAGCCTTGCTGCCGCCCGCCTTGCAGAAGAAGATGAAGTCAAAAATCAGCAACCCATTCCTACTCTTTCTGAGTGTTACAATATGATCATTGCCCCTGTGGCCGAATTCCTTGACGAGGCCGAAATTATTATTGTCCCTGATCGCTACTTTTTCAAAGTTCTGTTTGCGGCGTTACAAGATGAAAATGGAAAGTATTTATCAGAATCTTTCAAGATCCGCATCGTCCCCTCTTTGACAGCACTAAAGCTAATTCATGACAGTCCATCAGACTATCACAGCCAGACTGGTGTACTGATAGTGGGAGATCCTGATGTTGGTGTGGTGCTGTATAGAGGAGATGTTTATAAACCGCCAAGATTGCCTTTTGCAGAAATGGAAGCTGAAATGATTACACAGCTGCTGGGAGCTAAAACTCTAGTAGGAAAGCAAGCAACAAAGCAGGCTGTTCTTCAAAGCATTAGTTCCTTTAGTCTCGTACATTTTGCTGCTCATGGGAATGTTGAAAGAGGAGAAATTGCTCTGGCCCCTTCACCTGCCTCTAAGACGCCTCCAGAAGAAAAAGACTACTTACTGACAATTCGCGACATCTCAGAAGTTCGACTTCGAGCCAAGCTGGTCGTTCTAAGCTGTT
The DNA here is from genome assembly GCA_964035525.1 of Porites cylindrica. NCBI lineage: Eukaryota > Metazoa > Cnidaria > Anthozoa > Scleractinia > Poritidae > Porites > Porites cylindrica. Next base: position 13,805,356 of record OZ037780.1, on the reverse strand, counting down.
GCCACAGTGCGCGTGGACATATCAAAGCCGAGGGAGCTGTTGGAATCGCACGAGCCTTTTTAGGATCTGGTGCACGCTCGGTGTTGGTAGCACTGTGGGCTATAGAAGACAAAGCAACAAAGCATTTCATGAGTCGTTTTTACGAGCACCTTGTTCTTGGAGAAAGTGCTAGTGAATCTCTTCACGAAGCCATGCAGTGGATGAGAGCTAACGGCTTTCCGGACGTGGGACAATGGGCTCCTTTTATGCTGATTGGAGATAACGTGTCCTTTGATTTTGGAAATTAAAGGTAATTTTAAGATTACTTGAAAAAGCTTATAAGGGAACACTCTGCAAAACGGCCTTGGACGACTACTGTAGTGCATTCTTTCGAGATTTTATTTCAAGGAGATCCTGACCATATATCTTTTTTAATAGAAATAGGAAGAATTGTAGAAGCAGTTGAACGTCTTCCGAGTGTCCGAGTTGAATCGTCTTCTCCACCCTTTCTCCTGGAGCAATGTCGAGTCTTCTGTCTATGCTAACTACTGGTTTGTGACGTGAGAGCAATTTCCCGAAATTAATTAGGGTTTTCAGCTAGTTACTCCAGTCTAACTATCCGGTGTCTATTTTAGAAATTTTTCTTCGTCATGCGTATCCTTTATCCTTAGTATAGCCTTAGTATATATACTGTTCCCCGTCTGATAAGACCCAAATGGCTACGAAATTTATAAGTTCTTTTAAAAACAACCACAAGAAGAACGTCTATGACCTTCTGAAATACTGTTATTTGACTTGCAGGTGTTTTAGCAAGAAAAGGCGGCTTAAAGAGTTAAGGACCCCAATCATTAACTGTCCAAGGACAAACTCTTGAACTGTAATAAAACGTAAAGTTTTATTGTGCTACTATATACAGCACAAATCGTTTTTGACCGCATATTTTGTGAAGGAAAATTGAAGGTAGTGTTAACTAAAAAATGCTTTCAATGCGTTAGCCGACAGATGTATAACTTTTCATTTGAGTTGGCATGGTTTGAAGCAGATAGTTTTGTCCACCTTGTTCTACTAGTATTACGCATGCTCTGTGAGGGTTGCTATCGTATTTCCGGACGAAAACGATTCCATTGTGCCGTGTGAATACAATGCGTACACTCGAACCTCTCCACAGCGGTCACCTTCGGGACAGAAGAAAGTGGCAGTTGTGGAGAGGTGGTCGTTATGGGGAGGTAGGGGGGTAACATGACAATTTTTTTTGGAGTACAACATGTTAATTGTGCTTACTGTATCCTATAATAGGATACAGTAAGTATCCTATTATGGGATACAGTATAGTAATCTAATCATATGTAATACATGTAATAGATATAAGATACACACAAAAAACTTGAGTAATGTTTTGAATTAAAAGTTTTAAAGTGACCAAACGAGCAAGGTTCGCAACGGTCGCTACAAGTATCGTAGACAATTTATGCTTATTATTACTACCGTAGTATAAATTGAACGCAATCAAAATGGGATGGCCGCGATTAATCATCAACGCGCCATACGTATCAAGTTTCATGACTATTCCTGACTTTCATCGGTCGCTGAAAAAAACTGGCCGTTGTCGAAAGGTTATTTTGGTAGATAGGGACACGATCGGTGGCTGTCGCCGTTATAGAGAGGGTAGCCGTTGTAGAGAGGTTTCAACAAGGGTCAATGTATGGACTGTCCGCAGGGACAAAACATATTGGCCGTTGTAGAGAGGTGGCCGTTATTGGAGGTTCACTGTATTTGTTTTGAAAACGGAGAAAAAAGTCTTCCTTTTCAAAAACATCGGTCCATGGGGATATGATACAGCCTAAAGTATATCACGACGGCGACGGCGACGGCGACGACAACGAGAACGTCAAAAAAGTGGTTTTTGACAATAGGTGGCGAGAGAGGGTGACCAATACTATTATTTGGGGGATGACAGGGGAGTGGGGCCCGAGAGAATAGGGTGCGGGAGGTGGGGGATGAGAGTTCTAAAGGAATGGGAGAAACAGGGGAAAATTACGTAACAATATATGCTTTATCTTTCGATCGCAATCGAAACAGGGCTAAAGAGACAAAGCCAATAAAAAAACGGATGGGAGCCAGCAGTGTAAGCCAAGGGAGGCGGGAGATTTGGGCCCCTTAGTTCCCCCCGCCCCCTCCTTCTATTAATTTATAATACCATATAACTGTGTACTCAGCCTCTCGATCGCATGGCCCTTGAGGCTTACTTTGACGATTATGTGGAACCGAGCCTACATCTTGCGGCGGTTGTGATTGTCCTAATTATCCAGCGCATCTTACCTCATGCATTCAGATGATCATATGATCACCTCGATCACTTGAACACATTTTGAGACGCTTCAGGCGGTTGAAGCAATCCCGACTTCACGACACAAGCTTAGAACTTTATTTCTATTTCCGTGTGTCTCGATAGCGGCTACTGTGCTAGTTTATTCCCAAACTCAGTATCTTAATAACGTGGTAATACACTTTTTGTAATATATAGTTGAATCCCACTTTATAGACACAGATCTCAGATACCAACATAATACAACAAAATACAGACGGTTTGTAACTTGATTACGAACAGTGTTCTTTGCGTCTGCGTCTGCCAAATTTAACTTGTTACTGCTGACACCATTTAAGGTGGACAAAAGACTCTTTTTCCCTGTGCGATGTACGTACCATAAACTTCTGATTATAAGCCCTGGGCTTATACAACTTTTATAAGGGGTTTTAGGAGGACTTATACTAGAAACGGGGGAGCTTATATTCACGGGGGGAGGGAGGGGTTTATACCGGATTTAAAAAAGTGTCTTAAAGCAAGCTACATCGCAACGCTGATCAAAAGGCCCTTTGAATTTGATCGCGTTTTTAAGCTTCAAATTGTCTACACAGCATGAAAAAAGAGATTTACGGAAAATTAAAGTTACGTAAATCTGCGTAAAGGAGGTTAACAAACTTTACACTAGCTTTATATTGTTCGTAAAGGCGTGTAAAGGTAGATTTACTTAACCGGAGATAAAGCATGTGTAAAGGTTGCGTAAAGTTGCAGGGCCAGATTTACGCAACTTTACGCGACAGGAAAAGATTGCGTAAAGCTAAGCTTTACTAAACCAATAGTAAAGCTGCTTAAAGCTGTCGTGAAGGTGTTTACTGATTTACACGGCCGGACGAAAAAAAACGTTATGTGCGACATAGAATTTTTAAGTATATTTGTATTTTACCTGACAGGGCGATTAATGAGTCATTAATGAATTGAGTCAACTTGATCAGTACCATGATGTGCCTTTTATTACTCACTTTTCACAAACTGTGGAAATTAAGTGACAAGTCCCTTCAATAAACAAATTCTAATCTCTATAAGGCCAACGCACAAAATAGAAAAAGATAACTGTTTACTTTTGTAGAATAAACTATAAACGGTTTAGAACTTAAATGACATACAGTTCTCCCATAATTTTGAGAGAACAGACCTTTTCGCTCATAATTATTAACACTATCATGAAACTAATAAGGTGGCCTAAACACCCTATTTAAACATAGCTACAAGGCCACAGCACATGTCTTTTTCAGCAACTTAACAACTTCCAATTACTTATCATTGAGTATTTTTGTCACGTGAAAAGTAACCTTCACTTTGAAAAACTCTCAAAGAATTGCCAAGGTAAACAGGGCAATGAGACAGAGGAATGGAGATCAATAAAATTAGACTAGACCCTTTTCCAGCAAGGAGCCAAAATTGTGTCTTCTTTTAATTAATTTGCATTCTTTAGTGCAGACATAATCCAATCAGAAGTTGAGTTTCTTTACTCCAGCTTTACGCAAAAGTGTAAATGTAGCGTAAAGCTTAACTTTACGTAATGTAAAGGTCGTGTAAAGGTGTGTAAATCCAAACTTTACACCAGCTTTACGCTCACATTATGCTAACTTAAATTTGCCTTTTCATGCTGTGCTAGTCGTAAAAAGTCGAATTCATTTTTTGTTTACAGGTTGATGGGCCTTGTTTACAAGTAGGGGGGCCTTATAAACGGAGGTTAACGTGTATTCTTACAGAAAGTTTAGCTCGTCAACGAACAGACCTTTTCAACTCTGAGATGTAATGAGCTGTACTCCAAGCGAGGTGACATTATACACATGCACAGACGTTCATAGCGCTAACCAAGAGTCATACCCGGGGGGGGGTTACTCCCTATAATGGCCTATACGGGGAGGCTCCGCCCGAAAGGGGTACCTTTTTCAGGCCTCAGGTATATGAAAGGGAAGGGATTTTACTGTTTGGAGTATACGAAAGGATAGAGAAATCTATCATTTGTGTCTGTGAAAGGGCCTAAAAGGGCTAACATATGAATTTTAAGGCTTTATAAAGTCGAGAAAACGTTCTATTTTCGCGAATTATTCTGTTTAAAATATAGTGCATTTACAGCAGTTAAAAGGGATGCAAAGTTCTTAACAAGGTATGTGAAAAGGGTACCATACGAACGGGGTACCTTTTTCGTGAAAAATGGTATATAAAAGGGTAAGGGGTTGGACCTCGGGGCGGAGCCTCCCCGTATAAACATTTGTTGAGTAACCCCCTCCACCGGGGGAGTCATAATGGCTCTTGCGCTGACTAAGCGAGATTCCAACGAGAGGCCACAAAGTCTAGACTTCAATTAAATCCTAACTACTTAACTAAGCCGACTAACTAACTACAAAGGCATATTTTCTTCTTAAAGGTAAAAATGTTTAGTACATGTGCAGCTACTACATTTACTACAGATAGTACAGTCGACTACATCAACAACACCTACTTCTAATCTACAGTTGCACCTGGGCAGTCTTACATCAATAGTAGTAGGCAGCAGGCTCGGGACATTTTGGGCAGTCTTACACCAAGTACTACCCGTGACGATCCTGAATGTTTTGTTTTATTTTCTGATATTTTCTTAAAAACTAAAAGGTACAATTTTATTCATGTTTATTGTGATTGATATCTGTTACTAAAAATCGGGTCCTCTCAGTATCCTTATTTAAGCGATTTTTGACCGGTCTGGTCTTTTTTCAGTTTCTGACAATTATCTGTGGTTATCTGTAGATAGACATTAGTCACGTTCAGCTAAATTAATTCATGGTTAATTGTTTTTTTAAAATGGAAACCTTCAGCAACATTCAAAGAGCCACCAACTCGCTCAATATTTCAAGAGTGGAGAACTGTCCTCAAGTTGAATTCGTAGAGCGTGGTTTCATGAGCTATTGTAGGAAAAGTTGTTAAAGGATACTACAACTTTCAGCAGAATTTCACATCAGTTAACAGTTAGCTTTCTTCAAGTACCAGCAATAAGGAAATATTAGACAGCGGAGTCCCAAGCTTCGCTAACTCTTCTTTCAACTGATCATGACCTCTAAATCAGTTTACTCTAGTCACCAAACTTTTAAACTATCAGAACTAGCTAAGCGTAAAAATCAACTCACAGCCAACGAAAGAAAGTGTAATGGGCAGACTTGCTGTTTTCAGTCACTCACGACTACTAAAAAAAATCAATGATTTACCGCAATAAAAAATGAAACAAAACCAAGTTTAGTAACTTCCGCTTTAGGAACAGGATGTTGAAAGGTCATGTGACAGAATAATCGACTCCGTTTGTAGGGACTTGAACAATCGTGGATTAAGTGAAATTGTGTTGGCCGAACACTGTAGCCCGTGTCGCTTCGAGGTAAGTACAAACAATAACACTCCATATTCTACTGGTTAGAGTTGACCAGGTAAAGAATAGGACGTTTTCTTTTTGTTGTGGAGACAGGAGACTAGTGCCAATAGTAGCAGCCTTCTTCCAGCACAGTCGATCAAACGTCTTGGGTATATTTCGTTTCACTTGGCGGGATTTCATTTACCACTAAGTGGAAACATGGTTAAGGATACCTGGAGGGATATATAAAATAGCTCGTTGAAGTAAACATCTTTTCATTTCTGTAAAACAATGACTTGATGTTAAAAACATTTTGCCCTCGAGCGAAATTAAGTCGGTCAATGGCGCGGACAATGCTGCAGTTTCAGTTTTCATACAAAATAATTTTTATAGGTTAATTAAATCAACAGTGTATTGGTAAAGAATTAGCATTAAGCAACTGAAGTGACTTCCTTTGATAATTTGAAATTATTTTGCTTAGTTTTAATAATCATTTTCTCATTTGTCGTCGATCAAAAAGTGAGTGAACCAGTGATATCATATTGATTAAAGATATCAATACATGCCTATCAATAACGTAACGCAAGGTCCTTTAACCCTTTCACTGCCAGATTGTTTGATGGGGTTTTGTACGGTGACTTTAACTTTTGATTCTATGGACGAAATCCTATGATGTGACCATTCAAATGAAAGCTCTCTGCCTATACTTTCACATGATGCCATTTGTTTCTCAAAATTTTAGAAAATGAAATGTGGAACTTTGGTCGAAATTTGCTTTTGGCCACATTTGGCATTGAAAGAGTAATGATCGAGGATAAGATAAGATAAGATTTATTTTGCTGAAATGTTAGTGACAAGCCGGTACGTTCTCATTAAAGAAGGCACGATCAGCTATAGCTAAATTTAATAATAGTTACATTACCGCATATATTAACAAGAATCGTGACGCTACGTTCCTGTCACTGGTTTGGATAAGTCAGGAAAATACAGGATTTTTTATTTGTAGTACAAATTTTGAGCCTTAATTTTAAACCTGTAAAGAAATTCCCCCTTAATGTCTTCTGGTCTTTTACAAAAAGTAATTACAGGCCGATATCTGTATTACCAATTATGTCAAAATTTTTGGAGAAGCATGTGTGTTATTACTTGTGAAAGTTTCTGAGGGATAACGCTTTACTTCACGATTTCCAGTCTGGTTTTAGAAGAAATTTTTCTACTGAAACGGCAAAGATACGGCTTATGGATCAGATTCTGTTTGATCTCGACAATGACAAAGTTACTGGTCTCGTCTTTGTAGATTACAAAAAGGCATTTGACCTCATCGGTCATAACTTGCTGTTATCAAAGCTTGAGCATGGAAAGGATTATTTGCCATTATTTACTGATTACATGAGAGGTTTTAAGCTAGATGTAAACGTTGATGGATCTCATTCTAGTACAAGGGGCATAACTTTGGGTATACCTCAAGGTAGCATTCTGGGTCCGGTACTGTTTGTCGTATTCATAAAAGGCCTACCCTCGGCACTACAGAGCACCGTAGCAGACATATACGCTGATGATACTACGATCAGTTATTCTACTGATTACAAAGTACCACCTCAGGCTATCAGTGATGGTCTCCAATCAGATTTGGATAGATTGTAGAAATGGTCAGATAATAACAAAATGATTCTCAGTGAAACGAAGACTAAAGCAAGGAATGTAAATGGCTCGAGAAAAGAATGAATAACCAGCAGTTACGAGTTAAATTAAATGCCACCGAACTTCAACAAGTGAGCTCACAAAAACTCACATATTTTCCCTGATGAAGGCAGCGTTGCCGAAACGTCGGAGTGCTATTTGCAATTATGAGCGTTTAACTTACCACCTTCCCACTTTTAGCACACACAAACGCTACCCAGGAAACCCTTTATTTGTAGCTCATAAAAACTCTTAGTTGTCACAACTGATCGCAAACTCTCTTTTGATGACCATATCGACGAACTTTGTAATAAGCTCTGTCAGCGAATTGCCGTGCTGAGTAGGATTAAGAGATTTCTTCCTCTGGAACAGAGGAAAGCGTACTACAACGTCATGATTAAGCAAACAATACCGTATACCTCCACTGTATGGTCCGCGTGCTCCACTGGGAATTTGCAGAGGGTTTTTCGTCTCCAGAAGCAAAGTGCACGCGTTATCCTTGACGCCGACAAGCTCGCGAACAGTGTTGAACTATTTATGAAATTAAATTGGCTTCCACTTCACCTCTAGATGAAAGTAAACATTTGTATTGAAAATTACAAGCGTGTTAATGGACATAGCCAAGATACCACATGAAACATCGACTTCTGGTTTTCAATTCGAACATTAATGATCGGAATAGCCGAAATAGCTCCTTGAACTTAGTCTGCCCTCGCCTTAAACACGAAACGGAAGAGGGGCGTACATTTAGCGTGAGGGCAGCAAAATTATAGAATCAATACCAAATTCTTTAAAGAAGATTGAACGTGTACATAGTTTTAAAAGGGCCTTAATTGACTTTTAAGCATCTTCTTAATTTTCTTTGTTGTAATTTTTTTTGTTAATTGATATAACTTTCTACTTACAAATTTTTAATTGTATTTTTTCTATTTTTAATTGTAATTTCAGTTTATTCCATGTTTATTTTTAATTGTACGGTAATTGTCAACTGTTGCATAATGACGGCAGCAGGTTTGTCAGTTTACCTTTTAGCGTTACCCTCTTTACAGCTATTTCGGATAGCACGTGACCTGAGTTGTCGAAAACGTTTCAGGATTTTGGGAAAATTTCTGCGACGCCTGCAATCAGTCCGCTACCGTAGCATCCACTGTGTTTGTTAAATAAAGGCGGCAATATTAAAAACGACCAGAAGCTGCAAAAGTAAACGTTGGCAGGAGGGTACCGATTCGTTTTCACCCTCCCATACATGTGTTTCTTCTGGATTTGGAAGCTCTATTGCTGGATTTCAGTGTCAGTACGCCATTCAAAATAGATCAAAATAAAAATCGAAACCGTATCAATAGATAATGTCCGGAATCTGGGATGTGAAATAAGGTAAATATATACCAAGTTCCTCGCCAAGATTCAGGTCAGAAGAATATTCCGTATACGAGATATCCGAAGAAATGTTTTACCCAAATTTATAGAGATTTGTATGGAAACGCCATGCTGGTGCCCACCTGGATGGGCACCAACATGGCGGACAGAAACCGACAAAAACATCTGTTACCAAGTTTTGGTACAAAAGTGTGAATTTATTCCTCGAGGAACTCATAAACATTAAAGTAATACTTTTTCTAATCCATGAACTGTTTAGATAGCAAAATTCCCCGAAATACGTCACTTTTTTAACCTACATGACAGCTCTCTCGGCCTTCATGTAAATGCCACGTCACGCAAAAGCTTAGAAATTCAAGCGTACTCTATCACAAAACCAAGAACCCTTTTGAAGCGAAAATTTGTATGAAAATTAGTTTTCAGCTGCTCTAATACATCATGAAAGTAAAATATCAGTAGGATAGATAGTTTTGTAGTTTGAATTTTAGTGGCGTCATGTGAAAACCAACTATAGGAAAAATTCCACCTTGGAAATCTAAAGTTGTCAATGTTTCAGTATAAAGAAGATAAAAAAAACTTAGAGCCAAGGTAAAACTTACTGCGCTTTTCAAAAACACGCCTCTTCAAAAGCAACGAACCTTGAAACACAGAAACACACAAAACGGATCGAAATCCACCAGTCACAAATCACAAACCATTACCTTTTGTTTCCTAAGAGGTCAGCTGAGATGTGAAGGCAACTAAGGCGCCAATTCTTCAGATTTTGGTTGACGTCACAGAAAAGCCTAAAATCCAAAGACGTTTTTGACATCGCAGGTCGCGTGTTATCCGAAACAGCTCTAAATAAAGTTGATACATGTATACATACATACAAAACGCTCGGGGTGCTTGAAATGCAAAATTTCACCCCGGATTACATGAATGGGTGGACGTAGATACCTACGGACGTATGTACGTACGGTCGATTTTGTCAGAACCAATATTCTTGGATGCATAGATAACCAAATTTTCTTACCCATGGTGCTCCACTAAAAACACCATCTAAATCGGTGTACTTGTAGCTTTTTCACTGAACTATACTTCTTTTTGCTTGCTCCGCCAATAAATAACTATGTTTACTTATTAATAAGAATGATAAGACCTATAAAATGCTTTGTCAGGCGTGTACATAATTACCGATGGGTAAAAAAGTGCATTACTTAGGAACTAACAAACCGAATTTCAATTCATTTTAATTTTCGTTTCATTTTATTTTGCTGTTGTTTTAATTCAGTCACACTTTAGAAAAACACTGTCATGGACAACGCAGGCGACGTTTTACAAGCTCTTGTTATTGGCTTTCTGGTCGCTAGGTTCCTCCTCAATTCCACTCATGTGCTGACAGCCGTGGAGTTATTCAGGGAATGTTTGATCCTCCTCAACCACAAAGCTCTGAAAAATGAAACTGGATTGGCTACAGCTGAAATCAAAGAGCGGATACATTGCGAACTGATTCAGGGGTACTTTCTGATAAATGATTACTCGCGTGCGATAGAATATGGAAGCGAAGTTCTGGTCTCGGCCCGAAGGCGTGGTAACAGAGATGTGGAAGGAAGTGTTACCTTTACACTGGCCAAATTGCATCATTACAAAGGCATATACCAAGAAGCAAAAGAGCTTTACTCCAAAGCGCTCAGCTTTATGGTAGATACTGGTGAAAAGGCGTTGGAACTTAGTTGTTACAGAAAAATGGGGACTTTGCATTGTTCAATGGGGAAATATTCCGAGGCGAAAGAGCATTTGGGAAAAGCACTTGCCATAGCTATAGAAATCGGCGACCGGAGCGAAGAATCTTGGTGTTACTTATTGCTCGGAAAATTGGTTCACTTACTTGGTGAATACGTAATGGCTGAAAAATACCAGGAAAAAGCACTGGCAATTACAAAAGAAATAGGTGACAGGAAGACTGAAGGCTTGTGCTATATCAATCTGGGAACTGTGTTTCAGTCTCTTGGTAAATATACAACAGCTAAAGAACACCTTCTAAACGCAATTGAGATTGCAAAAGAACTTGGTGATAGGGAAAATGAGGCCTCTTGCCTCGCGAACTTAGGAACTTTGTTTCATTCTGTTGGTGATTATTCCAAAGCTAAAGAACATCTTAAAACAGCAATCGCGATTACAGTGGAAATCGGTGACAAGAAAAATGGGGCCTTGTATCACGGAAAACTTGGACGGGTGTTTGTCTCCACCTTTGAATATGCCAAGGCAAAGGAATGTCACGAAACGGCACTTACAATCACAAAAGAATTGGGCAATAAGGAAAATGAGCCGGCGGACTACACCGACCTGGGAATGGTTTTGGAGGCCATGGGGGAATTTGTAAAGGCTAAAGAATATTACGAGAAAGCACTTGCTATCACAAAAGAGATTGGCGATAGAAGAAATGAAGCCTCGTGTAACGTCAACTTAGGAAATTTTTGTCGTTCTGTTTGTCAATATGCCAAGGCAAAAATATATTATGAAAAAGCACTTGAGATAGCAAAGGAGATTGGCCACAGGGAGAATGAAATCTGGTGTTACAGAAATCTTGGAACTGTTTTGCAGCCTCTCGGCGAGTTTGCCAAGGCTATTGAATATCACGAGCAAGCACTTGCGATCGCGAAAGAAACTGGCGACACGAACAAAGAAGCCATGCTGTATGCAGAGCTAGGAAAAGTGTTCGAGTCTTCGGGTGATTATGTTAGAGCCAGAGATTATCACGAAAAAGCACTTGCAATTAGTACAGACATGGGTGACAAAGAAAGCGAGGCCTTATGTCTCTTCGGCCTAGGAACTGTGTATTATTCTTTCGGTAAATTTGCTAAAAGTAAAGAATGTCTTGAAAAAGCGATTGCAATCGCTAGAGCAATTGGAAACAAGAGGAGAAAAGCCCAGTGTTATGGGGTTTTAGGAGCTCTGTTGGAGTCTCTCGGTGAATATTCCCAATCTAAAACATATCTTGAAGAATCATTAAAAGTCACAGAAACGATAGGTGACAGAGTACTCAAAGGTGCATGTTATCAAAATCTCGGTACTTTGTTCCACTCCATGGGCAAATGTGTCAAGGCGAAAGATTATCACGAAAACGCTCTTGCAATAACTAAAGAAATTGGCAACAGGAAAGAAGAAGCCTCGTGTTTGCGATGCCTAGGAGTGGTGTTTTATACTCTCGGTGAACATGCCAAGGCTGAAGAATATCATGAAAAATCACTTGTAATCACCAAAGAAATATGTGACAAACGGGGAGAAGCAGAAAGTTACGGAAACCTTGGAATTGTGTGTCATTTTCTCGGAGAGTACGCTAGGGCAAAAGAACATCATGAAAAAGCACTGGAAATAAGTAAAAACATTGGCGACATTAAAAACGAGTTTGCTACCCAACAAAACCTTGCAACGCTCATGCTGTTAGAAGGAAAGTTACGTGAAGCTAAATCCTATCTACTGGCCAGCATAGATGCTTTTCAGAAAATGGGAATGTTCTTGACGGATAATGACCACTTAAAGATATCGTTACTTGAGAAGCACTTTATTATTTACCAGATACTAAGCTATCTGTTTTGTAGAACTAAAAATCCGGAGCAAGCCCTTTGTGTAACGGAGCTTGGACGAGCCAGAGCCCTGGCAGACTTGATGTCCTCACAGTACTCAGTCCAAAAACAAATTTCAGACAATCCAGAGACTTGGGTGGGCATTGGTGCCATCATGAAGAGTGAAAGAAATTGCACCTGTCTATACATTTCCTATTTTAAGAATGAAATCCATTTTTGGATCCTCAAAGCTGACACACCCACACACTTCCAATACGTAGATGTAAATGATTTCTTCATGGGAGAAGCAAAAAGAGAGGTGGATGAAGTTCTGGGAAGCAAAATCTTCCGGCGGGTGCACGCATTACCTCCAGATCAGTGCGAAGATCGATGCTGGGTTCCTTCAAAAGATAACCGTACAAAAGGTACTAAACCAACCCAAGAAAAAGGCTGTGGTAGTTGGCGCCTTGTAGAGGAGGATGAAGACGTAAACCAAGTACTTGAACTTACTCTTGCCGATTGTTACAAAATGATCGTAGCTCCTGTGGCAGAGTTACTTACAGAGTCTGAAATCATCATTGTTCCTGATCGCTTATTGTTCAAAGTTCCATTTGCAGCATTAGAGGACGAAAGGGGAAAGTTTTTATCGGAGTCTTGCAGAATCCGCATCGTTCCGTCTTTGACGACTCTCAAGCTGATTCATGACAGCCCATCAGACTATCACAGTCAGACTGGTGCACTCATAGTGGGGGACCCTGAAGTTGGTGAGGTGCTTTACAACGGGTGTCTTACACTCAAACCACCCTTGCATTTTGCAAGAGAGGAAGCAGAGATGATAGGCCGACTGATCGGCGTTCATCCTTTGCTAGGAAAGCAAGCGACCAAGCAGGCTGTTCTTGAAAGCATTAACTCCGTCAGCCTCATACATTTCGCTGCTCATGGAAATGCTGAAAGAGGAGAAATTGTTCTTGCCCCTGCACGTACCACTAAAACGACGCCAGAAGAAGAAGACTATTTACTGACAATGGCTGACATCTCAAAAGTTCGATTAAGAGCCAAACTGGTGGTGCTTAGCTGCTGTCACAGTGCAAATGGGGAAATTCGAGCGGAGGGAGTGGTTGGAATTGCACGAGCCTTTTTAGGATCCGGTGCACGCTCAGTGTTGGTGGCATTGTGGGCCATAGAGGACGAAGCAACGAAGCAGTTCATGAGTCGTTTCTACGAGCACCTTGTTCGTGGTGAAAGTGCCAGTGAATCTCTTCACCAGGCCATGAAGTGGACCAGAGAAAACGGCTTCTCTGAGGTGGAGCAGTGGGCGCCATTTATGTTGATTGGAGATAACGTCTCGTTTGAATTTGGAAATAAAAGGCAAAAAATTGCTTGTGCAGGGGGAAAGTCGTAAGAGAAATCAATCTATTTCTATCAGTTAAAACTAGTAATTGCAATTTTGTTCATAGCCTGTAGTGTAAGGGATTTTTTTATGGAGAGTGAGAGCTCCGTATCATTGTCAGAGACACCATCTTGGATTTTAAAAGCACGAGAAAGAGTAGGGTGTGTAATCAGTAGACTAGGCATCTCCTTCGCCACCCGTTTAGTGGACTGTAGTCTGATATACACTCTAAAAAGGCTCTCGGCTTCGGTGATGTGTCTGTTACCGGGGGTTTGACTGTCGTTCGCAAAATCCATACACTAAAAATATAGAGGTAATTTTAAAATAAGTGAAAATGTGTTTACCACATAAGTGCAAATTGAGGACACTATTTTTTAAGTTTCCAACAGGGAACGGGACTGAGCCTCGAAGTCTAGCCGTGTTTTAAGACCTTGAATCAATATGCAACCTCCCGCTCTGCAGGCCAGCGCTCTACCGAATGAGTTAATACTGCCGCGGTCAAGAGTGACATGACAATAAGAGGCCCTTTATTTGCAGCTGGAGTCACGGTGCTTTAAAGGGGCTGTGTCACGGCAGTCCAGTTCATTTTGTTTAATTTTGCCAATTACTCGCCCTCAATCGCTATGGAACTTAAAGTAAGCAAGGAAATTACATGTAAATGACAAAATCAGAGATCCGAGACAAACAAATATGTCTCCTGAGCATTCTTTTTGAAGTTGCAAGCAGCAGGGGTAAACTTTGAAAAACTGTTAGGCTGAACAGTTTTCAAAAATCCTAATTTCAATCCGTTTCAATCTTCTTCAGTTTTGCCCATCAGTGGCATCTGTTGTTTCTGTTATGTTATTTTAACCTTCCTTTAAAGTTTTAAGCGGTTATTTTCATGTTTCTCTTAATTTAACGGGCATTTTGTAATTTCCTAATCTGGCTGAATTTCGTGACACAGCTCCTTTAAGTGAAAAAAAGTTGGGAATTTATGGTTATGGTGTAACGTGGCACGAAAGCCTAAAATGATTAGAAAAACTAGCATTTCCCCCATTTTCGTGAAAAAATGATGTAAGAGGTTGATAAGTAATTTTTTTCTGTACATTCGAAATATGAAATCATAATTTGCAACTTGCTTCCGGAAGTGTCTTAATTTGATACTTTTTAATGGAGCCCCAAATCAGTTTTTTCTATTTTTTTTTTCATCAAATTTTTAGCGACGGCGTTAGGTTTAATCCTCTCATATGTTAGGAATAGGAACATTATATGTTTGTGATTTGCCCCAATAAACAAGGTGTTCCAACTGTAACCCCGCAATGTAAAGACATTCTCTTCAAAAACAGTGGCTAGATGGGGCTAAATCAGATTTGTGTACATGCCACACAAACCGTTCCAAGTTTAGTCAGCTTGTAATGACAATGGTCTTAAGCAACTTTCCCATAACAAATTTTAAAATGTTTTCCAATAATCAAATTATACTAGGCCTGTAGCTTTTGACTCGAGGTAACATGTCCGCCCCTTAAACCGCTTGCCTTATGTATTGCTGCTTTTCACTGTCACGCCATCAAGAACAAAAATCAAAATTGTTCAACAGATAATGTCTAGGATGAAGGGAATTAGAGGTTAGTTAAATATACATTCTCGCCAAGATTAAGTTCAGTTCTTTTTTCTATGTGCCATATATTCGGAGAAATGGTTCACCCAAATTTAAAGAGCTTTGTATGAAGAGGCCATGGTGGTGTCCATCCGGATGGGCACCAACATAGCGGCCGGAAACCGGCAAGAACATCTTAAGTTTCTGAGTTTTGTTACGAAAGCATGAATTCATTTCTCGAAGAACTCATAAACAATATATTATACTCTTTCTAATACAATGACTGTTCAGATAGCAAAATCTGCCCAAATTAGTCACCTTTTTAATCTGCATGACAGCTCTTTCGGCCGCCATGTAAACGCCGCCGTTAAGCAAAAGCTTTTCAAGGGCATTGTATCACAAAACTAAAAACCTTTTCGAATTGAAAATTTGTATAAATATTAGGATATTAGTTTTTACCTGCTCTAATCCTTCATGAAAGTAAACTGACTTAGGAAGATCTTTAATTCTTTAGTTCTATGTAAGCATGAAAGTTAACACTTATCATGCAAATTAAATATTTTTCATTATTTTGAAGTATATGTAGTTCTGTAGTTTTATTTCCACTAAGTGACTTTTTCAGGACCTCCCTTAGTTGTCGGTTTATTGAGGAGAGGTAATAAACAGTGAATAAAGGGAAGCGCGAGCGAGCGGCGAAAGCGCGAGGCGGAATCACTTGTTCTTTCGAAGCCGATAGTAGTCCAGCTACTTAGCAAAATCTGGTCGGTCCTAACAAAATGTAAGATCATTAATTTAAAAATCATAGATCAGTTCCAGTACATAGGAAAGTTTCCCCAATTAGCTAACTGTTAAGCTAAATACATTGACACTAAAATAAACCTATTACTAGTAATAGTTGATACTGCAGCTGCCCCCGTTCTGTATATTGTCGATCAATAGCGTTCTTTCGAGTTCTTGCTCGTTGTGTAGCTCTTTGAAATATGCCGATTCACAATGAAGATTTTCAC
This sequence comes from Porites cylindrica, assembly GCA_964035525.1. Lineage (NCBI taxonomy): Eukaryota > Metazoa > Cnidaria > Anthozoa > Scleractinia > Poritidae > Porites > Porites cylindrica. The sequence continues at coordinate 13,789,112 of OZ037780.1, read as the reverse complement.
ACATATTCCATACAATAGGTGAGATAAATACAGGAAACGCAAGGTTCCATGCACAGTTTCAGCTCGATTTACCCAGCTTTGATCAAACATTCTCAGTTTCGAGAATAGTTTATTCTAAACCATAAGAAAAGATTTAATTAGAAGTTGAGTTTTTCGCTATTTCTCTCTCACGTTTTACATTCAGTTCATTTTATTTGCCGGAAAGTAAGCCTTAGAAATTAAACGGACGTTTGATCGACTCACGCTCGCGCATTCAGGTTTTTGTAACCGAAGGACATCTGTGAGCAGGGAATAAGTCAGCACAGAATTTGATTGTCGGCGAATTTCTGTAATCGTCCATCGTTCTGCTAGTGAGAAGCTAGCCGTTGTTCACTCGTCTTCCTTGCTTGGGGCTGAGTCTTATTCAGGTCGGAGAGAGAGAAAGAGTGGCAAGGTTTCCAATATAAATCAAAGATTTGTGAACCTCGTGTCTGGCAAACTCTCCAAGTGTTTATATATATATACAGTTAAACGCACCTTATAACCTCATCTGCGCTTAACGAGGGTCTTTTGGTCCATAACTCTCAAAACAACTGCTCCACAGAATGTCACTGCGTAACGCAAAAGAGTATCGAAGTATGACTGCACAATAAATGTCACAAAATCTACCTGAGCGGTCCCTTCGGGATTTTCTATCTTAACGTCATCCTAACCATTTCGTACTTGTCATACTTGCGGGCGCAAACAATAGAAACGTCATCATTACCTACCGATTCCTCGCGGCCCCTGTTCAAGCAAATCGAGATTTTTTCTATATTGACTGTATGACTGTATATTTCAACTGTAAGTACTTTCCTTAATATACGCGCAAGTTTCTAGAGTGCGTCCTCGGAGTTTCGCCTTCTGGGCGAAATTCTGGGCGAAATCCCTGCGGGGGCAATTATAATTGCTGCGGAGCGACCGAAGGGAGCGAGCAGCAACATAATCAGGATTTAAAGGAAATATATAAGGGGCGACGAATTCTCGAATTCATCACTTTTTACCACAATGCATTGCATTTAACCACACTTTTTACCACAATGCATTGCATTTAACCAGAGTGCATTGCGCCACGAACAACTCAAATAAAAACACGGGGAAGTTCGTGGGTGAGAGCATCGTTCGCTGCTCAGACTTAGAGTTTTCTTTGTGGCAAATTTTCTACAGCACGGTTAGCGGTCTTACCAAATTTTAAGACACGCAGGAGTCTTTCAGATGAGTACGATGGTTAACTTGGGGATTGGATTTCAATTCAAGAGCCTTTTTTGACTCAAGAGCCTTTTTTGCTCTTCGACTCCGCAACACGGCGGATATACAAATTCCAGCTTGCTAGAAGGTGATGTGAAAGTGAGAAAATGTCATGCAATGCTATTCTTAAGAAACTGCATGAGCCGAAAATGGATGTGATTTTGACCATTCGCTTCAAAATAACAGCGGAAATGGAGATAACAAAACATATGCTTTGTGTCCTACTTTGCAGACGAGGACGTGTATCGGCGTTTTGAAAAGCATAATTATGTTCTTTCATTCATTTATTGCCATGGAATATGCGTTTACATTGTTTTTTCACTGTTAATAGCTCGGTTAATGCGTCTGGAGATGATCTTGCCTGCGGAAGTTTCATGGAAAAGGAATGAAATGAAAGACTTTTCCTAATGACTACGTAATCAGCCTCTGCGGTGTAGTGGTTAAGTGTAGTTGCGTCGATTCGAAGGTGCCGGGTTCGAATTCTACTGAGTTATTTATTCCTTCTTTCTTTTTTTTCTCGTTTTTTGTGCTGTTGTTTTCTATAAATATATAGCTAAATCAACTGTTACTTAATAAAGTGCAACAAACAGTAAGAAAAGTATTTTGTTTCCAGAGAAAATATCGTGCACCGTATATTAAATATATGGATAAACGATCTGAATTTCTATTATTTCCTACAATTTACTGTGGGAAAACCAGAGTTGATAACCCCTTGATCATTTTCTAAACAACGTTCCCACGAGTTCTTTCTAGACTGATAGTAATTATTTTAGTACTTTCCTACATGTAAATAGGACATTCAATGTCATTTTTGATTCTTTTAAGTCTCACTGCCTAACTAATGCCAGTATCAACAGAATGTGCCGCAGTATTACTATCTTTTAGATACCCTAGTTATAACTAGTAACAGCTGACACCACAGCTGCCCCCGCTCTGTACATTGTCGGTCAATAGTATTCTTGCGCGTTGTGTAGCTCTTTGAAATATACGGATTCATAATGAAGATGTTCACACATATTCCATACAATACGTGAGATGAATTACAGGAAATAAACGCAATGTCCATGCACAGTTTCGGTTTGATTTTCACAGCTTTTATCAAAACATTCTCAGTTTCGAGAATAGTTTATTCTAAACCATAAGAAAAGATTTAATTAGAAGTTTGAGTTTTCGCTATTTCTATTTCACTTCTTACATTTAGTTCATTTCATTTGCCCGAAAGTAAGCTTTAGAAATTAAAAGGACGTTTGATCAATTCACGCTCGCACATTCTAGTCTTATTTCAAACTTTATAGCAGAAGGACATCTGCCTTGTGAGCAGGGAATAAGTCAGCACAGAATTTGATGGTCGGCGAATTTCTGTAATCGTCCATCGTTTTGCTAGTGATAAGCTAGCCGTTGAATCATTCACTCATCTTGCTTGTTTTGGGCCGAGTCTTATTCCGGTCAAAGAAAGAGAAATAGTGTCTGGCAAGGTTCAGCTGAAGGTTTCCAATCAAAGATTCGCGAACTTGTGTCTGGCAAACTCACTTAGTGTTAAAATATACACTGTTCTACGCACCTTATAACTTCATCTGCGCTTAACGAGTGTCTTTTGGTCCATAACAACTGCTCCACAGAATGTCACTGATAACACGTAACGCAAAAGAGTATCGAAGTATGACTGTTCAATTCATGTCACAAAATCTACCTATTATAAGCTGTTCCTTCGGGATTTTTTTGTGTTTTACGTCATCCTAACCATTTCGTTCTTGCGGGCGCAAACAATAGAAACGTCATCATTACCGACCGATTCCTCGCGGCCCCCGTTCAAGCAAATCGAGATTGTTTCTATATTGATTGTATGACTGTATATTTCAACTGTAAGTACTTTCCTTAATATACGCGCGAGTTTCTAGAGTGCCTCCTCGGGATTTCGCCTTCTGGGCGAAATCCCTGCGGGGGCAATTATTATTATTATTATTAATTTACGGTTCAAACGAAAACAGAAATCAGCTGGAGATACTGTCGGTTTGCAGAACTAAGCGGGTAAGCGGCAGGCGATCGAACATTGCGAATATTCACTTCGGTGAACTGGTGTACACTGGAAAGCAATTATAACTGTGGAAAATCTCGGAATAGTATTAATCTACGTGTTCTGCTAAAAGAACATTTTCATTACATGGAGTGTCTTAAGGGCTATTTTTTTTATCTTTTTAAGATTCTGTGTTGTTTTCGGTTCGTAGGGAAGCAAAATATCTTTTTTCATTCTTTTATACCAAGAACGTTTTTATAAATTTTCACTCAGTTTATATTTCAAATACAAAAGCAATGTATTTGATACTGATGCGCTGATACTTCGATCTTGTTACAAAAAATTTTGCAATTTCTGTGCTAAGATGCATATGCATCGACACTATGTTTTTGTCATTCTTATTGCGATGCTTTTAATTTTTTGACCCATCCGTTCATGGTGAAACTAGATAAGTTAGAGATTGGTAACCGATTGCGATTCCGACCGGCTTTTTTTTTCAACTTGTATCGTAGCCGTTATTAGAATATTATTTCCTTATCGCTACTCTTGGGATAAATTCAAGCGATAATAGATCGTCAAAAGTGGGATCGGCCATGTTCAACTAAGCCATCTATGCATGTGAATGTTAAAGTTCCCAATCATGGTTCAGATAAGACTAAAAAAGATTCTAAAATTTCTTTAAGTATGTGAGTGTAAAAAAATTAACATTTGTAATAAAGTACTGATTAAGCATTAGGGTTAGTTCGTCACGTTTCGACTTTAACTTTTACTTTTGATGTCTTTAATGTCATCGAATACATTAATAGTACTATAGACATTTAATACTTTTAATTTAGGTAATGTAATGCATGAAAATGTATCTCACACTCGTACCGCTACATTTTTTCACATGAATTCTCTTTACTACTGGGCGGGAAACTTGGCAAATTTGCTCTGCATCACTTTAATTTGAAACGAGTCTGATGCAGAATAGTTTAGAAATATCAAATTTAGTCCTTCTGTGGCGATTCGGGTTAGAACATTCGAATGCACCACAGGGTCCAGAGGAGATGTGTTTGTCGTTAGAACATCAAAACCCGTCGAAAACCTCTGAAAAAATGGGTTATTTTGATCGCGTTACGGTTTCGTTACACATTCTATAGACCGCAAACCAAGAGACTGAGGGCTCGCAAGATCGGCTTACAGTATAAAATACGGAAAGAGAGGAAACAAATTTGGGGCCGATTTTCGAATCGCTGAAACTCAAATGGAATTGAATGAAATCGCCTGATTTTACTAACCTGATCTAGAATTCTTATGTATTTGCCAAATACTGTAGGAAAACGGCATAAAAAAGCGTTCAAATTTATTTTCGGCGACCGAAATTTACGGCTTCGAGATAGCGCTTTCGTTCGCTGTGCACCGCAACGGATGGTGACGGAAATGACGTAGTAAAGTAAACGTGCTCAAGAACGGAGCAATAAAAGGGAAGCCTACACGACCTTTGCTCATGCCAAAAATGTTGCTCGTTCCAATAACGTTTTTTTCCCCTGCTGGGTAGATTATGCTCGGGAAGGTTCTACAGCAAATGTGATTTTAGCGGGGATTTTAGCCGCATGTTTCACACTGAGGGGTCATGACACATATCGATTTACTGAGGTTATTGTTTCTGGTCGGCAGGATTTGCCCTCTGATCAGGGTCTTAACGAGGTATATGTGATCAGGGATCACAGCGCCGGGATCTGGGATCACAAGCTGTGAGATCGGGTTTAGTAGTACCGTAAGGGGATCAGGGACCCGGTTCCTCTCTCGAATATAACAACCAAGACCACAAAATTCTGAAATGGGCCTTAATTGGAGGGACCTGCCAACGTTTTAAAATTCATTTATATTTTTGCTGTAACATTTGGATCCGGTACTAAACTGTATGCAATCCGATCTAGCCGAATCGTCCAAAATCTAGGAAACAAAATCCGCATAAATCTGGAAATAAATTGATGCAAAATTGTGAAGCCATATTCCTTTTAAATTTCTTGTCGCTACACCTTTTCAATTTTATACTGGCATTGTAAGCCGTTGTTGCTCATACGCCTGTTGTGATGGGGATTCTCTTATCATCATGGTCTTGTAGAATTCTGTAGCTACTTTGATCGCTGATCAAGCCAATCTTTGCCCAAAGAGATCTCATTTTGCTGGAGCAGGAGCTTCTGAGGAGCGTAGCGTCTATATACGCACATGCGCCCGTACAGCTAAGATAAGAAAATACATTGGTGTAAAAATTGTTTCCTGAAAAAGCATTTTTATCGCTTGAAAATCGAGATGACTGATACCTCGTTCTTACTATATTGGTGACTTTATGTTAGTGATTGCTCAGTTATCCTTTTATTATTCCACAATTCTGAGGGTGTCACTCGCCTTTTTTCGTGAAGAATGTACCTTACCGACAACTCTAGAGATAGGTAAAGTAAACAATAACTAACTAACTGCATTTTCCTGCGTATCAAATCGCTGCAAAAAATGCTGGAAATAGCATTTCCGAGACCCAAAATTTGAACATTTTCCGGGGGAGCATGCTCCCTGACTCCCCTAGGCTGGGCCACCTTCGGTGCTGCAAATCTTCATCACCGCATCGTACACCTTCAAGATCTCAGGCTACACCCCTGAAGCTACGCACACTAGTATGAGTAGTCTACAAAGCCTCACCCGCAGACATTCTTAGGCGTCTACAAGGATACATGTAGTTAGATGGTGATGCACGACTAGAGGTGTCTAGTTTTCTGTAGTTTTTATATGATATGCAGCTAATCCAACCCAGATTGAATCCAGGGATCAAAAAATTTTCATGGGGTCAGGGACCAGGATTTGCAGCAATTTTGGGATCAGGGATCAAAATTTAAGGTCGAAATGTAGGATCAGGCGGGAGAAAATATACCCCTTTACGACCCTGCTCTGATGCAAGCGCATTTTCTTTGACCTCTTTTGAAGCGTAAAGCTTTTTATTACGGCTGAACAAGGATTCCAATTTTCTCCAAAGTGCCTTCTGGATCTGAATAACTAAGCGATTTTCTTTAGTCCGTGAATGTAATGTTTTTTCTTCAATGCTGTATCACGCTGGGCCCAGCTTGTTAGTTTTGTTTGGAGAATGTTAAATTCCTATTTATATTCACGACTAAGAGACGGGAGTGGGTGTGCAGCTCGAACTAAGGAGCCTGAGTGTTTAATGCCGTCCAAATATCATACAAAGTTCAACATCATAACTAAAGAATGGTATACAAATATTCCTAAATAAAGTCACTCAGGCTAAACTATTCACGTGCGCCGCCTGATACGAAAACCCAAAAACCCAATGGGAAAAAAATTGGGAACGTATTCCCCAACCGATGCGGTCGCACAACCTCTGGGGGTTAAAGGTAAAAAATCAATCGATAGATGAATAAAGTAAGATATAAAAAAAATAAAAGTTGATAGTTCGAGAGCTGAGATGAATACATTACAACTGTCAAAACCTTATATACCTAATAACAATAGAGTCAATTAACGCCATAACGGCTCACGTGCGTTCATACCAATAGGAAAGTCTTTACATTCTTTGTCACTGCCACTACGTTTAGCTCCGCCGAATGTAAATACATTTATTACGGATAGTGATTTACGGGTCGTGTGTACTCTTTCAATAAAAAGTGACACTGAGTAGAGCGGACGTACAAGGCAACTGTAATATCATCACGACTGTGCCATTCTTCGGTGGTCCAACTAAATTACCTCTTGGGTCTTGGGCTGTGCGTTTTGCGACTACGGGAAGCCTTCGCACAAGCAAAACCTGCTTAAGACATCGAAGACTGTTGAAACGTACAACAAATGCCCAGTCTTGAAAGATCTTCACTTTAATTAAAACTCTGTTGCTTTCGCATAGATCTCTGAGATCTTTAAAACTCTCTCCGCAGCTGATGTTTTGATTCTCGAACTAGCAGGGGTCTGTTGCTTTTGCATTTCCGGTCTCATTCACTTCCGTCACCGAGTGATGCGGTTCACAGCGAACGAAGTCACGTGGTACAAGTTTCCTCCCTTGTCCTTTATTTTACTCGGCACTTCGTGCCTCGATCGCCCTTCGGGCGACGTGCCGTGCGCCAGCGAGGATATGGCTTGCGGTTATTGATTTTCAAAAGTCGATCTGGGTCAGATAAGAAGCGAAGAAATTGTTTACAGTAGATTTATAAAGATCCCATCGGGCTAATCAATCGTGCTAAGCGACAGGTATAGACATTTTTCAAGGTAAGTATTTATTTTTTCAAGGTAGGTATTTATTCACACGGAACTCCTCTGGACCCTGTGAATGCACTTATAATCCCAGATTTTTGTTGGTTTTAACAAGCCTGATTCAAGATATGAACAAAAGGGAGAAGGGAATGTATATAATGTATAAGAAAGTCGAAACAATCTATCAACAAAATAATGATCTGTTGCAGAATACTATTTTAAGACAAAGTAGTTTAAAATATCTCTAGCTATCCTATAAATATTTATTTAATTTTCCCTTGAACGTTTATCTTTTTCCAGAAGAACTTTGACATCGTCATGGTCGAAGTGCAGGAGGCGCTTGTCATTGGCTATCTTGTTGCTACTTTCCTTCTTAACTCTAGTCGTATTCGTAAAGGTATCCCTAGCGATATTCAAAGAATTCTTGATTCTCCTCAAAGACAAAGCTTTAAAAGGGGAAAACGGAACTGGTTAAATTAATGTACGGAATTCTATATGTCCAAATGTTTCAAGGGTACCTTTCAGTCAATGATTTTGCAAATGCTGTGGATATGAGGTCTTCACTCACTCGATACGTGTCTCGGTTAAATATTGTCCCCCGCTGATTAGATCGGGGTACAATGAGCGTACCGTCGAATCTTGCCTAGTCTCTGTGCAACGTCTTCCCAGGCCTTCTCGGTCAATGCATTTCACCGGGTGACGTCTTAAAAACTCTCTCGGACCACGTGACCCGAAACTCGCCGACTGAGCACAATAATGAGGCCTAGGACTTAGGCAACGTCTTACCCAGGTTTGTCGGTCAGTAGATGACTATTTCGAGCTACTAAAGTTGATTAATTCGGATTCGAAACGATCATTTTTTTACCCCTTTACACTCTATACCATTTAGAAGTCCAACGTAGACTGAATCATCACTTCTCCAAATTTGTAGTACACTACGATTATCCGTCTAGATAAGTCATCCATTTATAGAGGAAAATTCAACTGATTGGAGAGACGAGACAAATGTAGAGAAAAATTATCCGAGAAGATTAGGCACTAATCAGAAAATGGTATTTCTGACAGTGTAGTAAAATGGGACAGACAGAAAGCTATTCTGCAGGCACGGACCAGAGGACTGAGCCGGTTAGGAGGAATTGTGGTTAGCTTTCCGAGATTTGCACGTAGCCTGTGTACAGACGTCCCCACTCCCTCAGGAAAAATCGGGAGAGGTCTCCTCTCCCGATTTTTCTTGAGGGAGGGGGACGTCTGCGCACAGGCTAATTTGTACGTCGCAAATTTGAATCAGTTTAGGTCAGCATTCGTTAGAGCTCCTAACTTTTATTTTGTTCATCAATTTTGTGAAATTTTTTTGTAGGCATTTGGCAGTCGTTAGCTTTTCGTACCTCTGCTTCAGAGTTGTCGGCACCGCATCTGATTTCAGCAGGCGGGGTAATACGTTCCTCCACAAAGTGGTTTTGTTTTTCGTATCTGGCGGTGTCGTACCTGTTTTTTCAGAGGTGTATTTTTCGTCATAAAGTGTTTTGCAATTAAGTGCGGTCTTGTAATCTTAATTACAGTTTAACTACAAATTAAATTATAAATTGTTTTTGTAATTTTGCAATAAACTGGCTTTTAGGTCCATGCTGACCTGCAGGCCCCTGTATCTACTCTTGTGTGGGTGTCTTTCTGGGTAATGAAGGCAAAATCGTAATTACTTCGGTCAAGAGCCATTGCTTCGGTGTCCTGTGCTAGCCAAACAGATCTCTACCCTCCGTCACTTCACCGTCTCAAATTGTCATTCGGCCTCTTATTCACCTGTGACGCAAAAAAGAGCCTGTAGACTTGTTTTTCTATGCCAGTCTTTAAGTTGTCGTTCTTGAAAATATATACGTGCGACATGAGTGGGTAGTATCTGGTTCGTAAACTCGCCTGCGTTACAGACCGCGAACTTTATCGAGGCGGCTCGCACCTCTTGTAACATATCCTAGCAATATTGGCTGAGAAAACCATGAAACAGACCCTAACCCTGAAACAATAGCAGTGCCAGCTATGTATGGTTCATGGAAAGCCAGTAAAATAAGAGGTTATTGAGAGGTGCGTGGCTACTGACTTTATGACCATACACTTGCGTTTAATAAATATGAGCCAGTTGTACCAAAAGCCGCGATTGACTTTCAAGTGTTAATGTATGAGTCTACTAGTAATTTTGTCAAATATAGAGCCCAGATGTTATTTACAACATCATTTGCTGTAAATGTTATCTTTTTTTGTCGCTTAAACAATTGTTTGATTTTGATAAGATCCTTCAGTTTTACTAAATTTAAAAGTAAAAGCACTTCTCAAGCAAACAGTGTTACTCATCCGTGTAATCAAACTTAGCCAAAAGAAATTGCTGTTTTCCCGGAATTTGAGGAAGGCTAATTAAAAATTGATTTCAATTTCTTCTCATATTGGAAAGTGCTGTAAATGTTATCTTTTTTTGTGGCTTAAACATTTGTTTGATTTTGATAAAATCCTGCAGTTTTTTTCAAAGTAAAAGCACTTCTCATGCAAACAGTGTTACTCATCCGTATAATCAAAGTTAGCCAAAAGAAATTGCTGTTTTCCTGGAATTTGAGGAAGGCTTATTAAAAATTGATTTCAATTTCTTCTCCTGTTGGAAAGTGTAAGGCGTTGATGGTTAGTCGGTTATTCAAGCGAAGTCTATAACATAGGCTGCTGTTTAAGAAAACGTTGGACCTTCAGATTTCTTTCCTGGTGGGTTAAACTAAAAAAATAAGTGCTGTTTTAGTCAAAGCAAAATGCCTTATTGAAATTTTTCATAGGGACTTTAAGATTCAACGACGCGGACGGCATCGAGAACGTCAAAAAAAAACCAAAAGGTTTGATTAACAAAACAACAACTTCGCACGTGCATCACACTTTTTCGTACATTTCTTTCCCGTTTTTGCACGAGTACGACGTGAAAATGCCTAATTTCGCGTTTTATGGAGGACGTAAACAAGCAACGACGAAATTTTATTTCTTTTGCTGAGCTTGAATATGGTCCCTTGAAATTCAGCTTCAGGAGGGTTCACCTACATTTAACAAAGTAAGTGGTTAGGAATAATCGCTATAAAGACTGAAAGAACGCAAATTCACTTTTCAAGCGACGTTCTCGTCGCCGTCGCGTCGTTGGATCTTAAAGTCCCTCATGGCTCAGAACGCGGCCGTGTGTTAAATACTCTGTTTGAATAATCGGCTCTAACATTTCCTTAATTAATAAATAAATTAACTTACTCGCTAGCCGCTAGTTCGGCAAAAGCACGGCAGAAACACAGCGTTTGAATCAGTGTTTTGAATTCGGTTTGACATAGCAATTAAGTTCAACGAGCTCTGCCGTGAACCACGACACTGGCAAAGCGGCGATTCAATATGCCAATATGCGATTATATATGCCTTGTCGAACTTGACAGCTTTATAAATTTCGGAATTATATTTTTGGCGGGATTTGTGGTGTGGCCAAACGTTTTAGTTCTATTTAATACCACTGACTCAACTTAACACAGTCAAACCCCGTTAATACGGATAATAAGGAAGCCATACGTGATCGGGAGTGTCCGTTATTTAAATCAAAAATACTGCTGCTACTTGAACAAAATACAAAAGAAATAAAACAGGATATCAGTATCGTCAAATCATATAGTTAGTGGAAGAGACTGGTTATGAGAACCGGTAAACATCAGACTTTAAAACAACGGTGCTGTAGTTTATGTTGAAAGCTCCCTGACTGTGCACAATCCTTTGTTTTTTGTTCACAAATTGTGACTGAATAAATTAATGCGATGTTGGTCAGTAAGTTCGAAATGATAGGAATGCTTTTGAACGTTGTGCGCGGTCAGGTCCAAAAAAGCAAACAAAAACATGCAACTAAAGAGTCTAATGGGTTTCATAACCATTCCACTTAAATAACTAGCTATGGCTCCTCCTCACCAAATACACACACACCCTCCCTTGATACGTTTGAAGCCAAGGCCCGGGCCACTCGATTGTGGTAATGTACGAGAATATTGGAGACCTTGTTTCAAAGATGCTCATTAGCGATTCAGACGTAGTATTATTTTGCTGTGTCGAACTTAACAATTTCATAAATTTCGGAACTATATTTTTCGCGGAATTTGTGGTATGGCCAAACTTTTTTGTTCCATTTAATATCACTGACTCGACTTAACTGTTAAACCCCGTTAATACAGATCATAAGGAAGTCATACATGAGTGTCCGTATTAACGGAGTGCCTGCGCGGGTTGAATTCCGAGAAAATGTAAGTGCTTTAAGTAGGGACTTAGAAACCTGTCCGTGAATGGTGGATGTATTAGTAACGTAATCTGAATTGAAGTGGTGCTTTTGTCGTGATTCTGTGGAGCTGAGCTCGCTCAAGTAAGTGCGAACATCCACAAGCTTTCTTGGACAGTAGAATTCGCCCCATGAACTGTAATTAAGGCAATCCGGGAAGTTTTTGCTCGTGAAATCTTGAATCTGAAAGTTTGAATTGTGGAATCCGGAATCCTGGGCTTTGGAATCTGGAATACAGCTCAAAGAATCCGGAATCCCACTTATGATTGAGATCCGGAATCCAAGTTTCACTGTCAAAAAATCCGGAATCCAGTGCCTGGAATCCATGGCGTGTAATCCAGAATCCAAGACTTACTGCCTTAGATTCCCTTACATGAGTATAGTAGAATAGAGCCGGATTTGGGGATTCCCCTCTGCAAGTATGCGGTTTTCGTTTTCCATTGATTTTTATCGCAGTTTCTCCGTATTCAGGAAGATCCTTTTTGATGTTTTGCGGTTTTCAGTGTTCCCGAAGGGCTAAAAATAGTTTATTGCGACCACTGACCATCAAAAAGTCTGTTGTATTTTGAGTTCATTACATATCTTAGTCCAATTTATAGCGACCGCTATAAATCAACATCACTTTAGGATCATTACTCAACGAACTCTCAGTCCGCAAACTACAGCTGTTGTGGTAAGCACAAACTTTAAACTATAACTTGTAACTGGCGGAGACTGTGGACTCACCAGTGATTTTTTGCTAGTTAATTCTGTGGCAAAGCACATTTGCATTTATCTAGTCATGTCTTTTTATTGGCCCATGCATGAGTGACTAGAAACTAGATTTCGGCATCGAGTTAAAATATCATAAAAGTGCTTATTTTCTTTCTTCTCTCTAGAGACCGCCAGTAATAACGTCCTTCCTGTTCTCACGGATTGCTGTGCCCGGGCTATATTTAGTTGCTGTTGACTGAGGTAATTTCTTTGCGATTCCGAACTGCTATTAATTCCATTTGTCTATACGACAAATTTTCACTTCTCATGTTGAAGCTGAATAAAGTCCTTAAGAATTCAACTCCAGGGGAAGTCGCATACCGGCATTTTACGAATTCAGCGGGTGCAAATACACGCGATAAAGTTTGAAAGGACGCAACCTTAGCGACGTTTTCACTACAATCGTCGTCATCGCGATTTACCAATTGTATTTAAAAGCAACCCTCCTAAACTTCCATCATTCCACAATGTCTCTGTAAAATTTTATCTAACTCACCTCTAAAATAGCCGAATTGTAAAAGTTTTAAAAGATGTAGAACAAGAAAAATTTTGGCTTATTTTATTCACAGATAGGTGTCCCCCCGCGTCCTTAAGTTCCCTGTTTTCCCGGAATTTAAGGACGGCTACATATTTAAAATTGATTTCAATTTCTTCTCAGTTTGCAAAGTGAAAGACGTTCAGGCCTGAGGTGATTAGAAACTGTGAAACCTTTTCAGTTCTATAAATGGATTTGTTACCGGAGTATTTGGCAAATTGGCAAATAGACGCGATAAAGTTCGAAAGGACGCAGATTTATTTTTGTAGCGACGTTTTCACTACCATCGTCTTCATCGTTGCCTTAAGCTCCCTTATAAGTCAGATCAACTTCCGCCTTATACCGAGACATTTTCTCACATGAAATTACTTTATGAATTGACCTTTCACTTGACAAATTTGCCCTGCATCACTTACCAAAGGAGTCATGAAATATCAAGATTACCCTTTCCTTGTATTCTGATTAGAAAACACTCCTCTTTGAAATACTCAGATTTCAATGCTTACTGTCTGTTCTATCGAAAGATCCATCTACGATCCCTTAGGTAATGCGAATGAATCTATTTATACCATGATCCATTATAAAATACTTTTTTAAAACTAAGTACTCTTACCTCATCATGATACTCAAAATATTTGACGTTCACTTTTTCGTTTTTTTTGTCTTGTTTCACATAAGAACTTTGATACCGCCATGTTCGAAGTTGAGGAGGCGCTTCTTATTGGCCCTATTGTCGCCGTTTTCCTTTTTAACTCTGGCCGTATTCGTAAAGCCATAGAGATACTCAAAGAATGCTTGGTTGTCCTTGAAGAAAAAGCTTTTAAAGAGGGAAACGAATTGTTTAAGCTAATGTACGAAGAATTACTATTTGAAGTCTTCGAATGGTACGTTTCATTCAATGATTTTACAAATGCGGTGGAATGTGGTAGAGTGCTTCTGGTCCTAGCTGGCGAAAGTGGGAACAAAGATCAAGAAGGGAGGGTTTACTTAAAGCTGGGGACATTGCACTTGCTCCATTGTAAATATCAAGAAGCAAAAACGTTCTATGAGAAGGCACTGGGCATCATGATAGCCACGGAATCGACTCTGGGAGAGGGATCATGCTACCTCAACTTAGGGGTTACTCTAAATGCTCTGGGTGAGAATGGCAAGGCTAAGGATTATCTTTTAAAGGCACTTGCAATCTCAAAAAATGTTGAGGCCAGACGAGGAGAAGCCGTCTGTTATGGAAACTTGGGAAATGTATTCGCCTCTCTCGGTGAATATGCCAAGGCTAAAGAAAATTACGAGAAGGGGATTGCCGTCCGCCAGGAAATCGGCTACAGGGAAAACGAAGGTTTATGTTACACAGGCTTAGGAAATGTGTTTATTTCCCTTGGTCAATATGACAAGGCCAAAGAACATCTCGAAAAGGGACTTAAAATCGCAGAAGATAGTGGTGACAGGAAAACGCAAGCCTATTGTTACAGAGACCTAGGAGGTTTATTGAACGACAATGCCAAGGCTAAAGAATATTTTGAAAAGGCACTTGCAATCACAAAAGAGATTGGAGACAAGGAAAATGAAACCGCGTGTTATTGTAATTTGGGAACTATCTTATATAATCTCGGTAAACTGGCAAAATCTAAAGAATGTACCGAAAAAGCCCTCGCAACGGCAAAGGACATTGGCAACAGGGCAATAGAAGTCTCGTGTTACGAAACCTTAGGAACGGTTTTACAGGACCTCGGTGAATATGCAAAGGCCAAAGATTATTTCGAAAAAGCGCTTGCAATTGCAAAAGAAATGGGCGACAAGAAAAGCGTGGCCACATCCTCTTTATCTCTAGGAATTTTGTTTCAAAGTCTCGGTGACTACTCCAAGGCTAAAGAACATTTAACAGAAGCACTTAGAGTGACCAAAAAAATTGGCTGCCGGAATGAGGAAGCATTATGTCATGGTTCCTTGGGAACATTGCTTTGTCGTCGTGCCTGTGAGAAGGCTCAGAAACATTACGAAAAACAATTACAGATCGCAAAAGAAATTGGTTGTAGGACAACAGAAGCGTCAGGTTATCTAAACCTTGGAGGGTGTTCACGCGACCTTGGGGACTATGCCAAGGCTAAAGAGTATCTCGAAAAAGCGGTTTCTATCACTGAAGAAATTGCTGACAAAAATGGAAGAGCTCTTTGTGGCGCAATACTTGGAACCGTGCTTCATTTTCTTGGTGATTATTCAAAGGCTAGAGAATATCACAAAAAAGCACTTTGCATGAGTCAAGAGGCTGGAAACATTTTCGTTGAATTAGATGTCGTTTCTGAAATCGCAATGACACTGGTGTTGGAAGGCAAACTGAAGGAAGCTTGCTCCTATCTTTTGGATTGTATTGCCAAATTCGAGGATGTAAGAAGTTCCCTGAAAGATAACATCGAAAGCCAGTTAAAGATAACATTATTTGACCAGCATATTCTCGAATACCGCGTTTTAAGTTCCTTGTTTTGCATTACAGGGAAACCTGTCGAAGGCCTTCACGTTGCAGAGCTTGGACGAGCCAGAGCCCTCACAGATTTAATGTCAGTTCAGTACTCCTTAAAAAGCGAAGTATCAGCATTTGAACGATTATGGGCTGATTTTGAAAAGTGCATGATCAATGAAAGTAACTCTTCGTTTTTGTACATTTCCTACTTTGCCAATTCTCTATTTTTGTGGCTTTTCAATGGGGCAGGCGAACTGATTCGCTTCCAAGAAGTCGATGTCAATAAATGTCTCGCCAACAATGCACCGGAAGTTAACAAACCAACACGATTGGTGGACGACGTTTTTGAAACTATATGGTTTGGAAAGTTCCGTGCAGAAAACCACCAAGAGAATGGCCAGCTGCAACCCAATCCTACTCTTGCTGAGTGTTACAAGATGTTTGTCGAACCCGTAGCTGACTGCCTTGATGCAGCTGAAATCATTATTGTTCCCGATCGCTGCTTGTTTAAAGTTCCGTTTGCAGCGTTGGAGGATGAAAGAGGTAAATACTTATCCGAGTCCTTCAGGATCCGCATCATTCCCTCTCTGTTGACCCTCAAGCTCGTTCAAGACACCCCGGCAGACAATCACAACCAAACTGGAGCACTGATTGTAGGAGACCCTGATGTTGGTCTGGTGCGCAACAAGCGAGGAAAAAAAATCCAGCCACATCCACTTCCTCGTGCAAGGGAGGAAGCAGAGATAATTGGTAAGCTGCTCCAAGTTCAACCTTTGCTAGGAGAGAAAGCAACCAAGCAGGCGGTTATTCAAAGCATTAATTCTGTCAGCCTTATTCATTTCGCTAGTCATGGTGACGCACAACTTGGAGAAATCTTTCTTGCTCCTCTACACCCTGTTTATTCGAAATCAGGAGAAGAGAAAAAACCTAGAGAAGAAGAGATACCGAGAGAGGAAGACTACATATTGACAATGGCCGACATCTCACAAGTTCGACTTCAAGCAAAATTGGTTGTCCTTAGCTGTTGCCACAGTGCAAGTGGACACGTCAGTGCCGAGGGAGTTGTTGGAATTGCTCATGCGTTCCTGGGATCTGGTGCACGTTCAGTGTTGGTGGCACTGTGGGCCATAGACGACGAAGCAACAAAGCAGTTCATGAGTCGTTTCTACGAGCACCTTGTTAGTGGGGAAAGTGCCAGTGAATCTCTTCATCAGGCCATGAAGTGGATGAGGGAAAACGGCTATTCCAAAGTGGGCCAATGGGCACCATTTATGCTGATTGGAGATAACGTAACACTTGATTTCAGAAAATAAGGGTAAGAAAGGATTGAGCTTTTCAGTTTACATTTAGCGATGCATTTACGGCGTAGCTCCGAAGGAAAAGTTAAAAAAGAGTAGCTTTGACGCTTGCTTTTTTGTTTATTGCTCATTGTGAACCACCATAGATCTCTTAATCTGAAGCAAACCTTACTTTTTTTCTGAGTGTATTCTTAATACTTGTGTATCTATCCACTTGTCGTCGCGTAGCAAAGAAAAACTAGGGTGAAAAAAATCCAATTCCGGTAGAGAGAAGAGACCAGGACGCAAACAGTTGCTATAACAACTGACATAACTCTTTACTCCCTCTTCCTTTTTCAGAAGGTGGCTGACAAGCTTGATGAGCTTACATTCAGAAACCGGTGAGAAGCTTGAAACATCTCTTAGATTGTTTGCAGTCCCCTATTTTTCGTAACACCAGCATTGCCGCGCTCCAGCGCTAGCTTAATATAACAGGCAGCCATCTTGGCTTCAAACATACCAAGGAAGGGTGTGTGTGTGTGTCTGTGGTTCTGTGTATGGATTGGGGGGTGGGAAGAAGCAGTCTAAAATAGTGGTGTTGTTTCTCTTGTAGGTGTTGTGTCTAGCCTGAGAAATAAATCATGGAATTTATCATTAACCAAGCTTGAGGCGTTTGAGAAAACATTTCATAACAAACCGATTCATGTAAAGCTGTATATACCTAACGGAACATTTTTAAAGCGAGTGAAAAGGCGTCAAAAGGCAGACGTTTCTTAAGGCCGAGAAGCTCCAAAACCACAGTAACGAAGGAAAAGGAGGGAGAAAAAGAAAGAGTGAGGAAAAGGAAAGGAGGGAGAGAGAAAAAGGCAATGGTTGCACTCTTCGTCCTTTGCCCGAAAATAACTGTTGGACGCAGAAAGGTCCATTTGGCGATAACGTTTTAAAAAATCTGGCTAGATATATAATAATATTAAATAATTCGTATATGCTGTGGTTAATTTTTTATATTAGGTAATTTTAGTTTTTCTTTTGTTTTTTGGTATGGTAATGTATGTCAATGAAAGTGAAACAAAAGAAAAAGCCAAGAAAAATTACCTGAGATAAAAAATTAACAACAACATACATATATCAATAAGTTAGTGTGTAGCTATTGACCGTCAGTGTAGTGTGTGCTCAATCTGACGGGAAATTAGGGACTCATAGGCTATGTTTACACTATATCGGAACGCTTTTTGTCACGCCACAAAAAAAGCTATCTGGAGTATTATGAACAGCAACGACCCAGGGAGGCGCAAGTCGTTCACACGCATCGAACATCGCGCCAGCGCGATTGGCCGAGAGGGTTTGGTGCGCTCAATTCCAGTCCTTACTCCTGAATATTTGCTTCCTCTCAGAGGGTTTCAGGCCTCGCTCCTACATACTTAATTACTTCCTCGACGGTCCGAGTGGGTGTTCACACTTCACCAGTGTATGACTCAAAACCTATCTGATATTTGACGCTCCACTTTCAAGATCGGCGCGGCGCGGCGCAGCTTTCCTACGTCACAGAAATCGCGCCGCCACAACCGCTCTTGTGTGCGAACAGAGGCCCTATCGGATATGATTTTCGTGGCGGCGCCAAAGCTATCCGGTAAAATGTGAACATAGCCTTAAAGCACCTCTTGGCTATAACCAGAGACGGAGTTATCAAAGATACGAAATGATTGAGTACGGATTCTATATCTCGAGTTTTATTTTTGTGTTTCCTTTTTGTTTGATTTTTCTTCATTTTTTATAGTAAAATATTCTTCAGAAAGGAAAAACACATTTATATTGCGTGGAAATGATATGAATAAGTTATGATACAGTTCTCACCCATCAGGGTGAATAATATAATCGTAATCATACTATAAGTTTTGAATTAGTAGATTTCTTTCTTGTTATATTTTTTTTAAAGTATAATGAAAACATCGTAGTAGTGGCCTATTTTGATCAACTTGGAGCAACGTGGTAAATTAGGACTTATCGTCTTATTACGACACTGTTATATAAATAGAGGATATTACACGGTGGCGCGAAGATATGAATTTTATTTTCGAGTGGCAAAACAATAGTGAGTAAAATATTGTTTTTGCCACGAGAAAATAAAATTCATATCTTCAAGCCGCCGTGTAATGTTCTTTTTATTATATAGACAAAATGACATCGATAAAATAATAGAGGGAAATTACCGAAATTACGTCATCGATAAACTCACGTGTGAGTTTATGGAAACTAAACCACTCGGGTCCCGGATGTAGTTTTTATGAATTTTACGAGTGGTATATTTTCCAGTAAAACACTCGTGTCTATATAATTATATAGACACGAGTGTTTTACTGGAAAATATACCACTCATAAAATTCATAAAAACTACATCCGGGACCCGAGTGGTTTATTTTCCATAAGCTATATATTAACTGTACAGTAAACCTTATATTTGTCTTGAATTTCGCTCAGTGATAAAGTTATGTTCAAATCTTTTTTGTTAATTAATTGAAGAGTAAGAACGTTTTATGAAAGAGTAGGTATAACACAAGGAGATGTGAAGCTTTAATTTGTAATTTGATAATTGAGAACGTCTTTGAGTAATTCTCTAGTGTTTGGAATAAATTTAGTAGATTGTTTTCAATAACAAGATGTGACTATTATATTTGTTAGATTGTAATAACAATTAAAGTTTTCATTGCTTTCATTTTTTTCCTTTACTTCAAATTTTACGAAACTCGCAAGAAAAGTAAGGGGAACGAACACAAAATCTGAAAACTATGGAATGACATGATTTTGCATTTTTCTCTTTGAACTTGCAGTAGTTAGATTGGGTTGGGAGATCTTAACTCTAGTATGGCCTCACTAAATCAGAACCACAGCTGTTAAATGAAATAATTAGCTTCATAGTAAATTACATCATGAACCTGAGTTTTAGCTCTGCCTCGCCAAAACGGGAGAGTGAAATGTTTTTCGTACATAGGTAGCTGGCGGCTCCTTCCTTCAAGGTGTTTGTAAACAATCTTGAAATTTGATTTAATTTTTTATTAATTAATTTTTTAACTTTTTTCTCAAGAATCGACATCATTTTAATGAAGACGAACTTAATGGTACGGTTAGAAAATAGAAAAATCGGCGAACCGACGAGTTCCGCTTTCAATATCAAAACGTCAACTTTTGGGTTATTTTTGCAATAGCAGTTCAGCTTATATTTAAAAAAATGATAAATTTTCAAATAGTAAGATATTACGCTACAAAATAAGAAAGGAAACAAAACAGTAGTTATTTTAAAAAAATAAATCGTTTCGCCGTTACCCTGTTCAGAAGCGTTTTTTCTAGTAACCTCTTCTTTTCTAGCTTTGACTTAGTATAACTGAACGATTTGTCTGGTTGTTTGTTTTGTCTAATATATATCACTTCAAATTTAATCTTTGGTTCCCCAATTTTCAATTACCTCTTTTATATTTATATTTAGAAAGACTGTCTTGTAGCGGCGGCGCTAAAACGGTGTACGACAAGCAGATAAACAACGCTACTGATTGCGTCAACACTCACTGCTCACCTTACACTCAATTTAAATCTTCGTAAATGACTCAGGGTATATTCAGGTTTTGAAAGAGCGTGTTGTGACGGAGGTGGTTACGCCACAACATGGTTCTTTTTTGGGGGGGGGGAGGGGGCATGGGTGGAGGTTTAGAAGACAAAGACACACAGGTTTTTTCTCCAGCTCGTCGAATGAAGGTTTTTAAGAAAATCCTCTTCTATTAGTAAAGCTCATTTTATCTGTATTAACAGTGCTTTGTTCTTAAGTTTAGAGCAAGTTAGCAAAGCCGAAAGACCAATCATATAGTTTTTACATTAATGACACTTTTGCCAACAAAAAAAATTCTGTGGCTGAGAAATTGAAATCGCTTTCTGCGATGCTGATCACGCGTGGTCACTATATTTCAAAATCATCCATCGGGACCCGAAAAAAAATGTTGGATGAAAGTAAAAGTTTGAACTAGTTAAAACTTGATCGAACAAATCCTGTGACCCCTCATTTGCATGATATCGTCATTTTACTATTACTGCGCCAGAGTCCATTTCGTTTTCCTTTCATATTCAAATTTAATAATCTCAACGAGGTGTAAATAACAAAAGCCGTGCTAATTTGCAGAAGAAAGCAAAACCCTCAAAGATCGTCGTAGTAAGTATACTGACATCATGGTGCTCATGGCCTATTTTGATGAAGTTAGACCGACATGCTGGATCAAGACTTTTTATATAATCAAGTGTGTTTATTCCAGAAAACCGTCTCATCCCTAAAATTTAATTTAAAAACGAAATTAAACTCTGCACACTTTTCGGAATGATACATTGGAGAAGAGTTATTCTCTTTCCGTTTGATTACATCAAGGTGAATTTTGTTTCTATGAAAAACATGCGGTTTCTGATTGAAAGGTAAAACAGGAATATTCTGTACCCTTTTTAATTCCGCAAAACGTCATAAAACATGTTTTCTAAATTCAAATAAGCTAATTGCGCAATGTCCTAAGATTTTCCTCGTTTACTAGTGGAGGGACACATTTTACTTTCAGAAGGATGTCATAGGATAATTATCATCTCATTGCATCACAGCCTTTTGATCACGTGATTATATCCCAAGACCATATATTCACTTGAAGGCCCTTTCGTATCATCAAATAAAAGTGTGGTTTGGAGAAACAAGTGAATTCAAACGTCTTTTTTCATCGCGAATTCAGGTAGGCCTAAATAATCGACTTTGCTAACTGCTGTTATTCTAGATTGCTTATTCATTCAATTATGTAAATTACGGAGGGTGTTTTCCCCCTCTGCCGATAACACCCTCCTCGATCTGTATAATTCTTCAGATTATAAGAAAGCCGAATTCAATAATCTCTAAATATTCTTTTTTCTTTCTTCCTTTTTTTTTTTTATTAAAGCTGTATTTGTTGAACATAATGGTCCAATTGACCCTAACACTGGTTGTCACCCTTAGCTGCTTCCTGGCGATCTCAGAATGCTTGATCAAAGATAAAGAGAAATACCAATCAGATGAGGAGGAGAGATTTCCCTACACCATTTGGATTGACAACCGCAAAATGATTGAAAGACACAACTCAGATAAAAATAGCACTTTCAAGATGGAAATGAACCAATTTGGAGACATGGTGCTCTTTTTGAAGTGGTTATCAAAACCTGCCTTCTAGCTCACCTCAACCCTACTATTTCCCGATTATCCCTGTCTTATCCCTGACTGTTTAAACGGTGCATTTACCTACTATTTTGTGTCATTTCAGCACATAAATTTTTATTGATAATTTTCTGTCAATTATTAGTGTGTTTAAAATCAATTAAGTTTGAAATTATTTTTACTGTTTATTTTCTGTCATATATTTCTGGCTCAAAATTTATTAATCCTTAAAAACTTATAAAAATAATCCCCAAAATTGGTATGAAAATATGACAAATAATAAGGCTCGCTTCGCTCGCGGGATAATCAGAAAAATACTATGGTTGAGGTGAGCTGGAAGTCAGGTTTTGATAACCACTCAGAAATAATGTATTAATCTACATCCAGAGTCAGAAAAATAAAATTGTTTTTTAAAAAAGGTAAAGATTTCGTATATTTATAAAAAGATGCCATTTAATTACTAGAGGGTCTGAATGGGGGGGTTTATTTGTCGGTTGTCGGTTAAAATTCAGTTACTTTGTCGGTAGTCGGTTAAAATTTTCGATCTTTGTCGGTAGTCGGTTAAACTTCTTGATTTTTGTTGGTTGTCCGAAAATCTCAGTTAATAAGTAAAAACGCTTGTTAATTATTAATATTTTTTATGTATTTCACCAAGTTTCAAGACTTTGATCCCAAGGGAAAGAGTAAAACTTGTAAGAATGCATCATTTGATTACCACTTAAACTTCATTAACTCTTGTTTGTTTATGCAACATGATCGTCAGGAGCCGATCGACTCCTGTGGTCGTTTATTTCACCATTGTTTGCCAAATGAATATCATGCGTACTGATAAGATCACCAAACGTTTTACTGTAAATGCGAACTTGGTTTCCCTGTCGATTACACGGCACAGTAAAAAGTAATTAATTAATTAATGGACACCAGCCTTTTGGATACTTAAATTATCAGCTTAGTGGAAAACTGCAAGGGGTGACGGGCTGCACATCTATCCTTTGCCATAAGTTTCCTTCCTCAAAGAAATGACACTTTAACCCTCGGACATACAAGTGGTGGGGGGTGGATGCCACCCCCTTTAGGTTTTCTGGGATTTTTCCAAGAGGATAAAACATCAGCACCTGAGGTTTTCAGTAGATGTTCGTTTATCCCTCGCACGCATTTTGAGAAAAGTTCAGTAATGCTCGGTTTCTATGGTTACGAGGTATGACGTAATAAGTAGCAGGTTGTCAAGCCATTTTGCGTGAAAATATATGTTTTTTTTTCAACTTTTTTCAACAATAAAAGAAAAATCTTGTACCTAAAATCATGCAAAGTGCTTATTTATATGTTTTATTAATGTCAAGCAATAAACATTTCTCTTTGTTTTAATCTTTTTTTTTAATTCTTTGTAATATCCAAGATGGCGGCAAAGATGGCGACCATCGTTGGTGACGTAACAGGCCTCCAGCAGTGCCACCATTCATAAAATATAACTCATCTTGTTAAGAAGATCAAACGCTTTTCAGTGAAGGCAAAATCGCTTCGAAATACTGCAACATATCAAAAACTCTGGGGAGGGGTTCCATCTACCATCCTCTTGTACCATGGTGGGGGGTATGATTTTGCGTGTACGTCTGAGGGTTAAGTTGGCAAGGTAGTGGTTGGTTTTGTATGAGATTACACTTTTACAGTAAGGTTTCTTTTATAATAGACACTAAGGGCTTGTATTGTGTCACGAAAGGCAATATTTCTTTTTCTTCCTTGTTGTTTTGTTTCAGGAGCGCTGCTTTTCTCCTGTGAGTTTTACTTGTAATAGTAATTTTTATTTCAAAATTATGTAGCCAGCCTCTGTCCATCAACCGCTTTTTGAAATCTGAAATACTTCCTCAGAGGAGTTTGTTCGTAGGATATTCAAGGCCAAATCCATTGGTCAAATCCATTTTAACATTCGGTGGGTGGTAAGAGGTGAAAATGTATATACGTCTTTACGTCAATGATAGCTTTTTCTCATTTTTCGTTGAATGTTGTGCCTTGGTATACAACGGGGTCTAAAAAGATTCTCTCAGTGTCACATATTTCGGGCGTAAATTTCATAGCCAGTAGAGAAGTAGGGTGAAGTAAGTTTACTTGTTCCGTGAATTTGAAGAATTCTACCATGTCTGGTTTACTTATGTCCCATAGGGAAAAAATATCATCTATGTAGCATTTTCAAACAGTTGGTTTAAAGACGGTTTTGCTTAAACTTTGTGTTTCAATATATGCGGCCATGAAAATGTTGGAAAGGAAACTGCTGTATGTGCTCATCGCGGTACTGTGGTTTCTTACTGATAGTGCTTTCCATTAAACTGGAAAGAATTTTCTTTCAGGATTAATCTATAAACATTTCTCGGACCGAATCAAGAAATGTTCAGTTTTTCAGCTTTGTCTTTTCAATAAAATATATAAAGTCGGTAGCATCTTTAAGGACGGTGGCTTCTGATTATGATATTGGTTGTAGTAATGTAGCCGTATCAACAAAAGAGTAATAGTTCTTTCTGTTAGATCATCTGATGAGTCATAAATTTAAAGAGGTTACTTCCTAACGGCTGGAAAAAAATGCAAAATGCTCTTTTTTTCTGAAACAAATATTGATAATGTCAGCCCATGTCGGTAGTCGGTTAATATTTTTCCTGTCGGTAGTCGGTAATTTTTTACTCGTTTTGTCGGTAGTCAGTAATATTTTTAGCCCTTTGTCGCTAGTCGGTTAACCCCATTCACACCCTCTTACTACGCAATGGAAAGTAATGCTAAAGATGAAGAAAAACGATATAATTTATTACCTTATAACTTGCCTTATACAGATAAAAGTATCAATAAAGCATTTAATGAATATTTTGAGAGAAAATTTAATGAAAAAATGTATGGTTATCCATTTATAGAAAAAGAAGTTCTTAAAAATAAAAATGGAGAGTATTCACTTTATGACCCAAATGAATCAAGATTTGTAAATTGCTCGTATTCCTGATGCGGTTGGTGGGCCACACTGAATTTTAACACGGATTGGGTTAAGAAAATTTATAGTAAACGAGATAAATCTGATGTAGAAACAACATTGGATACATTTTTTAAGAAATCTTTATATAAAATATATCAAATATTAAAATCATTGAAATATTATTTGGATAATGTTAGTCGTTATGTTGAAATTAATTATGATTAAAATAATGTTTAGTCTTATATCATAGTTTTGATATAAGACTTTATATACAGATTCAGAAAAATAAAATTGATTTTTTAAAAAATGAGGCTTAAAGAAAATGTGACCATAGTATAAGAAGCATGAGCTCTCTATAATTAAACGACTTATCTATAAAAGAGTAACAAAATCTTGTTAAAAAAGAATATAATGAAAAAAAATTAAGGAAAGAGAAAAAGAAAGAGAAAAAATAAAACTTCAAACTTATATCAAAAGCTACAAAAGGAAAATGAAAAATTGCGACAAGAAAAACCTAAAATAAAATCTAAACCAAAAAATAAATCTAAAACAAAATCTTTTGATGAATATTTTCAGGAATGTATTAAAAACCAAAAAATTCCAAAAGACACTCCTCCTTATCTTAAAAAAGCTCTTGAACGTGCTTTGAAAGAAGATAATGTTGGTATTAAACATGAGAAATAAGCCCTCGACGCTTGATAATTTTGCTGAAAAGTATGTAATTGATGGAAAACCTGGATAGTAATGCTCTTAACCCATAACCCCTTAGATAAAAGCAAGTAACTAGACCAGAGTTATTGTGGGGAAAAGGGGTAAGGGATGAAGTACTCCAAATGTGGACAGCAGGTGATATATTACCAAGAGAGGATAAAGGGGACAGAGAAGGTATCCCCCATACACACCCTATTCCATAGGTAATTCGTCTCGAGTTATTTTTAGAATCGGGATAAAGTTACCTCGCACGCGGCGTGGGTGTTTCGTGGAGGTTTCGCATGACTAAACGCCGTGCAAAACATGTCAGGCGAAAGGCAATTAAAGCGTAAAGAGATCGAGAGCATTCCTGAATATCGAAGCGAAATGAGTCGGCGCCCACCTGGGAATAGGGAATCGCTGAACTCTTTGACAACCCGTGAAATCAGTTTAAATCGAAGTTGTCGTAACCTCAGTGCTTAATAAAATGAGAAATTTCGCCGGTCTATTGAAACCGGTCGTTTGTACAATAAAGCAAGCAGGACGCCAAGTGTTATTTTTGTTGAATAATAAAAGACTAATAAAAGAATAAATATCAAACCAGAAATTTCTCTCTTCAAACTGTAAATTATAAATGATCCTGAGAGAATATTCAATGTGTTAAGGATTTCCCTGCCTTACTGTTAGCTCTATACAAGAGCCGTCTTATGGAATTAACAATAAGGAGCTTCATTGGTTTACTGATTGTTTGTTTTCTCGAACGCAATCAGTCCAATTCAAAGGTGCTTTGTCAGATGCCAATCCCATATTTTCTGGAGTTCCACAAGGAAGTATATTGGGTCCGCTATTGTTTACTATCCATTTTAATGATGTGCATACGCCTCTTCAGTCAACCTCAATCATAACTTATGCGGATGATACAGTAATTTTCACGGCTGCTAAAGATCTGGAATCCATTCAAAGGCATCTCAGTGAAGATTGTCACAACCTGTCTTCTTGGTTTCGTGATAATGAGCTTGTCCTTAATTTAAAAAAGGGCAAAACTGAGTGTATGATCTTTGGTACTGCCAAAAGGCTTAATGCATTGAATGGAAGACAACTAGCCTTGACTGTAAATGGAACACTGATTAATACCACGTCATCGTATTAATACTTGGGTGTAAACTTGGATTCATCCTTAAATCTCGAATCACATTTTGACAAAATGTATAAAAGAGCAGCTGGAAGATTTAATTTACTCAGGAGAATCCGACCTTTAATCGACAAGAGCAGTGCTGAGAGAATCTACAAAGCAATGATTCAACCTGTTTTTACGTACTGTGGAACTTTGGGTCTCTGTTGGTCACGTTCCCGTAAGAGTCGAATTGAAAGCATTGAACATCGAAGTCAGAAAGTCCTTGGTGGAAATTATCAAGTCCAGACAGTGGAGAGTTTAATAAAGAGGCGGTTCTGCCAGCTTGTGTTTGATTGTCTTCAGGATAACGTCTGTACCCCTTTTAAAGGATATTTCACAAAAATTGAACACAACATTAACACTAGAAACAATGGGTGTTCAGTACAACTTCCCAAAGCCAAATTAGAATTTGGACGGAGAAGTTTTGCCTTTCAAGGGGCTCTAGTTTATAATACTTTACCTCGGCATTTAAGAACTGTAAATTCTAGGTTTCTTTTTAAGAGTAATTTAAAACAATTTTTTCAATAGTATTCCATAATTCATAACTCTTTTCAGTATTGTAAGTCGATGATTTTTACAGATTTTGATTTTTAAAGCTTAGATTTCTTAATATTATTTTATTTTCCTTTTTCGATTCTATTTTTTATCTTTTAGCTATTTATGAGATAATTACAGGACCCTTTTGATAACAGTTCTTTTTATTAGAACTGATAGGTTATCCTGTATAAATATTCGCGTTATTATTATTATTATTATTATTATTATTATTATAGGAAGGGCGATTCTTTTTTAATTTCCGTTTCGCTGACACAGCTTTAGCAGAAATCTCTCTAGTCGTTTTCGTCGACCAAACGAATAGCAATATCGCTCTCCGCATCTTTCGCCATTTTGTTCTGCGTCAATTCGTGAAGGACGCGTGCCTCTTAGCGTGGGTCATCCACGCGGAACACATTCGCGCTATGTGATTGGCTTCTGTCTAATCCCCCTTGAGATCTGTTGTGTTAAAAATAACTCGAGACGAATTACCTATGAAATAGGGTGTGTATGGCGGATGCCCTCTCTGTCCCCTTTATCCTCTCTTGATATTACGTATTACATATTGGGGTAATAGACGAATATGTAACATATTGGTGTAACAGTCCGAAATCTACAAGGGGAGAGGTGATAATCCTCCCTAAGGGTTGATAATCCCCCAGGATTGTGAGAGAGGATAATCCTCTGTAGGGGTGATAATCCCCCAGGTCAGTGAGAGGTGATAATCCTCTCTAAGGGGTGATAATCCCCCACGATAGTGAGAGGTGATAATTCTGAGTCTCTCTGGGGGTTGATAATCCCCCAAGGTTGTGAGAGGAGGTGATAATATCCTTGGGTACTGGAGAGGTGGAAAGACCTCTCTAGATGTCTAATTCCCAGGTTTAAGGAGTAACAAGAGACTATGGGGCAAAGTGTGGCCTGTATGGGAGCACTTCATCCCGAACCCATGTTTATTAATTGCCAACAACTCTCAATACAGATATCATTGCTGCCCGTCAGGAAAAACCCTCAATTATTTTCGAGGGAAACCTGAACCCTCCCGAAAGCAGAGCCAGACACTTAACATAAACCTCGAGGGAGAGAGATTAGACGAAAATATATTAATAAAAGTTGTAAGCAAATGACAATTAAACTTTTATCAAACTTAATAATCAAAATAAGACCCAAAGTAACTAAGCGCACAAGCACGTTGGGATGCCTGGTAGAATGATTCCCTTCAGTAGAAACCTCTTCTCTTTTCTGCCATATCTTCTTAATAATGGCAAATTGATTCAAAGTGTAAACAACAAAGATCAGTAGTTCGTATCTGACTGCAAAAAGGATAAACAGCTTCCTAAATTTTTAAGCAAGAGAAAAGACCTCATTTATAAAACCTTAAGAAAACCAGCAGAGAGAATCAAGCAGTGATAAGGAAGGGTGGGATGGGAGTTTGTTCCACGAAAAGAAGAATATGAAGTGCTATTTTGCTGAGCTAGGCGCGAAAATATAGGCATCAACTGTTCATGTGATAGCTGGCCTCTAATTTACCAACTAGCATCAAATGCTCTTTTATATTTTAGAATCAGCATTCCATCTTGAAGCACAATTCATTCAAAAGAAAATAATACTTGCAGCGTCAAATAATATTTACTTTTAAGTGTCAAGTTGAAGGAGAGTCTCTTACTTCCTGGCGCCATTTGTTCAAAAGGCGGATAACGCTATCCACTGGATAAATCTGTATCTCCAAAGGATACCTAACGCAGTTGGTTTCCCTAAAATTTATCCGCTGGACAGTGATTTATCTGGTGAATAGCTATATCCAGCGTTTAAACAACCGGTGCCTGAACTCTTAGGGTTCTCTGGTGGTCTTTGTTTCGCATGTAGCGTTCTCTTGCCCGTGCGAGCAGAGGTTTCTCTCTTAGCCCTGATGTTCTCTTCATAGCTCAAGGAGGGAGGCGTATGCACCCATTTGCTAGGCTCTTGTTCCGAGGGTTCAAAGAACGAGACATGTAAATGTGTGGCGTTCTTGCTTTGCAGCATTTTGTCTTGTTTCACGGATTAAAGAATGAACGAAGCATACATTATACTCGTGTACTTTCCTTGTTTCACAGGGCTCTTGTCTCGTTTCATGGCTTTAGCGTGTTTGTTTCGACTGGTGGCTTTAAGCGTGCCAGTCTCGAATTCGACTCGAGTTAGGGCTTTTAAAACGAGTTATGTTACGTATGTGGCGTGCTTGTTTCGACTTCAAGGCTTTAAGAACGAGTTACGTCATAAACGTAGGCTCCGAGATCGCAAAGTAATTCAGTTTTCAATTTGTTTTGTTCTTTGATAGTTTATTTGCACTGCTTTCAAGTATCAATATATTGAAAATGACTGCAGACTTAACTACACTGCTTTCATAGCCGGGTAAAAACGGAGAAATTCGATAAAAAAAGGCGGCCTCTAGACATATTCGTATTATTATTATGCATAATCATTTCTATCCATTTATCGCTTAAATTAAATTTATTTGTTTATTTATTTACGTCCAACACGGATTTCTTAGCGCAGTGGGATCTTGGCATGGTTACTATACCTGGCCTGGTTTTATGTATGGCGGGTGGATTGGGTTGCCGAGCAAAAACCTAGCGACAAAACAAAATGGAAACCCTGATCAGTTTATTATTTTTTTTGTGGCCAGAATCTGAAGTTTACTCTGATTGGTCCATAAACAAATACGAAAGAAACAGTTCCGTTTTTGACTGGCAGAAGATAGCCATTAAATTCCGAAAGTAACGTTCAAAAAATGGCGCTAATTCCCGAAAGTAAGGACAGAATGCTTCGTAAATTACGCACGTTTGAATAATGGTCCATAATAATTCTGCATTGTGGCTTGTGGCTGCTGCAGGTACCCTTGCTCCTTATTGGAAAAAGGGAAGAATAACGGAGCAAGTGCAAAATGAAAATAGGCGAAAGAGCTGGACGATTATTTGCCCTGTTCACCCTGGCTACAGGCCCCATTGCATGCTATGTGCTCAAAGAAGAAGTGCTCCAGAGCGTGCATGCACTCGTGGAGGAGGAACGAAGCGAGTCTTTTTTTCTACAACGTTAACCGAAACAAATTACGTATACAGGGCTCAAAGAACTGAGAAAAGACCTGGAGGAACCTATCGGCCAACTACTGACAACAAGTCCTATACATGAAGGGCCCAACCCTGTGACAACCATTTGAAAGAAAGATTTCTTTCCCTTTTGTTTTTGTTTGTTTATTTGTTTTTATTTGCCATCCGCATTTCTCGTTTTCTCCTTCTTACTTATTGTTTTCTTGCTATCCGCATTTCTTTCTATCCTCCGGCATTTTTCCATCCGCAGGTATGCGGTACGCGTTTTACAGACACTCCCTGACTGGATGGAATTACTTTATTTGGTAAAACAACGACAACAACAACAAGCACAAGGCTGGACAAGAACAAGAAAGAATGGAACGCTTATAATTTATTTCTTTGTTAGCTCTTTATTCGTAAGTTAAGCTCTCGCGTGATGTTTACACTTCACGTTACTAAATAATTAAGCTGACAACATCTTTGAACTTCTATGCCAAGAATGATATACTCGTCCTTAAAAAAAAACAAGACGGTGATATGCCTTTAAATTCCGTTAGATATGCTTGCAGTACAATGTATTTACAGTTAAAAATTGTTCGATATCAACAAGGCAAGATTTCTCCTTGAAAGCACGTTTTTCAAGGATGAATTACCGGCTGGAAAGCAAAGAAAACCAACTCGATCAACAGAAGACTTGCCTTAATGTTGCTTTTACAGCTTGCCTTACTTCTCTGATCTTCCAACAGTACAGTAAAGGGTTTAAGGATGAGTTCAAGTAGACTAAAGTCAGAGTCCAACGAAGAGCAAGGTGAACGGATAAAGAGATCCCTCTTTGAACAGCTAAAATAAACACTATACCATGTGGCAGATAACAAAGAACCAATGTTACCTGCACCCACAGTGCACTGTACACCGCCTTTCTGTATCGAGGTATGTTCAATGAAATTGTTTGGCGCGGTTGTCCTTGAGCAAAATGGTTCTGAAAATGAATATGATGACGCAGAGTGAAGAAGATTTTTGTGTAAGCGAAGATTGTGGTGACTAGACACAAAGCTAAACCTATGCATTGATACCATTCGGTTATAATTGGATTCCAAAAGTTAGTAGATGTTCCGACGATGGACAAAATCCAAAAACCAATCACAGTTAAACGTGTTTTTTTCAAAGTTACAACTTGTCTGTATCTGAGTCCCAACAACAAGGCGAGAAGTCTGTCCAAGCTTATTGCAGTCAATGTTAATAAAGATACTGAACACAAAACAGTGGCTGAAAAATGTTGTCCTCGTATTGTGTAGTAGCAAATATCCCATCTTTCTTTCACCACAGAAATCCAATAAGTCACAACTAAGGGCTCCGAAGTGATACCAACACAAAGATCAGTTATCGCTAGGTTACTATACAGGAGTTTGGACGGCGGATAAAGAGAATTTTCCTTGTGTAGAGCAACTAGGATCAGAGTGTTCCCCAGAAATGCAGTGATGGAAAGAAAAATATTTAGAGCTGAAAGGAGTATAAGTTCGCTCTCTACACCTCTGACAAATTCAGCGGAGCAGAACAGTTCTTGGACAGTTTTATGGTTTTCGACTTCAGTAAAATTTTTCAGGGCCATTTTCCTCTTCGCCTCTTCGGTGCAAAGACCTGAAAGTGAGAGTTTTATTTATATAGACTATTTTAATTTGGGTGAAAGCTGATATCATTTCGACATCTCTACAGTCAATTAAGACTATTTACCTTGTCGCGTATTAATAAATAATGATCAGAAGTAAATTATAGAGTCATAAACGTACAAAACTATTGACTAAACGCAAAAAAAAAAGCTCACAGGGCGAAGAAAGGTTGAACTGACCGAACTATGATGAGCCAGGTGTTATGTCATAGGTGAAACTTAATTCCTATTTCAATTGGCTTTTTCTTTTTTCATGTCCCCTTTATCATTTTTCTAAGACATGTTCATTGCAATCTGGTGTATATGCGCCACGTACTGACCACGCGTATGGTTCATTGAAGATGACTGTAAAAGGATATCTACATGTTTACAACAATTAGCACTCAATTAGGGTAAAGGGAAATCGCACGAAAACGTCTTAACCATCTCAGTGCACGTGCTTTGTCGCGAACATTTTATTGGCTAATTCTTCTGTAATTATCACGCCTGTAATTATCCGACGATCCGTGTTTCAAACAAAAACAAAAGAGATGAGCTTTTTTTTTGTTCCTCAAAGCTTTAGTCAGGGTTTAGCAAAAACAACGTAGTCAATGTCAAGCTGACACCGAACTTTAATATGCCTGTTGAAACTAACCTCATTGACGATTTTAATGAGTTTTCAGTAGTAAAGGAAGTCCTAACAGTCGGCAAACACATCCAACTGTGTGGGCGGCGGTAATTTTCTCGTCTGTTATTTATGTTGTTTATAAACTGAGATGTAAAATGATAACTTCACCACTAACAACAACACTCGTTTCTTATAGCTTTATGACGGACATGTTAATTCCGATACAAATACAGTCGAAGCTCTGATCTCCTTGCGACCACTCTCGTTTCACAAGCAGCCAGCTCTAGTTACGATCAACTTTGTAAAACCCCTTTTGAACTGTGACTTACAAACTTTGTAATGAAAAGCTCTCTTAAGCGACCACTCCTGCAAACGTCCGTGAGCACTTTTAGAATTAGGTACCCAACAAGACTTTTCCTCGTAAGCGACCACTCAGAGTCTTACTCACAATAATCAACACTTAAATCATGTTAAATGAAACTGCACACTGCGCTAATGGTCCGTTGACAAAGATCTTGTACAGTGCAGTATTTGTAAAAGTTCAAGGTCATTTCCGTAGCGACCACTTAGCTCGCCTTTTTTTCTTCATGAACTATTGATGAGTTTCTGAAGCTCTCGTAAGCAACCACCGTCTATTGTATTGCCATTCGTTCGCTTACCTGAGCTTCGACTGTCATCTTCTCTTAACTCTGGTAAATACGACGGCGACAGCTGCGTTGAAAATTAAAGAATGCATTCGCGCTGTGCGTTTCAAGGCAAACTCCATCGCTCTTGCTCTATCTCGTTCAATTCTTCAATTGTCTAAAAAGCGAATTTTTCTGTCGTGGAGTTTTCAAAGGTACATAATTATCTAAGTTCGGAAAAATAACGAAATGTTCTCTTTAAAACGTGAAATTAGGACGTTTTTATGTCGCACTCGTGCAGCGAAGGTAAAGAAATGTTCCCGGGGGGGGGGGGGGGGTACTCGCAGAAAAATTGGGTAGGGGTGTGCGGCCCGCTTCCCAAAACCCTTACCCTATTTATGACCAAAATCTGCGATTTTCCCTACCCTATTTATGACCTAACCAAAAATTTGATACCCCATTTATGACCTGACCCTTAAATCAATACCCTGTTTCAGACCTGCCTTATAATTATTTCCCTAGTTCAGACCAATGTTAAAGGCAATGTTTATCTGCTTTTATTAGGTTAGGGGGACATGATAAGGAAATAGCTTCTTCTAAAAAAGTGCATTCAAGACTACAGTGCAAAAATCGTTACCCTATTTATGACCAAAATGGCGGCAGAATAGCCAAAATCGATACCCAATTTATGACCAAAACGGCTGAAAAACCCTACCCTTTGGGGCCGCACATACCTATATAGCCCATATTAGGGAGTACCCCCCCCCCCCCCCCCCCCGGGGAAATGTTCAACAACTTTGCACGTACGGTGTACGTGCAAAGTTGTTGTTTTGGTAATCTAAGCCTATTAATTATAATTACTTAGTTGCCATTCTCGTTGCCTTCGTCGTTCGGCTTAAGCTTTCTAATTATATATAAGGGAGCTTAGGCAACGACGACAGGGTACCCGATAAAGGCTCCTGGTAGTAGGCAATGTATTGTAATCATTATACGAATTCTCCTTACAACTAAGGCTCCTTCCCCTGGTTAGGGAACTAGCCATTATTAGGAAACGGATTTCGTTTTATTGAGTTTAGTCTAAAAACAACTGAGTGTCGAAAGACTAAAAAGTAGAGACTGTTTGAAATGTCCTTCGCAAAGGATGAGATTTCATAGAAACTGAACGATATTTTTAGCGGGAAAAATGATGATCACTGCATTAAAAACAAGCAAATGAATAAAAATCGCGATCGACGAAGCAAGGGTAGGAGGGGAGGTGGGGTTGGGAGAGTTCTTGCGTAGCATGTATTTTTTTGGTTCTATTTGCATGTTTTACCCCAGTTTGTCCTTGGCTTGCATCCCACAGCCTCTTCCGGTACTACGCAAGTTTTTTGTGTGGAATTTACATTGATAGACTTTTTTCCCGTTCTCCCGTTCTACGTTAGTCAACATCCGTTCTGGCGTATATTACAAAGTACATAGTTGCTTTTTTTGCAAAACTGATATTATGTGCTCATGAAGTGAATTTTTGCTATCGCTTGCATGACATCTGTGTTTGGCCTCCTGGTTAGGCAAAATACAAAAGTTAAGGTGTATTTAATGCCCGGTTTATCTTCTTAGATACGAGCATTCCTAATTTTTTAAAAGGCAATATTTTTGCCCTTCTAAATGGTACTTCAAACTGGACTGACGACTGATGTGTTATTAATATAACCTTGGTTCTTACCCAGAATGGCCACCTGTCATTTCTCTCAATGCTTTTTCGTCGCTATTACTTCCGGTGTATAAACAACAACTGATGTACAAGGCAGCAATATACCGATTACTTTAAGCTTTTGTTAGCCTTACTACTCAGTTACAATTCAAACTGGCGCTAGACTTAACCTCAAGTAAAGATACGACTGAAAGCAAAACGAGAGCACCAAAAATGAGAGCGCAACCAAACGAATACTGATTGAAATGAATAGCGACACGAGTCAGTGGAATAGTGGAATACCAAAATACCTGAAATAAACCTTCCAGTATATACCAAAAAATAAACTAAAACTTATGTAAAATACCAAAATTAAGAAAACTACGGTATACTTTATACCCAAAATTAGTCAAGAGCGATGAAGTTAGGAGTGCGAGGCCTAGCTTTTAACACTCCGAAACCTGTGGTGCGACGAGCCATGTTTTGGGGTTCGAGACAATTATTAGAGCTCATCAGTCATTCATGGAGAGAGAGATTTTTTTTGGAAGGGAGGGACCTTTGTTTCAGGTTCCACTAGGATCGATGTCTTAAGCTAACCTTGAGATCCGGTCGAGTTTTAGCTGTAGCTCTCATGCATTCTCTATTACGTGGTCGATATTTAACAAGAAGCAAAAGGGGAAATGAGTGTCATCTTAAGTTAGTCAAACTTCAGCAAAAAAAACCCTGCGGTTTAAAAGGAAATGGTTATTTGTCGAAAATACTTTCACACCGCGCCTAGACAGTCCTCCACGAAAAATTAGGGAAGTTTTAGCAAATTTTATTGACATAGGTTTCAATATAGTTAAGAGATTGGAGATTACTGAGTCAAAAGATCGTAAAAGGGAAAGATGAAATTCATTAGACACATTCATAGGGAAAAAAGATGGAGATTTTAACAATTCCGGTAAAACCAGCCTCACTTTCACACTTTCAGGAGCCTCCCTTTTCTAGAATGTAGATATAATCTCGAAAGCCCCGATGATTAACGGACCGGTAAAACTGTCGTTGTTTACATGCAAGATAGATTTCCATAGTTTTGCATCTAACACGATAAAACCATTGGTTAGTGAAACAAAATGGAGTACAGTTTGCTAGCCAGGACCCGCACTCTTATTCTTTATATTTCGATATGAATATATGATTTCGGGCCCGCAAAGTTGTTGTTGTTGTTGTTGTTTTCTTTTTTAATTTCGCACACACAAACAATTACAATACATTACATTTACAATTCATTACAGGTAAGTGTTATCGTTTACAAAAAAGAAATAAAAAGACAAAGAAAGACAAAGTCCACAAAAATACTATAGTTTATATATTAACAATTAAGAGAAGGCTGCCTGCCTTATGGGCCCGAAAAGTTACCGAGACTTTCGAGAAACGGGTCCTGATTCACCTCGTGGAGGGTTGGA
Organism: Porites cylindrica; assembly: GCA_964035525.1. NCBI lineage: Eukaryota > Metazoa > Cnidaria > Anthozoa > Scleractinia > Poritidae > Porites > Porites cylindrica. Next base: position 13,752,632 of record OZ037780.1, on the reverse strand, counting down.
GACATGCAAGAGATGACAAACTGGTTGTGAGCTTGCTGTCAACTGACATGTCAAAAGCGTTTGATTCACTACATCCACCACTACTACTGAGTAAGCTCAACGCCTACGGCTTTGAGAGCAGTACAGTTCGGCTTCTGGAGAGTTATCTGTGTGATCGCAATTACCGGGAGAAGATTGGGGACCTTGTCAGTTCAAGTAGGACTGTTAACCGAGGCTGTCCACAGGGATCCGCTCTAGGTCCCTTACTTTGGAACATATTCCAGAACGATTTGTCGTACTGTCAGTAACAACTAACTTGTCTATGTACGCGGACGATCATCAGATCTATCACACAGGACGGGATCAGTCCTCTGTTACGTTAATGCTAAAGGAAAGTGCACAGCAAGCCACTAATTGGTACAACTCAAATCTTCTAGCCGGGAACTTGAAGAAATATCAAACCATGAACATCGGACATGGCCAAAGCGATAATAACACCACTCAAGTGATCAGATTAAACAATCATGATATTAGTATAACTGACTCTCTCAAATTGTTGGGTGTCACAATAGATTCGATTCTAAGCTGAATTTTTCAGAGCACATTAACATGATCTGTAAAATTGCCGGTCAGAAAATTGGCGTCCTTATGAGACTTAGAAACTTGATTCCGACAAATGCTAAACTTATGCTTTCAAAACAGCAATATTGCCGCACCTTACATATTGCCACCTTGTGTGGCACTTTTGCCGAGCCAGTGATTCTCGTAAAATCGAGCGGATGGAAGAAAGGGGTCTGCGTGCTGTTTTTTAGGAACAATGTTAGCTACCCTGAAGTGCCAAGTTTACAGAACAGGAGACTACAAGACATTTGTGTTTTAATGTATAAAGCCAAGAACAATCTATGTCCCCCCTGTATCAGTGACATTTTTATTAAGCATAGATCCAAGTATAACTTAAGGCAGTCTGATTTCTCCGCTGCCAGGTACAACTAAGGTAAGCACTCCCTCCGCCACTTTGGGCCCAATCTATGGGGAAAATTATCGCCAGACTTGAGAGAAGTTACCACCTTAAAATGTTTCAAAAACAAAATACGTGCATTAGATATAGTTACACGAATGGATAATGGATGCAAGTGTTGTCATCTCTGCAATTCATAGACATATTTCTCATACTGTAAATATTGTTAATGTCAATTTATTATTATTATTATTTTTTTTTATTTTTTTAAATTTTTTTTTTATACCTGCGCTTATATGTAAATATTTTTTTTACCTTAATTTATATTTATTTATTTTGTGTCCCCTTATTAGCATAGGTTTTTAACCTAAGCTAGGAGGCTTCTTTAGACACCTTAATAAAGTGTCATCATCATCATCATCATCGTCCCAGGACTGGAATAAAAGTCAACAATTTTGTACCCTGGGACCAGGCTCCGCAGTGGGGGAAAAAGGCAAAAACGGGGTCACATGGGAAAAATATCGGGGAGAGAAACGGGCCCAGCGGTACTTTTCCCTCTCCAGACTACCTCTTCCCCCCAATGCGAAGCCTGGTCGCAGGTTACGATTTTTGGACAAGGGATGGCCAAGAGTGTTACCCCTGAACATGTTTAAAAAATTAAAGAACCTGGTATAACCGATTTCTGCGATTTCCTGAGTTAGGGTTGAAATGCTGAAGCAAGTTCCCCTTTAAGGCCACAATTCAACCCCTTGACCGCACTGCCAACCTCTGCCCTCACCCCACCACCCCCACAACTACCATCAACACCCCAGTTTAGCGAAAAATTTTAGCGTGACAGCAGATGTGATAACCCTCACTGCAGTTTTGCTGGCAATTGACACACACTCTCTTCCAGCACGCAGCCTGCGCAACAGGATCTGGTTGAAATTAATACACTTTCCAGACTTTCATTGAGGGTCAGGACACCTGTTTTAAACACCGGGTCCTCTATAAACAGTATAAATTATAAAGTGCGAACTACGTATTATTCAATCGGCTCAAGGTTTAAAAAATCTATAGGTAGATCTATCTACTCTTGAACTTTTTTAAAAAACAATCTTTGGATTGTTTATTCAAAATTCTTCCCGCAAAGAACATCTTAGTTTAGTTTTAAACAGGTTCCCCGCCAAAGAGTCCCTAACTAAGCAACAGTGTGTCTATATTATTTTTTTGCCTTACTCTCCTACTGAAGGTATTGTTCTAAGTCAATAAAGCTTTTTAGTAAATATACCAGAACAGTGGATTGTGTTTTTCGGGCGCTCTGATTGGCTACTCAATCAGTGAATATCCTGCACTATTCACTGATTTACCTCCAGTTCCTCCGAGCGAGCGACGCCAAACTCGCGTAGGTTGCGAGCAAAATGCTTTCCAGGTTTGCTGCCGTAACAAACTAAGAAGTTTCACAACTAATCAAGCAAGCTATTTCCGAAATACATGAAGAAGGTGACGCAGTTCGGTTTGGAAGTTTTAACAGGTAAAGCTTTGTCTTTTTGACTTGAATAGTTATCGATCAAACCGGTGAAAAAGGTTTTTGTTTACAAATGCAAATTAACCTTAAGTCTTGGTTACTTTATTTAGTTCACTTGTTTATAAATAAGCTTAAAACTAAATTTAATAATCTTTTTTACAGAATTATTTTAAATACAAACAGAATTCACAACTCCGTTTGAAGAAACTTCCCAGCAAGAGCTAAACAAACGCCTTCAAAAGTTTTATTTGTCACTAAGAGAAAGCGACGACCGCGGCCGTTCGGTCATTGCGCGCCAAAATTGTAATCGTTGGCCACAGTAAATGAGTTAAAAATCATCATTTTGTGCTCAATTATCTCACTGTTTTAGTATATACTAAAACAATTATTCACCTCAGTGTCGGTGGCTAGTAGTAATTAATCACAACCTCCGAAAATTGTAGGTAAGTTTGTAAAAACACTCCGAATATTTTAGACGAGTGGAAGGAAGTGTTTAGCCTTCAGCGAGCTTTAGAAATTTCCAGACAATAGTTCTTTTGCAGAATAACGTCGTTGGGTGCCCCTGAATGCTTGGCCATGGCTCGTAAATCGAAAGATGAAGTGGTGAAATTTATCATGATCAACTACATGTTTAGATCATAATTATTTGAGTTTATCAGAGTTTCCGTTGATTTCATGATAATTGTGTTGGAAAAGGATAACTGTTTACTTTTCACTCATTTTCCGAGTAACCCATGGTAGTTACTTCGTAGGATGGAGGCGGTTCTTCTGCTGGCAGATCGCACACCTCGGAATAGCATGGAGGAGGGTCACGATAGAGCGACATTATCGAAATAGAATTTGCCCTGTTTGTGTATTCGCCGTTTGGAACAATCTGAGGTTCAATATTTAGAAAAATCATTGAATTTTGCTGCGGATAAATACCTTCATTGCCACCATCTGTATATAGCGCTTCACTGTTTGTATTTGTGCTGTCGTTTCTTGAGCCCGCTTCTCGTCCATTTTGTCGGCTTTCCTTCCATTTCTCCCGAAGAATCCTTAAGACAATACCGCAAACAAGAAACGATGGACAAACAACACCAACTGCGATCACGATCGACCAACCAAACCAAGCTATTCTAGAGACAGTTCCGTTGTCTTTCTTGGTCTTATGACAGCTGTTGTTTCTGCAAACATACCAAGTTTTGCAGTCTCGATAATCTAAACATTTTGTTGTACAGGCATCTGGAGAGGTTTCTCTCGTCTCTTGAGGAAAACAGTCACTGAACGTAAGACAAGACGTTTGCTGACAATCTGTGCAGTTCACACAAAGGCCATGGATCCGAACCCCATCCTTATAGTGAGCACAACATCTTGAGTTAAAGCTACATTGTGCATGATCACTCTCACAACCTGAGGATAAGCAAAGGCTAAAGAAACTAACCAGGATTGACAAAAGTAAGGCAGCCACCATCGATGAACTTCCTTCTCATCGGTTGTCTGGTTGTCTGACCTATTAAAAACCAGCAGATAATCAGAAATGGGCTTTGAGGAAGTCTGTAGCCAAACTCAAACGGAAACACTTCTACGTTCGCAGGCTTAAGGGAGGGTCGACAACAGGGTTCTCAAATCCCCCCTTTCCGTTTGTTTTTTCCTCTTAATCCCGCTATCCCGCTATCCCGCCTGTTTTTACGTCCAAATCCCGATCGCGCCCAATTTTTTTTTTTTGACGAGTTTCTTGCTTTCATTATACAATGTTTAAGACTAACCTTCTTGCAATAGGGAGCTTTGATGAGGGGGGCATTGGGATTTTCGGTTTTGCGGTTTTGGCTATTTTTTAGATCGGTTTTTCGGTTTTTGTTGCAAAAGACTTCGGTTTTTCGGTTTTGGTGGTCATTGCGGTTTGCGCATTTTTCGTTTTTTAGCATCTGGTTTTCGGTTTTCGTGAAAAATACTAGCGGTTTTTCGGTTTTGGTACCCCATGTGGTTTTTCATATAATTTTCTCTTTGGTGCAAGGTCGCGATATGGAAGGGCAGTGAGGTTCAATAATCGACTGCTGCTTTGAGTATCTGTTTATTACCACATTAAACCTTAGAGCGAGTTCTTGCTGCCATGTAAAACTGAAAAGGAACTAATTGTACCGGTTAGCTTCCTCAGTGTCGACTCAGCTCAGAGCAATCGCATGTTAGACAATCGAGTTTCCAAACTTTCAGGTGTTAGTTATCAAATGGAAATGTTCGATAAGAGATTTTCGATTGAAGTTTCCAGAGCTATAGCTTTTTGCGACTGCAAAATTGCAATTTTAAAGAGGACTTGTGTGCAAATTCTCCTAAGCTGTAACTAGGCTCCATTACTAGCGATCCTAGCGGCTTTTCGGAAATTGAGCCGCAAAGTCTGGGCTGGAGAGAGCGGCAGAAACAAAGCCTATGATTTAAGCAGACACAAAAAGATACGAAGGCTTCAGACAAAGTCCATGACATTCACAAATACTTAGGTGAAATTAGTGTTAGTTTAGTTTGCTCTGTATGCCCCACTTGTCACCATTGTATCGGTTTTTGACGGTTTTGTATGCGGTTTTCGGTTTTGGCCGAATTTTTTTGCGGTTTTGCGGTTTTGGGTGATTTTTTTCTTCGGTTTTGCGGTTTCTAATATACCTCAATGCCCCCCTCTTTGATGTTTAAGGTTCTCGGAACTATAGCCATTAGCGACCGTGACTTTATTTTCTGTTTTGCTTGTTTATTTATTTATTTATTTCTGAGCGCATCAATACAAAAAAGAAGGTTTACTTCGATCTGATTTCTGGCCATTTGGAAACAGCCAGTTGAGTTGGGTAGATGGATGTTTCGATTGCTTTACTGCTAGATTCCATTAGGCGATGAAGCCAATCGTCTAGGCTGACTACGGGTCATGGAAAATGTGTATGAACACACTGGCTGCACAGATTGATAAAATGTTCTCTTTTGTATGCAAACATATCATAAACCTGATATGCAGAAAGTTTACTTTTCCACCCTTGTTGGACTTGGTCCTCGATTCTTGTTTAAAATCTCTTTATTTTCTTCTATTCTTAAATCCGCACAAAAATAGGTGCGTGTGACCTGCAATAGTTTGCAAAACAGTCTTTTTTTTCTCACAATCGGTTTTAAAAGATGCCGAATATGGGCGAAGACTGTGTAAAATTAACCGCGTATTTTTCGCCTCTCTGACTAGTCTAATTAGTTTCTTGGCCTCACTCCAGACCTCTTCTTTGACCGTTCGAGCACGCCTTCTTTACCAAGTACCGGAATAAGACGAAAACTCGCAAAGGTGATAATGGATAAATTTGGTGGGCTTCATTTCCTTGGCGACTAGTACAAAGGCGGTGTACACAAAAGAGTCAAAATGTAGTCACAACAAAACTTTTAAGTTTTGTCGTGACTACATTTTTAAAATTCCCCTATCCCGCTACTTTTCCCTTACGCTCCCCGCAGCTTAACCCAATAAAAATAGGAAATCCCGCTCCCGCTCGTTATCAAAATTCCTGCTTCCCGCTCCTTTTTTAGCTCGCATCCCGAGTATCACCACAAAAAAAAAAATAGCCAAATCCCGCATCCCGCCAAACCTATTGTGAACCCTCTGTCGCGTAATTTTTACGTGCATGTACACACACGTAAATTTTCATCACGTAAATAGAATAGAGGCAAGATATATAGTGTTGAGCTTAAACGTGTAGTTGAGCGAGGTTCAACTTTTACGTTTACGTGCCATGGAATGTTTTATTTGCGAACGTAAATACATGTGGAGGGGGGTACTCAACAAATTTTTATACGGGGAGGCTCCGCCCCGAGGTCCAACCCCGTATCCTTTTATATACCATTTTTCACGAAAAAGGTACCACTTTCGTATACCTTCTATTAAAACAAATTGTACCCCTTTCACATACCTCGTTTAGAACTTTGCATCCCTTTTAACTGCTGGTGAATGCATTGTCATTTAATTAGGAATCAATTGAGCGTTTTCCCGACTTTATAAGGGCCATAAAATTCATCTCTTTGGCCCTTTGGGCCCTTTCACAGACCCAAATGACAGATTTTCCTCACCCTTTCATATACTTCAACGTGTAAAATGCCTACCCTTTCATATACCTGAAGCCTGAAAAAGATACCTCTTTCGGGCGGAGCCTCCCCGCGCATAGGCCACTAAGGGAGTTCCCCCCGGGCGTCAATATTACGCACGTATAAACATATAATTAGTAATAGGTGACGCTACAGCTGCCCCCGCTCTGTATGTTCAAGTATGTTGTTGGTCAATAGTATTCTAGACTTGGTCGTTGTGTAGCTCTTTGAAATATACCGATTCATGATGAAGATTTCCACACATATCAAGTTGGAATTTTTCGCTATTTCTCTTTTGTTCTTTACGTACAGTTCATTTTATTAGCCGGAAAATAAGCCTTAGAAATTAAAAGGTTTGTTCAGTTCACGCTCGCGCTTTTTAGTCAGCTTTATAAAAGGACATCTGTGAGCAGAGAATACGTCAGCACAGAATTTGATTGTCAGTGAATTTCTGTAATCGTCCATCGTTCTGTCAGTGATAAGCTAGCCATTGATTCACTCGTCCTGCTTGTTTGGACTGAGTCTTATTCCCGCAAAGAGAGAGAAAGAGTGTCTGACAATTGTTTCCAATCAAAGGTTTGTAAATGATAAACTCTTCCAAGTGTTTATACATAGACAGTTATACACACCTTATAACTTCATCCGCTCTAACGAGTGTCTTGGTCCATTATACAGCTGCTCGACAGAATGTCACTGATAACACGCCGTGAACACAAAAGAGTATCGAAGTAGGACTGTACAATATAAGTGTCACAAAATCAACATACGCGGTCCCCTCGGGAATATTCTTTTTTACGTCATCCTAACCATCTCTTATTTGAGGTATGAGCGGGAATTTGTTCTGGCATACATGTGTACTGACTGTATTTTTCAACTGTAATTACTTATTTATATATACGCGCGAGCTACTTAGGATGCCTACCCGGGATTTCCCCTTTTCTCTGCGAAATCCCTGAAGAACATAGCGTAACAATGAAGGGGGAATAAAATGGTCTATTGAAAAATGGCGAGTCTCGCAAAATATTAATCGATCGAGTATCGAACTTTGTTGACATTTGTAATTATAAATTTTGAAATTCTGAGCTAGGCTAATGACACGTCCTAGCCCATCCGCTTAACCAAATAAAGGACCACTTTCCTGGAGGTTATTTTTAGAAACTGAAAGATTCTAAGTTTCTAAAGTTTTTTTTCAGATTAAAAATATCTGTAAATATTGGGTTATTAGGGTGCCGATATATTTAGTTTTTGATGCAGATGTATGTTTGTTCAGGAAAATAATGCAATGCGATGGCTGCGATGTTCTCAGAATAGATTATTGGTGACTAATTCAAGTTTTACGCTGTTTGGCTAGCCTTTGAAGCCCTTTGAATTAAGCGTTCCAAGTCCGAAGTCAGCTAATCAATCTATCCCATGGCAGTGAAATATATCTTTCAGAAAAGAAAGCGAAAATAGTCAGTTTCAAGCACGCACGGGAAGTCATCAAATGTTTATCAGCTTAAGCAGAGTTCAATTGTTTTGGGAGTGAAAATTGATAACCAGTAATATAGTTTCAATACAATCTGAACAGACGAAATATATGAATTACTTTCAACACTTATTCGAAAACCAGCGTTTAAATTGACTTGGAGTGCAAATCACAACTCAATATTAAGTCATAAATGAGTCTAGGTATATTTAGATTTCGCGAAAGAGGTTGTAATACCGGAAGTGGTTACGCCTGATGTTGATTCCTGGATTTAGCTCAAACGCGGAATCTTGGTTGGATGAACTGCGTGTAATTGTTGCTTGATAAAACTAAATAAAATACAAAATAATTTCTGTTAAACTTAGGCTCATCATTCACTGACTGCATGGAGAATTACTGCGCTTTTCATAAACAAGCGAATTCTGAAGTTCATAAGCCAACTGAAGTTTGCGTCACTGTTTGCTTTTTTCGCCGCCGTCAATCATCTTAGAGGGTGTTCACATGAGAAAACTCGTACCGGGATGACTTTTTGATTTCGTATCGCTTTTATACGTTGACTGGGTCATTTCATATCTCGTTATTTGAAGGTACACTTCATGTTGATAACATACACGTGTGATTCAAAATCGAAAACATAGCGCATACGCTACCCGTTCCAGTCTAACAGCAGACCGATTTCACACTGAAACGGGTGGTCGTTTCGCTTTTACACGATACCGTTGCGAAATTTCGTACCGGGCTGACTAGCGCTGGCCCGACATTTTGTGGTGGTATCATGTAAACAAATATAGAGCCATAAGAGGGATCCCGAATGAACTCGCGCCGGCGCGGAAGTCTCCTCGGTGTCATGTTAACACCCCCTTAGCGGACCTCTTAGGAAACAGAATTTTACTTCAACGGGTTCAAAATGTCATGGTTTGTAATAATAATAATAATAATAATAATAATTTAATTCTTATATTGCGCGCTTTCCATGAAATGATCAAGCGCGCATTACATGATTTCTATCTATTACAATTTAATACAGAGTATCTAACTAATAATTATTTAAAATATACTATGATAAAATTATAATATACAACATGTGTTAAGATACTAGTAATTATCGTGATTAAAATTAATAAATTAATAAAAAGGTTCCCTAAAATGGTGCGTTTTCAGATGGCACTTAAAAATCCGTTGCGATCTGTAATAGAACGAATCTCACGCGGTAATACATTCCAAAGGGCCGGAGCTGCGACCTGGAATGATCTGTCTCCTAATGTAACGCTACTTCTATAAGTTGGCGTTGCAAGCAACAAATCATCCGAGGAGGATCTTAAACTATAATTCCCTGGTCTTTTAATTGACACAAGTTCTTTTAAATACGTTGGCGCGAATCCATGGATGGGCTTAAAAACAAATGTAGAATCTTAAAACTAATGCGTTGCCTAACCGGTAGCCAGTGCAGCTCGTACAGCAACGGCGTTATGCGACAGTAGCGTGGCGCGCGACAAACTAGTCTTGCTGCGGCATTTAAAACGCGCTGAACCTTATTCAGGTGAGAAGATGGCAAGCCATATAAAAGACTATTACAATATTCTACGCGCGAGGTAACAAACGCATGTACGAGGGCTTTAGTGGTATCTGTACTTAAAAACCTTTGTGATTCGTGGATTTCGATCCGTTTTGTGTGAACTATGATTGACGGCAGCGAAAAACGTAATTGTGAAGGCGGCTTTTGAGCTCCAGAGTTCGCGGGTACAGGTTTTTTCATAGTTCCATTTTAGACCATGGAGACGGCGCTCGTGGAAAACAGTTGATACTGCCACAAGAAGAACCGGCTCCATGCTTTTTTAGCTGCGGCACCTAACCTGTGGAATGGGTTACCATCCGTAAATACGAAATGAGCCCAATTTTCATGGGTTTAAAGGTTTACTTAAGACCCTTTTTGTAGATTAGCTTTTTATTAGGATTTTTTAGGATTATGTATATATTACATTTTTATAGATCCATTGTTTTTTTTTATATGATATTTTTAGTTATTTTGGATAACTTATTAATGTCGATAATTTACTTTCATGTAATGCGCATTTGATCATATTTACATGTATTTTGCGCAATATAAATATTAAATTATTATTATTATCCATCCTACGAAGTAGGGACTAGTTCTTGGGCTTGCTGACTAACCGGGTGTTCTTTGGATTACCAGATTATCACTTAAAACTTAGATTTCAAACTGAGCAACAACCGAAGTTATTATGAAAAAGTCAGACTCCTCCTCAGATCTCCTTCCCAGGCCTGCTCACAATTTGCTATCCGGGAGAAAATTGAGCGGCCTTGGTCCGAGATTAGATGAGACGAAACAACACATGAAAAACTGCACGACTAACTGCTCTGAGCATGCGTGAAATGTCCCATTCACTGATACATTATACCCGCTGTCGCTTTCAGTGCAATACCAGTCATTATTACCGGTGGAATATTCAACACATTCAACAGGTCATGGTGTATTTTGTATCGGCAAAGACCACAAACGACAGCACAAGAAATTTCACGGTAAGACGAACATAACAGATGATATAGGACTCACTGTGGGGGATTTTATTCATAGAGTAAGATAATTTGGGCTCCAATGGAATCGAAGATTCCCTGGAGAAGTGAACAACAGCAACCATTTACCACCTAAAAAATCTTGCCCCATACTGTTTTGGATACTTAAACTGTTTATTTAAGAAGATCAAAAGGGCGGCAGGTTTCAGGTAAGTTTGTTTTAGTTTTCGCGCTAAAAAAGAGGAAAATTTAAACAGTAAACCGTCCAAAGGGCTAAGAAGACTAAATATAACGTTCGCTAAATTGGTTTTTGACGAAGAATTACTGCCTAACGGATATCCAAACAATCCAGGTGGAATTCACCGTGTAACTCTCACATGTCATGCCAAACACAGAAAGTAAGTGATCGTAATACTATTCCCGTTCCTTATGTCCTTTCTCTAGTCTACTTGCTAACTACGAGAGGGAAATGAATTTTGTATGACTATAATCGAGTTTCTATTAGAAATGACTACTTAACAATACTATATTTATTTTTATATTTTTAAGTTCTCCTCCTTTGTAAAGGTAAACCTGTATGTAAGAGGATACCGTGTGTTTATGTTTACGAAGCAAAAGCGTCAGTGAGTGATAAACTTTCTTCTTATATCTTCTGCCAAATCAGAAATCATATCAAGCAAAAACCAGCGAGCATCTAGCAAGGGCTGATTTCGCTCAATGGGTGGGTCACGTGTACAGTACGTTTTATAGAGACTTGATGAAGACCAAACACGGCTTGAAATTGACAAATTCTCACTGATTTGGAAATTGAAGATATCAAAATTCACTTCATCCGAGGCTTAATAAGACGCATTCTAATTCAATTCAACTGATCTTTTCCAAATCATATTAGGTACAAAAGGGTGAAAAAGTGCGATTATCACTGAGGGTTTCTTTATCTAAGAAAGAGCAATTTTTCTTTATTAACCACCATGTCTGGCAGTTGCCGTTAGAGAAAGAAATAAGGGCAATGAAAAGAGCTCAGAATAGATAAAGCTATTAATTAAATTGCTTTTCTTTTCCTTGCTGTATACAGAGAATTATATGACCTGAGATACTTCCAGTTACATGGGAAAACCGGGAATTCCAACTTGGGCTGAGGGCAGTATTTCCACTCGTTTTAGTCTGTACTATTTGGACATACTTTGTCTGCGTCCCAGACGTAATTATAATTTACCCCGGTTAGTAAGGCGTCTGGGAAGCTGCGCCGAAATCCTTGTTCTGGGCCCCAACAGAGTAAACGAATTACCGGATTATGTGTTTCGAATTTCCTTTCAACCTGACTGGCAGATCGGCAATTGCATCTTTAACAGGCCAATCATGGTGCAAATCCTCAGTTAGCCTGCAGTGCAGGCGTTTTCTTCGGGCGCGTGAATGTTTTGCGCGCGAAAGTGCCGTGTTGAAACTCGAAAAGAGAGGAGAAAATGAGGCGAGTCAAAAGGAGCGGGGTAGCCCTAGCACCTACCCTAAGGGTTACTATTTTTATTCTCCCTAATCTTTCTCCGTCATAACATCAAAGATGGCGGTTACAACAGTACGAACCTAACGAGCAGCTTTCGCCCGCCCAAAATACGCCCGCACTGCAGGCTAATCCTCAGTGCTACACAGCTAGGGGCTCAGAACAAGGATTTTAGCGCTTTTTCGCAGGCGGACCTAACCAGAGTTTAGTTTCGTGTGTGGTGTAGGCTAGTCGTTTTCCCACCTCGTCAAATTTTATAGTTTTATATGTTCATGCACAAGATTTCCTCTCGGATGGTTTGTGTTAATGATAGGCACCCCATCTGGGAAACTGCCCACCTACCCCTCCCTTAAGTCAACATTAACACTTAGTTCTCACTTAGTGCAAAGTGTTGGCTTAGGGGAGGGGAGGTGGACAGTTTCCCTGAAACGCATAATAATCCGAAAATGGGAGACCTGGATGAGATGTGGAGGGCGGGGGTTGTGCTTAATAAGCCATATAAGTTGACAGGGTTCCTTTTTAATTTTTCGAAAGACGCCGAAAAATCATGCTGCCCTCGACCAAGCGGAATTTGGTGCTAGGAATCTTCCTAGTGATTGTCACTCTCGTAGTACTATACTCATACTGTAATGGCAGCTCTGTTTGCTACACGTTTCCTTTCTTCAGTGGACTGGAACGGGACAGGCTGGTTAAACCGGAAGTAGTGGTGACTTCCGTTATTGTACAGACCAAGCGGCCATTTGATCTAGGAAGATTTTCTGAAAAGTCACAAGGTATGAAGTTGTTTATGTGTAGAGAGCCTGTGGTCACAGCAGCTTTTCTTCTACCCCTCGGACCTTAAGCTACTGTAAAATGGGTGATAACAGGTGCAATTTACATACATACATACATACTTTATTGGCTCGTCCCCACGGGGCTTTTCAGAGTCAATTTTACAACTGCTGTAAAACGAGTTGAGAACTGTGATCTTGCTGTTTTTACCACCGGACCCTCGTTCAAACCTATCTTGCAACAATTCAGTCCGTTGTAAGTTGCTGGAGTACTGATTTCTGATTTGATAAAATTACGCGGTAGTCACTCCATACACGGGATTTACGTCACTTGCTTGGACCAGTAAAATATGTACAGATTTTGTTGCAAAAAGGAGAACTACTTTCCTACTTCCTGCAACAACTTGATTTGTAGCAGGACAGGTACGATTCGTGTGTGGTAAAACGCACAACATCGCTATTCCACTCGTTTTGCAACAGTTGTAATATTTGCACTTTCTGTCAAACCGATTTACCGTACCTTTAGCTGAGAGGAAGCAATGTTGTATTCATTCTATCATCTCAGATAAATCTTGAACATTCTTTAAATGTGTCCAGTTCTAAGATATATTTTATTTTTATTCATTATTATTGTTATTGCGCTTTTTGTGAAGATGAATTAGATAGAGTTAACCTCACTATCTCCTTTTCGCTTGAAAATAAACGGTTATTGAGATTGTTAGTGTCGGCTCTATTGAATTGTGGGAGGGGGAGGAGCGTTTGTAGACGCTGTCAAAAGTATAGCAGTTCAGTCTGTCTTTTAAGATATTCTTGCTAACAGAAGCGCATCACCAAAACTTTCGCAGGTAAACATGGCGAGTCCAACGTAAAACAAAGTGAGCAGTTCATTGAGGAATTTCATATCAACGACGAGAAAAAGACGAAGAACGAGACAGAGGAAGCGGAGAAGCTTCATTTCGATCACAACAAAACCTTTGTTATCCAAGAGGAAAGAAGAAATAACAAAACACAGGCAAAGACAACTTCTGAACGCCAAACACACCTCCTTCCACCTTCAGACATTGTGGGAAAGGTAGCTGAAGAAATTCTACGGAAGGCAAACGTTTCAGAAGAGGAAGCCAATAGAGAACTTATTCGAGTGGAGAAAGTCGACGAAATTGTTGACAATGAAAGGGATAGGCAAGAGAATGCTTTGCTAAGAAAAGTGAAGGAGTCGAGGAGGGCGGGCGGGAGTAAAGCTGAGAAAAAACTAGTGCGAGTTGAAAGAGTTGACTTAACTGACGAAGAAGAAGAGGAATATAAATATCAGTCAGAAAAAGGAGTTACAGGATCTCATAATACATCTGTTGTAAGTGCCGCTACAAGATCGAGAAGAAAAGAATTCATTACGGAACCAAAATACGAGAATTTGGAATTGGCTCATGCAAGAAGATTAGGGATTTTAAATGCAACAAGCAATATTCCAAGTTTGCAGAGTGAGAAAAACAAAAATCGCAATTTTTCAACTAACACCGCAGTCACTAATGAGCCTCTTACCACGCCTCCGCCATTCTTTGCGAATTTCTTGAATATAACCGCAAGAGAAAGACAAATGTTTGTTCTCCTTCATAACTTCACGAAGGAGAGTAAGCCGCATGAACCTCTTGATGGACGAGAGAATAAAATTGTTCTTCATGAAAATGGTGCCGAAAAAGAAAACCGCACAGTGATAGGAGACATGAACACTTCATCTGCGCATGTACAGAACGTTGATGTTCGCGAGAAAAGGAATCTTGGGGAAGCCAGTCTACTTGATAGTCTAGTGGCAAAGCTGCTCAATATTTCAAGTGAAAGGCAAACCATTGCAAGAGAACAAAACATGTCTGAAATACCTGACGAATCTTTAAATTTAACTGCTATTCTGGCCAAAATAACTGGCAAAGGTCTTGAGACCAAATACAGAGACACACCGGTTTCAGACAACGTTTCAGATAACACTGCGCTCTTGGTCAAATTTCTAAAGGAGGGCAGTCGTTATCGACTACGCATGCCCCATAACGTCACTGCTGGAAAGTTTGACGATGACAGCAGTCAAATTGCTACTAAGCTACAAAGCTATAAAAAAGAGTCGAAAGAGTCTTCTTTTGACCTGAAAAATGTTCTTTTAGATTTAACAAAGAAAATGAACTTGAACTTTCGTAGTAATCTCTCTGAAATGGCAAAGGACAAAGACCATAAAGCTGATCTTGAGATGTTAAAACTACTGTTACACCGAAATGACTCGCAAGATCTTGGCACTTTCAACTTGAGCAAAGTGTTAAAAGAAATAGCGAGCAATTCCCTCACGAACATTTTAGCTGCTCTGCAACCAATTAAAGTCAAGCGTGACAGAGAGGACGATGATCTGGAGACGAGTGGGACCCAGTCTGATGTGGAAATATTTAGACCTACTACATATGAACTGGAATCTAGTACAAAAGAACATAGCCCTTCAGATGGTAATAAACAACCGTCTTCAACACATACGTTATTAAACACGACGAGCTCTTTGACAAGCTTTGGCGAGGAATCTAGAAAAAAGGGTCTTTCGTTTATAAGTGGAAGAGGGGCGGAAGAATTTGAGGGCGAAACATCTGAAAAAAGGTTTGTTTGAATTTTCTTAAAATCCCGCACTTTCCCGGGGGGGGGGGGGGGGGAAACTCCCATATGAAAGGGGCGGGGTTGCTCTGCGTCTCGCCTAGGGGTGTAAATTTCGGATTTTGGTCTCTCTTAGGGTGTTCTGGTCAAAACACCATTATATTTAGCCATAAAGGTCTCTTTTAGGATTGCGCGCGAAGAAATATTAAAAAATTATATATTGTCATATTTATTCGATTCATGTAATCAAAGTTTAGAATGGTCTTTTTTAGGGGTCAAAAGAAGGTTGGGCCACGCCTAGATTGGTCTCCCTTAAGGGTTTAATTCAAAATTTCCGACGAGCATCCCCGGCCATTTCATATGGGAGTCCCCCCCGGTGCTCTTTATTGTAGCACCTACGTACCACAAAAAAATGAAAAAAACTTGTACAGAACATAAAATATGAACTTGCACATATACCTCACATATTGATTGAATCACTGCTGCTGAAAGATTGTTTATTCAACACCAAGCCATACAAATAAGACATAATGATCGAGTGGACAAAACAAACAAAAACAGTTTATTTACGGTCTTTTTATAGAACAAAATTACGGACCATCAAATTTTATTTTCATTGAAACAAACCTAAGTTGCAAATGTTAAGAAAGCCAACACCATGAAAAGAGGTAGAAAGAAACAAACTCCAAGGACGAAGTGTCTGACATGAGACCGAACGTAAACGACGATAAAAACAAACTTTTGAGCGACCAAAACTAAAATATTTTTCAGTAGTAAGCCTGCATGTCTTTATTTTCATTACAGTCAAGGGTCAGAGGACAAAAAGAACCAAATTGTTCCATCAAAGCCGAAGAAACAACGCGAGCGATTGAAACGGGCAACAAATGGACTTTTGAAGTTTGACAAAGTCGGTTGTCAGGAACTGGATCCAAAAGTCTTACTGTATAATCGTATTTTCAAGACTGGAAGTTCCACTACTGAATCTATTATTATAAACTCGAGTTTAGCCATGAATTATGGCTACAAAATAGGTGAGATTAATGCAAAGTCCCTGCAGAAAAAAATCACAAAAAAATTTTCTAATTACGACGCAGCTAATATATCGACAAATAATCAGTGTGAAAACAAACCTAACCTACCGAACCTACGGGCTTTTAACAACTAACCAATCTTCTTACCTAAAGCAAGAAATTAAATTCAAGAGAAACCTAACTGGCCCTGATTCATTCACTTACCCACTTTTTCATTCATTTATTTATTCACTTTTCCATTCATTCATTCATTCATTCGTTTGTTTATTCGTCCTTCACTCTCGCTCTCATTCACTTTTCTCTTTTATATACAGACATGCTTTCATGTTTCTTAACAAATCTTTATGACTTGTTTAACCAAAGAATTTCAAACTTATTTTTTACCAAACATTAACTAACTTACTAAAGATAAACTATAGTACAACAAAATTAACAACAGTATTCCCAGAAAGTGGAGTCTTGGGACACTACGAGCCTAATTAATGGTGAAATAAGGGGATGGGGGAGAGAAAAGGAAAAGAGGACTGAGTCCTTAGTTCTTCACTGAAGCAACAGAGTGGTGCGAGTCGAACAGTCAAATTTTGTCCTCCCTTCATTTAAGTATTGAGGTCATGCCCAGTATTAGCCTGCGAATACAGCTACCTCTCCTCGCTATTTGCCACTAGGCACTTTTAGCGTTTCGTTTCGTCTCGGCTCCCACTAAACGTTCCTAGCGGCGAGGAGGGAGAAGGGACGGTTACATTTACAGGCAAAAAAGTATTGAAGGATAATAAGTTGTCGCTATGTTAATCTAAGCAACATCTCTTGTTTACAAGGAACGACGGAGGACTGGTACGACAAAGGTGAGTCTGGCCCGTATCCTGGACTTATCATAAGAAAAGCCAATAAGAAACTCGTCAAACATCCGCGCATGGCTTTCGTGGCACACTTTTACTTTAGAAGCAACTTAAACTTACCGCAGGCTCACACATATATAAATCAAGTCAGAGACCCTATAAGACGACTGGTGTCCCATTATCATTATATGAGGAGTACAAACAGACCCACGGACAGAATAAAAGAATTTCTTAACTCTGGAGAAAGGAACGAATCTCTTAAGCAGTGCTTTAGACGACAGCACAAAGGATGCAGGAACAACGTAATGACAAGGTTTTTCTGCGGGAGACATTCTTACTGTCTTCGAGGAAACTGGAGGTCTTTGCAGAAGGCGAAGCATAATATAAAACGGTATTACGCTGCTGTGGGTCTATTGGAACACTATGAGGTTTATCTTCAGATTCTTTACAGGCGTTTGCCAAAGTTCTTTCATGAAGTATCCAGTTATGACATTGGTAAATATAACCCTTCTTACAGTTTTGACAATGTTCCTAAAGATCTCATTAGCGAGATCACGAAGGCCAACTGGGCCGATGCAAGGCTTTATTCGTTTGTGAAGAAACGCTTCTGGCAGCAAGCTAAATTCTGCGGTTTCAAATAATTAAGCTTTTATTTAATTTTAATAATTATAGTTAGGTACTTGAAGCGATGCAATTTTCCTGTAAATAGTGGCTCTCGATTCTGTGCATAAAACCACTTATTTTGAAAGGTAATTTTTCTCTCTGTACCATGTCTTCAAATACAGGAAAACTCAAGTATGTGAAAGTCTTGTTCAAAATATTATGCCGTTATATGAGCCCCCTCCCCTCCCTCACTCTTACGATCTCAAATACTAGTCCTAAGTTTTTCTTATGCTAAGTACTATTTTTAGCATAACTTTCATAAGAAAAGAAAAGAGGTTTGTAGCAAAACGAGATCAACCTCAGCCTCACATTCACTTCTACTGTCTTCTTTTGTTTATTTGTAGCTATTTTGCACTAGTTGTTACTAACTGTTTTATGAGTCAAGTAAAATTGCTCTAACTGTAAAATGGCCTATTCGTCTCATGGTGCGCCTTAATTATATTTTTTACTTTTCTTTAATTTATTACAAGCCTACCAGGCATAAGTTTTTGTTGTAGACGCATTTATCAGCTAGCTGTTTTCTTACTTCTTCCGTGAGGGTGCAGGGATGGCGCAAAAGGCCATTCGGACTGCACGCGTTCACACTCACCACAAAAAAAACAAGCGAATAGAGCGCTCTTCATTGAGATAAAGGCGCTAATTACCAACACATCACTGCGTCTGCGTAAGACTGACTTGCATCTTTAGATTGCGAGCAAAGCTTTACAAACCTTGCATTTTCTGACAAACGCAACATTGACAGAAAAGGCTACGTTCTCGCTGATTTCCCGCCACTTAAATTTCATGTTTGCCGCATCAACGCAAGAGGAAAACATGTGAGTATTTACTTCTAAAAATTGCAACTTTTTGTAACACTAGCTATTTCAAATTAAGCACTATTCAAACAGATCGGCCAACGTGTCAGTACAGCTTTGTAGGAAAGTTGAACGATTTTGCAGTGGTATTCATTTTAATTAAAACTTTTATCCGACATATTTTTTTACATTTCCTTAGATTTGTTCTCGAGTGAGACGGGCCATGTTGCGCGTTGTCGACGTTCGAACAGCTATCGTAGGACGCGCTGGCGTAATTTATTCCTAATCGTCCTAGTTTACGCAGTGTTTTATAACCATCACGAAGACCCTGCTCAGATCTTAACTGGACCCATAATGTTTGGGAGGCAAACAACATGTTGGGCAGAACACCTGATCAAACCTTTAGCTAATTGAAGGGGGAGCAACTAAAAACGATTGTTGGTCCTGTACATATCTAAGGGCCTGTTTACATGGAGGTGATGGACCCCAGAAAGGTGAGGTAACATGCGGCGGGTCACCCCACTTAACATGAAAACGTGATCACATTAAAATAAGAGATTATATGGACAGGCGGGTTACCCACCTAAGCGGGTTACCTCACCTACCTGGGGTCCCCCGCCTTCATGTAAACAGGCCCTAACTGTCGCAAGAGAATACAGGCGATTGAGAAAATATGTACAATAGAAATAAAAAACCATAACCCTTTGAGACTCTAGGGCCTTCTAGGAGGTGACCATACAATAAACTTTGTTCGCATAATTACAGAGTGTCGAATTGACCACTCTAGAAAATACCATAACATAGCATAATGCTCTTTGTTTGTCACCCCAAAATTTTGCATAAGTATTGTTTTCAGTTTCTCTTAGGAGTTAAAATGGCCCTAAGATAAACTGAAAACAATGCTTATGTAAACTTTTGGGGGAAAAACAAAGAGCATTATACTATGTTATGGTATATTCTCGAGTGGTCAATTAGCTGTAGCTTGTTTGCAACTGAAGTACCACTGACGTCACTTCCTGGTTGATTAGAGGTAAAGCGTTCCCTTCCGCTGGCAACTATTTTTTGTTTTTACTGGAAATTCTGCGAAAAAAAAATTGTATCGTTTTCACCACCAGCATTAAACCTTCTTGTCTCGTAATTGCAAACCAAGAATTATTCAAGCCTTCGAATTTGCAATGCAAATAAGCTTATTAAACGATCATTATTGGAACAACAGAGGTCATTATTTTTATTTATGACCTCCTTTTGCATTTTCTCCTGTTCCCGCTGGTTCAAAATCAATGGAAACGTGTATTAAATTGGACAACGCCTTCGTTCCTCGGCCATGTTTAAAATGGTGACCGAGCGCGTAGCATATCCAACACCGCCCAGGAATGGTCTTGGATTCGTTTGAATGGGCCTTCAAGCACCCAGGATACAGTTATTGGCCTTGAATTTGACAATTTTTCGAGGAAAACGTGTTCCTGTATTTAATGCAACCGCCTGAAAAACTGTATAAAACAGCCGGATTGAGCACGCTCAGTAAAACAGACGAGAGAAAAACGCAAAAAAAGGAGAAAAGTTGATCAGAAAATTTCAGTGGAAATCTTGTTCCACCACCCACGCTTACATTTTTTAGCCGAGACGATCTGAACGACTGGGACGATTGATGCCATATAATAGTCTCGTTAGCCTCAAAAAACAAGAGGAGAGTGGTGGTTAGCGATGTTTCTGGGTCAGATAATAGAATTTTTGCGCGTGTTTCGTAAACAAAGGTGTCCGCCTTACACAGCAGAGGGTCAATGACTTAAAACAGCAAGCATTCCGCCTTTTAGAGAGTCCAAGCAAATGACTGAAAAATAGCAAGGATCAACTCCAGGTGTCCCTTTAAGGGAGGTCTCAGTCTTTAAGGAAGTGAAAAAAAAAATGACTGGAAACAGTTAGCCTGCGTGACAGGCGTTTGAAAGGGAAGGGAAGGGGGCTTTGGGCGCGAGGGAAACGCGAGGGGCGCCCCTCGCGTTTCTCTCGCACCTAAATCTCCCTTTCCCTTCCCTTTCAAACGCCTGCCACGCAGGCTAGGGAGCAGTGGAAAGTACCAAGGCCCAACTCTACATGTAGGCATCTATTTTAAGGAGATGTCCATTAATATTTGTTAATGATGACCATTATCCCCATAAAACAAAAGGGGAAAACAAAAACACGCAAAATTCAATTAAATGTTCTGTGTAATATTTTATTTTTCTTTAAATAATGATTTTAAGCTACCAGCCTACGTTTACAACTCGACATTCAAGATCTTAAATAAAGGCTTTTTTTTTAAAAAAACTAAATTCCCCGAAATCGGATTTTAGAGAGACTCTAGGCAATGAATGACAACCTTTTTGTTCACACACTTAAACGTCAACAAATATTATTAAACTGACTATTTTAATATCCTCTGTTGTACAAGTTTAGGCAATGGAGAGTTCAGTTAAGCAAAGGGGTTTTTCAGCTACGCATGGCAACCGGAAGCGAACCCCTTTCCTTTTAATTTGCCATAACGCTTCCAAATTTTCATTGCTAAGTGCATGCCTTTAGTTAGTCTGCTACACAGCCGTTTTTAGTGTCGTCACGTAACGCTCCTCCCCACTAGCGTTGCGTGACGACACTAAAAATGGCTGTGTAGCAGACTAGCCTTTAGTCTGATAAAGACGATTTGACCAAAAATTTGGGCAAAATCATTACCCAAGAATGAAGGCATTTCACTTCCGGTTGACGTTCGTCGCTCAAAAGCGTCCTTGCTTGAGCTCACTATTCACTTTTACCGCTTGTTCACGGCCAACTGCCGTAAATGATCTAATAAACATCCGGGGAGTCTATTTAATTCTAGGGGTCCAAACAGGGGCGTTTAAAACATGGGGGAGCGTTTATTCTCGTAACTGTAAAAAGCTCAAGAAAGCTAAATTGCTATCGGCAAAAATATCAAGAGAGTTTAAAAATAGCGGAATATCCACTCCATCAATTGATATGTCGACGTCTACACCATGTACGGTCTAGAGATCCATATCGCTCTTTCAAATCCCAACATTGATGTCACAACCTTCGCTCAGGGTTATTGTGTTACCCGCAAAGCCTTGTTAATCAAACAAGAAACTGTATGAATGGAATGATTTTGCTCCTTTTTGCTCATTCCTAGTATTTTGGAGTAATTTTCATAAGGGGCGCTTATTAGAGAGGGACGCCTAATACAATTTTAACAGCGTAGACGGCGTATTTATTAAATAAGAGGCGTTTATTTGGGAGTGGATGTTTATTTGGTCATTTACAGTGAGTCCGCAAGGGCAACTTTGTTGCAACCGCACATTATCATAGTTATTTGAATTCACATAAGTACCCAGCTGACCACGTACATTCACGCACAGAGCGCAAAGGAAAATCAAAGCACGTTTTTTTTACTCCGCTACCCTTGCCACGAACACAATTTCACAGTCGAAGCCGGACTTCATTAACCAAACAGGTCTTTCAAGTCATTTCCACTATTCGTGGATGATTGATTCGGTGGAGACTGGTACAGATACTGCTGACCACTCATTCCACCAATTGGTGGCTGTTGTTGCATCGGGAACATCCCGGATGATGACGTCATCATACCGCCGCCATATTGTTGCGGGATCATGGGTCTGCTTACCATCGAACCTAAACGAACCAGAAAAATATTTGGCTGGACCTTACAAAAAGTGTTCGAATTTTGCACCTTCTTACCCACAGAACGCCTATCCAGCGGATTTGGTACCACTAAGGCCCCTTCCCTAGCCCACCCTGGTCTAAGTTGTTTAGTCGGGATCAGAAATGTAGTTGCCAGTGCCTTCAAGAGCTTTATATTGAAACTAGACTCAACAAAAACGCATAGAACTATGTACCTTGATTCATGCCACCGTGCTGCCCTTGTTGCGCTTGCAGAGCGCTCATCGATGGTTTACTCTTGTTTTGTAAATGTCCTAACTCAGGAGCAAACAACGAGTCAAGCGCCGACGATCCACCCGCGTTTTTAGACTGGCTTCCAGCGAATGAGGTTCCCGTAGCTGAATACTTCGGTGTGGATCCCGCGGGATTCATCCCCATTGATCCTGAATTTAGACCTGATAATCCAGATGTACCCGAGTTCATTCCATACATCGATAATCCCGACATACCAGGATTCATTCCGGACATTCCTGTATAACCAGTCATTCCGGATCCCATTCCTGTATTACCATTCTTTAATCCCGCCATTCCGTAAGAGGGTGTTGACGACATGGCCATTGAGGAACCGAAGCTGGAGGTCCCAGGCTGCGAAAAAGAGGAAGCGGCCATTGGTCGAGATGGTAAAGAAAAGGACGAGCTTGACGTTAAGGTCTTTTGCGGTGAGAACTGCAACGCGAAAAGTTAATTGTCGGCTCATTCTGTTATCATGTCTCACATACATTGTATCCTGGGAATTATGGGTTTTAAGTAGCAGTTGGGTTATGATGTCAATAGAGACCTTCAGATTCGAGGAAGAGAACGACTTCGGGAACGAGATATTAGAGGATGTTAGCATCAACAACGAGTACGAGTACGAGAACGACCTCAAGCCGTACTCGTACTCGAAGTCGTTTTCTCAGCTTTCTATGTTAGCGATGACACTGAGTTCGAGTTTATGAGATTCCCCATGACTGGGCGCCAAATTTGAGACGAGGTAGCGCTTCCACAACAATTTCGAAAACAAAAAATGACTCTAAAAAACGTTCAAGACTGCTTGTTACTCATTTACATGGAAGGTTTTTTGTACGAAGAAGAATTTTGTGCTTTGCGGTGTTAAAACACGCTAAAACCCATCAAATTCAACACAACAACCACACTGGATAAAGAAGTAAGTATTCTTTATTCACATCTTCGACTGTTGCGATATTTTCGACCAAATAATGGCAATTTTCGGGGTTATTTCGTGAGCCTGTGAGGCCTGTGGAGAGACACGAAACTTTCCCGGGTAAATGCAAATTTACTCTGTGTAGGAAATATCGCGTTCGGTTGCTTTTCCTCGACTTCAACAGCAGTATTTTACATAAAACATAATATAAGGAATGTTCAAGATGATAAAGAGAGGCTAGAAACGAAAAGAAACTGCATTAAACGATCGGAATTTACCTTTGAAAACCAGCTCTTCCCAGTCGTTCTACCCACTTCGAGTTTTCGGTGAGAACTCGTCGTAGTGCAACTTGACAGGACGACTTGAAAACGTGGAGATGCGCAGAACGGGTGCGCAGTACGCAAAATCGCTGATCTCGTTCTAGAACTCGTACTCGTTGTCGATGCTAACATCCTCTATTACTCTAAGTTTTTTTCTTTGCGTATTCTCAAAAATTTAAACCACGGAAAGCTTCATTGCAGTTTCTTTCAACAAAAAAGTTAACACGGTTGTTTTTATTGGAGGAGGATAAACCCTCTTCCAATCGCAAAATAATAAAACCTCTAACAGTTGATAATTTGTTTCCGCCACTAAGACATTCTCGCTAAAACCCGTGGTAGATTGACGGCAGCTACCACAATTTCCCGCCAAAATGACTCGTCCTAGAAGTCGTCCCCCTACTACTAAGTACAGCTAAAGAGGTCGTAATTGAACGTTTATACAACAAGATTTCATCCACGAATCAAAGGTTTGAACCAACTTGTTCAGCGTAATATACAGTTCCACTGGAAAGTACTGCTCAGAAGCTTTCATTTGAATGGTCACACTTTAGGATTTTATCAATAGACTCAAAAGGTAGAAACACGTTAAATGTATAATAAACACCGTCACAGGAAGGTATTGCTCAGTGGATTTAATTTGTAAAGTAATACTATAAAATAACGTCCACAGTCTCGGGGATGGAGCCAAATGCCCCCATTATTGAATCAAGATCAGTCAGCAAATAAAGGTAGAAACAAATAACAGTTTAGTTGAAACGAACCACACCTTTTGAGTTGGTTTATTTGATTGTATATCCTGACTCGGCTGTTTGGTTGGCTGCAACATCGCAAACTCATCGACGCCTAACAGATTTCCGTTAAGAGATGCGCCTTTTGATCGTGACGGATTCTCTGGCAAACCAAACGTTCTGTTGAACTAGGAAGAGAAATCAATGAGCTACAACTTTTAACTTATAACTTCATTTAACTTCTACTGAAAAGTCTTTTTAAGATAAAGCAAAGCGTTGTCACGCGGCCACCTCCTATGCAAATTCATTGGAACAAAAGCAAGCGTTTACAGAAGAAACGAGTTCAACTACCAAAGGATTGGTTTGGGACACCGACATGGGCGTCGTTTCATCGCTTAGGAACATCAATATGGCCGCCGTAACGTCACTTCGCGAAGAAATCAGTGGTGGCGTCGCAAAATGTCGGGTGTTTTCACAGGCTACTCATGATCGGGTCGCCGTTTCTTAAGGTGCGTTCGATCGACCGTATTCTAGAATATGAATGCATAGAATAATCCAGAATATTCGTTGATTGACCTGCTATGCTCCAGAAAGCAGAATGATTGGAATAAAAGGAAATAATGACGTCATTTTCCTTGCGTCCCGGCTGGTCATAACGAAACAACAACAACAACAACCAAAAAGGTGGACGTCGACGGTGACAATTGAATAAACGACTTTTGAACGAGCAAAATGAGGAACCCCGCCGAAAATGCTACCATTGGAGCAAAGAAAAAAAATCTTTAGCGTTTTCCCTAACACTAGGAAAGCGAGAAAGCTACGGCATGAATTTCTCACTCGACGTAACCCGTAATGGCCCCCGGCTATAATGCACACAGTTTACCCACGCTAATTAAATCTCTTATTCTAAGAAAAAATACAAGAAAAAACGAATATCTTCATACGATTATTAAGCTCCCTTGAATTTTCCCCTAGTTTTTCTTCGTAAGAAAAATGAAAAACAAACAAACAAACAATATTCCAGCGCCGACAAAGTTGTTTGCAGTAGTGATATTCAGAAATTACCTACAAGTTTCGAACGCTCGAACAACCTAATTATGTAGCCGATATTGTAACAATGAACCAGAGGCTCTCAGGAAATAAATAAATTCCAGCGAGCTAACCATTTCAGAGTTCTTTACTATTGGCTCCTTAATTAAGTCCCTGGAGATCAATTAACACAACAGAAACCCTGAACAAGAAGCCACGAGGTTAAAAGACATGTATAGAAAGGAAGAAAAACCGACTAAAAGCTACTCACCTCTGCAGAATTAGTTGCACCCATTGATCTCGAGGATGAAGAAGTACTCACTTTATCTTTAAATGAAACAGAAGAAAAAATTCATAATTTTGCATGAACCAAGGGGACCACACCGCTTTCACTGTTTAAGTTTGTAAGCCGAGTTTTGAGTTGTAAAATGAGGTTTAAACGTATGCTGAAGTGTGACTATCCACATGAAAGCTACTGAGCAGTACTTTCGTCTGGTACTGTTTATTATGCTGCACAAGGTTGTTCTAACCTTTTGAGGCTGTGGATGAAATTATAAAGTGTTGCCATTCAAATGAAAACTACTGAGAAGTACTTCCCCGTGGTAGTGTGTATTATGTTGTACAAGATGGTTCTAGCTTTCGAGTCTGTCGATGAATCCTAAAGTGTGACCATTCATACGAAAGCTCGGAGTAGTACTTTCCAGTGATCTTCTTAATTACGCTATTCAAAGTGGTTTCTTACTTTTGAGTTGGTGGATGAAATCCTAAGGGTGAACCTTTTGAGTAGCACTATTAAGAAGTGCTGTTTTATATGCTGTAGAGTGGTTAAGGTGGTGCACCAAGACGGTGAAAATTATTTAATTACCTGTACGTTCAGCGTCAGGGCTACTGCCGGTCATAAGGTTTTCTATTTTACCCATCAGATCATCCATAGCCTTTGCTTCTTGTACCTCCTGAGCAAACTTTAAGGACGTCCTGTGAGAGAGTTTTTTTAAAAAAAGAGGCTTGTTTGTAGTGGAAAAAGCACTTAGCTTATCCAGCTAGTTTACAGGCACTCCACTCAAATAGAAACATATAATTCAAAAACAACATAACAGGATTAAAAACTCCAACTGGCAGGAGGCAACCAGTTGGCTATTTACAAGCATGGCCGAGGATTTGAACTCGGGGCGACGGATTGGGAGCCCGACGCGCTGACCACTCGGCCACGATGCCTCCTGGTAAAAAAACATAACCTGTGATACAGCGATAAGGAAAGTCCACGCTCAATTTATCTGACGCTGTTTTAACAGCCGCTGTCGAACTGCAAATCAGGTTGATGGGTATTTCGAAACGTATTTCCGACAATTTGTCGAGTCCTTCGGGGCCCAGAACAAGGATATCAGTGCTGCTTCGCAGACGTTACTAACCGGAATTAGATCACGTCTGTGACACAGGCTGAGTTGGCTTTGGAAAAGTAACCTGTCCCAGTCTTACTTGGTTTGTTCCTGCATCTTGTTAAGTTGCTCCAGTTTCGTTCGGTGTTCCGTCTCCACTCTTCGCACCATCTCATTGATAAGTTTCATGTACTGACCGAACTGAGGAGAAGACAATTATCCATTAGTTTAAAAAAGAAACCACAGACTGATCAATGCTTCGACCGCGGCAGGATTAGCTCAGTCGGTAGAGCGCTTGACTGCAGAGCGCGGGAGGTCGCGGGTTCGATCCCCGGGGCCGGACCAATACTCAAAGTCTTTAAAAAACTGATAAATGAGAGTACTCCCTTTGCACTGTAAGCGGCTAGACTGCCTTCGCGTGGCTCGGATGACCACGTAAAATGGCAGTCTCTTCTCCAGTTGGAGACGTAAGAATACATGTAGTATCCCCAATTAGTACTTTCGTGCTAAACACCTTGACACTCAAATAAAGTGCATGTTTTGATTACTTGGTCTATAGTACGTCGCCGCTATTTCGGCGAGTCACGCAAATTACCTGTGAAAGATTAAGTCCTGGTTCTACAGCTAGAGGAAACAGAAACGGAATAGCTTTTGTCGCCAGGTAGTCCTTATCCATGCCAAGCTTTTTGTGAATCATTGTTTGCTTGAATATTCCTAATGAGGAACAAAAACGGGGATTTAAAATGATTAGGATATACAAGGTTCGTACCCCTTTTTGAACAAAAAATTCAAGGACATTTCAAGGACACATTTCCCATTTTTCAACGACTCTATTCGGTGCAAAAAAGAGCCTTGAGTCTATACCATTTTTAGTTCTTCCACAACATGAGCAATTTTATCCTGAAGGTCTTTTTGTGTTTGCTCCTTTTAGTCACTTGAGAATCTGGGTTGGATAAAGCTAGTACCGAAATTCAAGGACTTTCCAGCACCGACTGCAATTTTCAAAGACTTTCAAGGTCTTGAACACTTATTTCAAAATTCAAGGACTGTCAAGGATTTTTAAGGTACGTGCAAACCCTGGATATAAATACTACGAAATAGGGCGAGTTTTCTTTCATTGGTTATTAATTGCCCGGACTTAAGCTACTTTAAATAATAGATGGATTTCGGCTGCCAAAAAAGCGTTTTATCTACTGTTTTAGTAAATTTATAGGTATCAAACAGTAAAACGTTTACCTTTACCCTCCAATAAAGGCAAGCCAGAATGAAAGGTAAAATCTATAACAGCATTTTGTCATAGAAAGCGTTTTCAGGGGTGGGGTACACTGTATCTGGGATCCCCACAGGCGTGGATGTGCTTACCTAGTATAGCCATAAGAGTGGGGGGTTCTCTGGATGGGATCTGATTCATCAGGGGTATGATGTCATCCAACACTGCATACTTATCCAAATTTTCCAGCATCTTCCCCAAACACACCAGAGCGTTCACTCGAATCTGATTTGAAAAAAGGCGACAGTTAGTTCCTGACCCCATTCTTTCTCATTTACAAGAGCTTTAAGTTAATGTTAATTAGAATCTAAAGCTCTTCATAGGAAAGAGGAAGGAAGAGGATTTGCAGAGATCAACTCAAACCTGAGCAACACACAATTTCGTTGTATTCTAAGCACCAAGGAAAGTAGCAAACCCTATAAACCTTTGTCACGTGGAGGCCATTTTGTCTCAGGAGATTTAAAAAGCTTCGTTTATGCACGGCTATAGAGAGAACGAGGCTAGCCATGCATAAACAAAGCTTTTTAAATCTCCTGAGACAAAATGGCCGCCACGTGACAAAGGTTTATTGACTTATAAGAGCGGTTCTCAACCATCACTAGCGGGGAGCTTTAGTAGACTGACTTTACTTTCAAACAATTGAGTTCATCGCCTGTCCATAAATTAGATTTTCTCCATTCGCAAAATTTTGGGGGGCAAAGTAGGTGTATTAAGGGAGGTGTTCAAATGGCGAATAATCGTCCTAAACCCATTTACTCCCACTCACAACCATGACGCCATTTTTAGAACAAGAAATTTTCACAGTTTTTATAGAAATGTAGTACCGAAACGACTCGTAGCGAAAGGGTCACATTAAAGCGAAACAACTGTACACTGTCCAAGGAACAATAAAGAAGAAGTCAAACTGTACAGGTGTCGAAGATGCCATGTCAGCAGATTATAGAACCCGCTAGAGATCTCGATTTCTTTTAACTCTTTCTCTGAGGGTTGTATTGAGCGGATCTCTGCTTTAGTGAACTGGTGAGATGCATTTTCCACTCGACAACTCTGTCTGTCGAGTCGAGGCAACTTGTCCGCTCGTACGACTCGACAACTAAGATGCCCTTCCTAGTCAACTAATGAGATGCATTTTCCACTCGACAACTCTGTATGTCGAGTCGCGACAACTTGTCCGCTCGTACAAATTGTGAAAAGTATTTTTCCACGCGTATCATGTTGACAGTATTGGACATGACTGCTTTCTCCCTCTCACATTTTCTCCCCATGGCTATGATTGTCTCCCCCTCTCGGGGAAGTTTCATACCAAAGAGAACAGGGGAAGAAAGAAGGATTCTTGGGTCTCTGGATTAACTTTAGGCAGAGCATTAACAACCAGACGGGAAAACAAATGATTTTACTGAGCTCAGAAAAAGGGATAACGACGTCACTCAACGTTACACGTACAGTTAAAGATGTCGTATGAAGGCACAGGTTCTTGATGCGTGGAATGATGGAGTTCTTCATTGCAGAGTATTCAATCATGTTGGAAAATGAAGGAATGATGCTTAGAACCATTTCCTAGGATAAAAACATACACATAATTTGCAATCTAAATATCCATAGCAGAGTTGCAAAATAAAAACGCATTGACAAATACATGTAAAACTTAAAGCTACTTAATTCACTACCAAAGCTGATGATGAAGACAAGATAAACATGTAAATGTAAGCTGCTGAGCAGTACTTTCCTGTGGTACTCTTTATTAAGCTCCATAAGGTGGTTGTAACCTCATTTGAGTCTGTGAATGAAATCCTCAAGTGTGACCATTCAAATGAAAGCTACTGAGCAGTATTTTCGTGTGGTACTGTTTATTATACTTTATGAAGTAGTTCTAACTTTTTAGTCTGTGGATAAAATTCGAAAGTGTGAACATGTAAATGAAAGCAACTGAGCTGAAATTTCCTCTGATATTGATTATAATGTTGTGGGAGGTGGTTCTAACTCGGAGTCTGTGGATGAAATCTTAAAGCGTGACCATTTAATTTAAATGAAAGCTACTGGGCAGTACTATCCTGTGGTGCTGTTTATTACGCTGCTCTAGGTGGTTCTAACTTTTAAGCCTGATGATGAAATCCAGTGGTGATTCCATTCACATAAAACCTCCTCTCGTCGTCTCTACTTTAACGGGGAATTATTTTTTTTAACAGTTGTAAAAAGAGAACTTCGACAAATTTTTTGACTGATGTAATCACCTGCAGTTGTTCAGCAGGAGTCTCCAGAGCTTTACAGACCATGGGTAACACGTGGTCTCTTACGTCATCCTTTGGCGTTTTAGCGAGTAGTAAGTCCATCTTCTTAAGAAAGATAATCACAACCTATAGAAAAAATTAGGGGAAACGTCCCAATTTTAGAATTTCTGCTCATATACTTTAATCAGGGCCACAACGAAGGGATACGTCCTCATCAGAATTAAAATCTAATTCACAGGACTTCTCGAAAACTCGCTTTTCTTAGGAATTCAACAAGGGGAACTTTAAGTACACAAGTAAACTTGTGTATTAAGCGGTGATCCTCTATTGTACATTAACTGTAAACTGTCTTACATGTATATTACCGTTTTTATACTAGACGTTAAAGCCGTCTTAAGATGACTTCGTCTCAGACGACTTTAACGTCTCTAGCATAAAATCGGCTATTGCATTCACTGCTATTAAGTGTTTACGGTCATCATTTCCTAAATGCCTTCAGGTTATTTTCTAACGTCTTCAGCCAAGAGAATTGAAAATAAAAACTCCGTCTCGTTGTCCAGGAAAAGTATATGTTCTTGCTGTACAAATGAATTTTTCAGCTCACTTGCCTAATGGGTAAGACTCAAAGAAAGTCACCTTGTAGCTAAAATCATTAACTAAGAAAAGCAAGCAATGGTCCCCGTAAGCAAATTTCCAGAGGAAAAGTTGGAATAATTTTTTTTCGAGCCCTATCAATAGCTACTTTGTTAAAACGTCCCAAACTAGAGTGCTTTGTGTATGGCCTGCAATGGTCGCTTATTTCTTTCCTTTTAAGAAAAGGAAATGAAAAACTCCTTTGAGGTTACATTTGTATTGTGATGGATACTTTTTGTCGACATCTCTTCTCTTAACTCTTTGAACCCTAATATCAAAATTTCAATTCTCATCTGTTGCCCCTAAGCATTTCCTACAGAATTAGTGGGGAGAAGTTGTAAGAGTATCAATCACATTCATCTTGTGTGATCATTTCCCTCATGACCACTCTGTTTAATAAGGTTCTAATATAACAAGGGGAAATTCAATGCTGATCACTCTTAGGGCTTGAACAGTTCATCTATTTTTAAGATCGTCGGAATGTACTGAAAGTTTGATGGCTAAGAGTGACTGCACACCAACCTGTATGGGTTCTTGTATTTTGAAGACTGGTTTTAGTTCTGGGAGAATAAGATCACTGAACTCTTGAGTGGTGCAGTCCTCAGCTATTAACAGAACATTAGGCAGCACAAATGGCACCATCTGATGATTACTGAACTCTGCACACAACTGTGGCAATACTCTTTGTATAACCACTCTCTGTAGTGAGAAAATAAGAGAAGAATAATCAGACCAAGTCCAGCTATTGATTTTTCTCATTAATAGGGAGCTTGAGCAACCACGACGACAACGACAATGACAACGCCAAAAACCAATTTATTGGCTCTATGGGCAACACAACAGCTCTGCACATGCATCACGCTTTTAACACATATCTTTGACCTCCATTGTTTACCATTAATAATTAGAATAACAAATGATTGCCTGGTGTCAGTGAATGAGGTCGTGATGGAACTTATTGGTCAACTAGGTCACTACATGTAGGTTATTGGTCATCTGTCAGTTATAAGCCATGCACATGATGTTATTCACTGTGAAGACCTCAATGTACAGGTGTAGGTAATCCACTTTACTTTAAAATGTCTGGTTGAAAAATCCTTTACCTTTGGAAGTTTTGACATGACTTTATAGAGGCCTCTAAAAAACTGTGACTTAGCCATTTCATCACGCTGCATCAAAGAGTCCAGATATTGTAAGGTCATGGCTGCGACATTCTCAAAAAATGAAATCTGAAAGATAAAATGTCATATTGAATTGATCACTGGTTGGAAATTGAAAACTTCAGGCATTTTTTTCTTAAAGGTAAAGATTTAGAGTTGTGGCAGAGCATTCTATTATATCTTAGGACCTTGGTAATGAACAGGGAGCTACATGTACTTCTATATTGTACACCAGAAAGCTTCATGAAAGACTGAGTGAGCGAAAACTATGTTTACACTCTGTACCCACAGTAGTTATAACTTCGGAATAAAAATATCTGTTTTATCTAAAAGCAAAGCTTAATTAATTTACCGGTGCATATGTCTATACATTGTACCTAACACTAAACTAGGAAAAAGATCTCACACTATTTAAACTTAAAAAGGAAGAAAAACAATAAATCATGCTTGTATAAGATACAATATGTAGTTTGTATGACCTGATCTTAGTTTTGAATTTTTTTCCAAGAAGTCTCCTCTTTTAAACTAGAAAGGAATGAATTCCAGAGTTTAACATCCGTAAAAGCAAAGGCTATTCTTAAAATAGTTTGTTCTTGCTTTTGGCAGTTGAAGTCCGAAGGTCATAAAGATTTTTGTTGTGGATACTGTCACTTTCTTTATGGATATTTCTGTTACTTGTACAGCTAATTAGAACCTCCAGTGGAATATGAAGGGCGACTGGTTGAA
Organism: Porites cylindrica; assembly: GCA_964035525.1. Lineage (NCBI taxonomy): Eukaryota > Metazoa > Cnidaria > Anthozoa > Scleractinia > Poritidae > Porites > Porites cylindrica. The sequence goes on along the minus strand of OZ037780.1, from coordinate 13,719,590 downwards.
GTGACTCTTTTTTACTTTTGCACAACCAACCTACTTTGCTCATCTGATGAACATCTGGCCTAAGAGAGGGAGTGATGCTAAGTAGGTCCCTGACATGTTGTTGAACATCCTTAGGAACATTACCAAGAGCTGTTACACTGTTCTTCGACATCTATGAGAAAAATAATAAAAACAATATTAACAACATCCAGCCAAGGAAAATAGTTGAAGAGAGAAAACTATTTTAAAACAATTATTTTAATTTAAAAAAAAAATTAAACAATAATTATTAATTATTGAGCAATCAAGAGATTAATCAAACATACACTGTACATGTAAGATTCCAGTGTAAGGTAGAGCATTGTCAAAAATTTTACATACATATTTTAATATATTGTTGTAGCCTTTAAAAATGTGATACACTTTATTAAACATGGTTGCCTGGTGATGTTTATTGTACTGAGCAAACTAAGTAAATCGTAAAGCCATACTAGTAATAATAAATTAACATTGTAACACTGTAACAGACAACATTTTCCTCACACAAAGAAAGTGAGAAAGCTACTGAATTTCTCTCTTGACGTAACCTGTAATGCCCCCCTGCCATGATGCACACAGTTTACCTAACACAAGGCAACTACCTTCATACGATCATTGTCCTCCCTTAAAATTTTCCCTAAGTTTTCTTTGTAAAAAGAAAGAAAACAAACAAATAAACAAATGCCACCACCACCACCACCAACAACAAAAAACAACAAAAAAAATATTCCAGTGCCAACAAATTGTTTGCTGGTGCTATATTTAGAGATTACCCTTAAGTTCAAAAGCTAGAACAACCTAGCCACATAGCCGATATTGTAACAATGAACCAGAGGCTCTCAGGAAATAAATAACTTCCAGTGAGCTAACCATTTCAGAGTTTGTTACTATTGGCTCCTTAATTAAGTCTCTAGTGATCAATAAACACAACAGAGACCCTGAACAAGAAGCCGTGCACAATGCAGTATTTACTTTCCTATTTTTTATACTGACTGACTGTAAAATTATAAAATATTGTGAAAACATTCTGATTCAGTCTACAAATGAATTTACCAAGGCAATGTTAACAATTTTTAATGTACCCAAAAATCTTGGATGGGCTCTTACCTGTTCTACATTTCTCTTAAATGCTGTCATGTTGTTGTCGCAATCAAAGGGTGGTCTACCTTTGTTGTATATTGAATGAATAAGCACTCCCAGTGAGAACATATCACTGGATACATCACATGATCTGGAGAGGATATACTCTGGTGCGGCATAGTTAAGGTCAGGTTGTGCCCATGGCCAAAGGCGTGGCTCCCACTGGCCTGCATTATACATGGACTGTAGAAAATAACATAAGACAATATTATTGTACTGTATAAAGACACACCTCTAGACTGCAAAACAGTCGGTTTTTTTCTCAAAATCAGTAAAGAAATCGGTAAAGCGTGGCGTAAGAGTCTTACGCGCGTGAAGCACGCGAGCCTACGGGCGTGAGAGGCGAGAGAGAAAAAACCGTATTTTTAGCGTCTCTCCCCAGTCTTGCTCTCTGTTTTTCAGCCTCATTCCAGACCTTTTGTTTGACTGCTCGCGCGTACTTGAATACGCAAAAATACGGACTGTTTTGCAGTCTAACACACTTCTGAATCAGTTAATATAAAGGTAAGGTAAAGGCGCACATGAACCAAAGGCCCAAACGGCCGGACCTTTTCCCGGTTTCCATAGCATGAAGCACGCATAGAAGTACTGCCACATTGTGCTTGCCCTGGACTGTAATGCCCATCCTATAAGTACAGTTTAAGTGTAAAAGGTTATTGGTACTTGCCTGGATGGGCAATTAAAGGTGTACTTGTTCAAGGAACAGGATAGGACTTGAGCTGATCTGAGCTCTCAGTTTATTCTAATCATTTTGAAGTTGATACTGATGTCATGGATGACTTTGAAACGTTTTTCATTTTTAGCTTTAATTTTTTCCTTGTTTAACTCACAGTAACTATAGCTTGTATTTCTGTGAGTGAAAGTGGCCTATAATTTATTATTTCATTTTTAAAGTGATAAAACGTTGAGCATTAGGGTGCGTATCAATCAGAATTTTATAACATCATTCAGCTGTTACCTGTCCATCAATGACAACTGGAGTTGACCTGAAGAAAAGCCCTGCAATTTTCCACTGTCCATTCTTTGTAATGACAATCATTTCAGGAGCAAGACTTCCTTGAAGAATCTTGGCATCATTATGAAGGAATGTTAAACCTTCTACAAGCTGAAAATAGTAATATCAGACAACACAAAATAAGTAAAATCAGTAAACACCACATACAAGAGCTGGATTGTAAAGTACGTGTACACCAAACAAGCAAACAAAAATGTACATCCTATATGTACATTTTAACACAGAATTTTCCCCATCACAAATGTCTAAAACTAACCTGATATAATCCATAGACTCTTTCGACATCATACAGCTCAAATGTCTAAGCAAAAAATTAATTTTATGCTAGTTATAAGCTATATCAAGTATGTTAACTAAAGCACAGTTTGATTGATATATTAATTAAATATTATTATTCATTCAAAATATTTCCCCGATTCTGATTGGCTAAAAGCAAACATTTAATTCACCATAACCAGTTACTGCTGATCACATTTGGAAGAAATTTGACTTTAACGAGGAAATGACGTCAAAAATGCAGCGTTTTTGCAGGTTAAACCACTGTTAACCGAGAAGATCTGGGGACAAGGTTGAGTTGTTTTGGTCGTGAACTTGAAAAAATGGCAGACATTTCACTCATTTCAAGAGTAAGGAACTAGGTGTAAAAATAGCTAAAAACATGGCAAGAACAGCAAGAAGACAACTTGAACGGCGCCATCTGCTATTTGGAGAATATTAATTTGCGGAGCTGGACAAACCTAAACGTACACTATCGAAGATGAACTGAACATTGATGGATCGATGGAGGTAAGCATGATTGTTTTAGCTATGTTTTTAAACGAGGAATTATTTTCAATGAATAATAAAACAGTTATTGAATTTGGCTTTCGTATCATATGAAGAATAATGGAGATCTCGGAGGGTGTCATCCACTTCCGCATACGGCCTCAACGGATAACACCCTCCTCGATCTCCATAATTCTTCATAAGATACTCAGCCTCATTCATTAACTGTTAGACTGCAAAACAGTCCGTATTTTTGCGTATTCAAGTACGCGCGAGCAGTCAAACAAAAGGTCTGGAATGAGGCTGAAAAACAGAGAGCAAGACTGGGGAGAGACGCTACGGTTTTTTCTCTCTCGCCTCTCACGCCCGTAGGCTCGCGTGCTTCACACGCGTAAGACTCTTACGCCACGCTTTACTGATTTCTTTACTGATTTTGAGAAAAAAACCGACTGTTTTGCAGTCTAATTAACTGTTAAATAAATTCATCAAGCAGATGTATATTTACATCATTATTGTACAACTACTGTAACTGCCATCTCTCTACAGTGATCACTAGCTGTCTCCTTAAGATGGCACATTTAAATTAGAGAGGTCAGGGCTGTCACTAAGATTTCAAGTTGTTGGGTTAAATTATTAGAGGAGGGAATTAAACAGCTACAATGTTCTTTGGTTCTATTTCCATTTGTTTTCTATGAAAGTAACCAGGGGCCCGTTTCTCGAAAGTCCCGATAGTTAACGGGCCCGGTAAGCTGACCCCGTTTACATTAAAGATCGAGGTTTCAATAGTTTTGCATCTAACATGATAAAACTATCAGTTAATGAAACAAAATGGAGTAGTTTGCGAGCCAGGACCCTTGCATTTATTCTTTATATTTCGATTTGAATATTTGATTTCGGGCCCGAAAAGTTACCGGGACGTTCGAGAAACGGGCCCCAGAGGTCATACTAAAAGTAGTTGAGAGTAATCCCTGGTCTCTGGCCTTTAATGACAGCCTAAGGGGTGCATGGAATAAAATCTGGCAGTTGATGCGAAGCCAATTGCGGCTTTTGACCACACACCTCTTCAATAATATTATTATTGTACAGAGATTTGATGGTTACAGTTACTGTATGGTACAAGAATTTGACTCGCTGCTCACACTGAAGCTATGTATACTCATTCTTTACACACAACATGCACAAGACAAAATGATGATATGTCTACCTTAAATTCTGGAGAGATTTGAGAAGGCATGTTGTCATGTTTTCCCAGAATGTTTGCCAGACTTGCAAATATTGGTTCAGTCGCAAAAGCCAAGCAGTCCCTGAATGAGAGTAAAATATTAATGTAGGCATAAGTCATTAATTTTGAAAGAAGACAATTCAGATTACATGTACATGTATCTCTCACATGCAATTTATCCCTAAGCAGAGTGACATCATACAGTATTATAAATTTTGGTATACAGTCAAAGGTATCTTTAATAATGGGCAATCATAAGCAGAGAGCTCTACTACAGCTGCCGCCTTGACAAACCCTGTTTGTATAACTCCACTTACAAAAACCATTCCTGTATCAAGCCACCTGCTACAGTTACAGACACTTTTTCTGTTTCTAAAGGGTGTCACTGTTACAGGTCAAATTTGATTTCAGGTTAATTTTGATTTAACTGAGTCTCTATTTCCTTTTTCTCCTCGCCTCAGAAGACAAAGGAAAATGAAAATCAAGACTAACAAATTTAACCTGAAATTAAATTTGACCCTTAACATCAGCTTAAGGGAGCTTAGACTATGATCGAATTGCACACATTGAGATTAATCAAAATGTCTTACTTAGATTCTTCCAGAGGATGTTGAACAACTAACAGCCGAGGATGTCTTAATTTTGTAAGCTGTACAGGACCCTTCTTCATTGTGTCAATTACCAGATCTCTGTCTCGCTTGTCTACTCTGTCCAAGAGCTTCTTCTCCAGAACAACCAAGGACACTTCCTGGTTGCAATAAAAAGGAAATTGACAATGTTACTTGCAGGTATGAAAAATAACTCAAAATATAATAATATGGTTTGTTTCAGTTTTGCTTTTATATTATATTGAAAAGCAAGTAAAACCAACACTCTGTAAGATGAGGGGGGCATGGAAGGGGGTGATTTTTGCCCTAAAGGTTTGGTTAGAGAACTGGACTCCGTCCCACAAAGACTAAAAAAAGCTTCCCCCATCCCCGCCCCATGTCCCAGCATTAATGACTATGTTAATCTTGGCTGAAAAATAGCCTGAGAAAACAGAGGACAAAATGACATCTAAGAAGAAAGCCCAGACATTTCATACCGATGATCCAGATCTGGGCAGTGCTTTTAAGGCAAGATCTGGGTGGTGACGGGTCATCAGTATGGAATTTCTGCACTCGTTTCTCAGATGTCATTTCACAGGGAAACCAATGGTGGCATCACAAAAAGGCGTAAGCTTCCTCAGGTTATTTCTCGCCATTGGTGGCATCACGAAATGTTGTCTGTTTTCTCAGGCTAGCTGAAAAATAGCCTCATGCAATATCATTGCCAAGGAGGTTTCATCTGATTGGTCGTACCAATAGATTTTGTCTACAGAATCAAAAGTTAAAGCCCTTATGAACCAACATCATTCAATATGGGAGAGGGTTGATGATCCACAAAACAACAAGAAATGTTGCACAAATATAAAAAATTCAGGGATATCACTAAGATTTCAAGGTGCCGGGTAAATATAACAAGAAGGAGGGGAATCAAACAGCTAGGGATATTTTTTGGTTCTATTTTTGTTCTATTTTCCTGAGAAAGTACATGAAGCTGGGGCCCCATTAAATGTGGACTAGGGATTTCCCCCTGCTACTACAAATTTTGTAGTAGCAGGGGGAAATCCCTAGTCCCTGCCTCTTAATGACAGCTCTGAAATTATTTAAAACTCTTAATTAAGATGTCTTTTAATTTTTTCTTGACTGAAGTACACTCTAAGAAAAATATCATTCCAGTACTAGACAGGGATTATCATTAGCACATGCCTGTTTATGCAACATAACCTATTAATCAAATAAAGGAGTACCAAAGTGTAAAATTTGACAAGCCAAAAACCATGTCTAAAAGGTGTCACCTTCCTGACACCTAAAATTCATTTCCTGGTTGTTCAAATACACTTAAACGCACTTTTCAGGACCCGTAAAATTAACGTTTTTTTCTCTTGGAGGTCCAAAGACTTCTCTAACGGAAGGGAAGTAATTCCCTCTTCCACATCTACATAGTGTGCCCCCATGCGAGCTCCTTTTGATCTAATCTATATCCAACGACTTAAATTTTTCCTCATTTTTCTGTAAATTTTTGGGATGAAATTGACTTGCCATCCTTAAATGAACTGCGGGTAAGTTGCTCATCAACGCAGAGGACTCTCTTACAGTCAAACCAGGCCAAGCGTTCCCGTCGCTAATGGACTAATAAATTCATTAATGGCAAATTGTTTCCGTTCGTTGGTCCCGTAGTTTATTCATGAAATGAATAATGCAATATTCAAATCGAGCCTCGATTCAATAATCGAATGTTGATTGGACTAATAAACAAAAGCCGTGCCATATATGGAGTGCTAAGAAAAGCATGTTTCTCGTAACATGGCGGAGTTCTCTCCGGAGTTGAGTGTGATAGAGCAGGTAGGTTATTCTATAGTTTCACACGCCATTAGTATAAAATGTTGTTTACTTTTTCTACAGGCGTTGTTCCATATGATTCCTCTGATTCCTATTTGCAGTTTCGATTTGACAGCAGTTGTGAATATTTGCGAAAGTGTACCACTTGATCGATCAAGCATGCATGCAACCTTTGTGTATTTTCTCATTTCCTCTTGTAGTCTGTAAAATGCACTAAGAATAACCGTGAACTTTGACTTTTCAGGACAAAATCGTTGTCTTGGTTGAATTCAACGAAGTCAGGAAAGTGACAGAATTCATGAAAGATCGACCAAGAGAGACTTAGTGGAAGATACATTTGACATCATGTACAGGGCACTGTTTCGTTGCAGGGTTATGATAAGGAGTGGTGAGAGTTCGTCAACGTCGAAATAAAAGACCTGAAAAACCGAGATAAAATAAAAGTCATGATTTTGGAAAGCTGCTTGCACACCAAAAAACCGTGTAGTCACGCTGAGCAGTTGTGTACACCATTGACAGAAACAAGCGGAGCGACCGTTTCCATTTGTGAAGGCGGTGAAAAGGCCGTTGACTGACTACTGCAAAACCTCGAAGACCGCAAAAGCTCGCTGGAATACCGTCTGCAATTAGCCCAAGCGACTTTAACTTCCTTACAAGAAAGCTTTAGACAGGACCTCCCCACTCTCGTAAATCCTTCCTAAACTGTTTCGCCTGCCCGCCATTTTTTCAACTGGAGCGCGGGAGGAGCGTGGTGTCCATATATGGCAAGGCTTTTGTTTATTAATCCAATCAACATTCAATTATTGAATCGAGGCTCGATTTGAATATTGCATTATTTATTTCGTGAATAAACTACGGAACCAACGAACGGAAACAATTTGCCATTAATGAATTTATTAATCCGTTAGCGACGGGAACGCTTGGCCTGGTTTGACTGTAACAGACACCTCTATAAGATGAACACCTCGGTCCTTAAAACAGACACCTGGAAACTCAGGCCCAAAGCTGTCTGTCTCAGAGAGAGTTGACTGTAAAAGTGATCAACGAGATATTTCAAAAAGGGTGACATGTTGTTTCTGAGGATGATCATAAAGAAACATTGGGATGAAAAAGGGTCCTATATTCCTTTTTTATTTAAGCAGTCATGAATTGTTATGGTTCAGTGAGCACAGCAATAACCTGTTGCTCCACATCAATTAGCACTCAGGGAAGCTGGCTATTGCAAATAAGGACATGCTTGAATCAATAAAATCACCATATGGGAAAACCCTTAGATTTAAGAGAATGACTGATGGAGGGTGCTGTACTTCAGCTCAGAATAATTATTGAATGATGGTTATTTTGACACTATCTTTCAAAGGACCTGCTAGCATCCTTCAAAACATACTGCTTCATGTATGTCAACTGCAAACCAGTCGTTTCGATACAAAGTCATTTTGATAAAGCTGTTTCCTAATGAACTCAAGCAGTGAAATTGCACAAAAGTTTCTTTCACTCCGAGTATGGCATGTGCATGGACAAGAAAAACATTTTGGGTGAATATGCTTTGTCCCTTAAGTCAAGTACGTGGAACTATTTACAACTTGACTCAGTAAACTTGTATCGAAACTACTTTTTTTCGAAACGACCGGTAACCTGTCAACCAACTGATTTTGTAAACACCAATTAAAATTAAGCGTAAATAAAAACAAGAATCACTTAGCCGTTTATAAAAATAACTTTCAATGCAAAAGATTAAAAGGATGAGGTACGAGAACCTGTCCAGTTGTCTTCTTTTTCCCTTCGTATATCTTCCACGCTAAGTTTGGCCCAAAACTTGCCACATGTCTTCCAACATCGAAGTCTTTGGTCAAGGGATTTCCAATGAGAGATCCTACAGCGCCTACAGCACTTACAGTGGCGGAAACAGCTGTCACCGTCGCATTTTTTGCTGCGCTTTTGATACGATCAAAGACCGCGGCTGAGTACGTGGTAACTTTGTTTAGATCCATGTTCAAATGAAGAAATTCTTGAATTATTTCTTAGCAAACTCTGACAGGTATTAGCCCGGTCTATCCGGATCTCTTCCGAAGCATTACGTGGGATTGAAAGGTCGTTAAATGGCGGAATACCTAAGGGTGAGATATCCTGTGAGAACGCTCCATTCCATCTGAAATCAATATAGAATTAACGTATACTTTTTATGAATCAAAATACTTCACCAAATCCAAGGCAACTTTGTCGCCATTTTCAAGCCAGTTACATTGCGCATGTCCGCTGTATCTCGCACCAGTCTTCTAGCCGCCAGAGCATGTAGGGCATGTCTGTCGTAAATGTCTGTCGCAGTTTGACCTTTTGAAGCTTTGAAGCACGTACAACACTGCGGATGGGTGAATTTGATATGGTTATTGCCGATATGATATTAGGCACGCTTTTGAATAATTATCATTATTCCTTTTGTTCATCCAATTTTGCACATAAAAGCGATTAAATTACCTGCTATAAATTGTCGTTCAAAGAAGTTACTCGGATGACTCGCTGCAGAAAAAGTTTGCGGCTGCTCGCTTGGCTCCAAACTTGGGAAGAATATTGGAAACGCTGTTTATAGCCCAAGGTTTGTTTATGGCTAATAATATCAAGGTGTTTGCTCGGTTAAAGCCCTCTAAAAATATCAAACAAGAGCTGTTCAAGCATGAAGATCAAGCACTTTATATTGCATCTCATAACCAAGTTCCAACAGAGGATCATGATCCAAAGCGCTTTCTTCGATTTAGCTTTTCGCACGTTTTCGGGGTTGATTCGTCACAAAAGCAAGTCTTTCAAGTGGCCGCAAAGGACATTATCGAGGCGTTCTTCAAAGGCTACAATGGCACAATATTTGCCTACGGGCAAACCAACGCTGGAAAGACGTACACTATCCAAGGACCTGCAGAAGGTTTACAAGATTATGACTCCCACGGGTAGGTAGCTTGACTCAAAGTCGTTTAACTTTCCAACTTCTTCTTAAAATTTATTACTTCCCGTCAATAATTGATTTGGCATTTGCTTAATAGCAGCTTTTATTTATGTTGGAATCTTATAAAGTCATTAGGTGTGGTTTCTGTTTTATTCACATATAAAGCCTCAACGTCAATTTATTTTTTGTATACGGAGTTCTTTGAACAGTGACATAACAAGTCTAGACATCGACATCTCGAGTTTCTTTCAGCTGAAAATTGCATGTCGTCATTGTAGGTCAAGTTTTAACGCGACTTTGGATAGGAAATTTCCCAAATAATAGTTTATTAGTAATGTTAGATTACCCGCTACTTGCGGCCGGAAAAAATTCCCAAAAGGCTTTTATATGTACATTAGTTTTAAAGATCTCCATCTAGAGGATAATGTACTTTGAATTGAGAGTGGAGGCACAGTGGTCATTAATCACAAACAAGCATCTCAAATTTGCTGAAAGGTCTACTTTCATGAAATTAATAATCTCCTCATTTAGCAATTATGAGTTGAGAAAATAGCCAGAGATTTGCATGAAAGGGAGTGTTCTCAGTTTAAAAGACTTAAAAACTCTAAAGTGGCTGGGTCTCAACATGTAGCACTGTAGTAAAATGATGATTGCATAATGAGTGAAATTTAAATGACTGAAGTGGTAGAGGTATAAGGTAAAGGCACACACAAGCCAAAGGTCCACACGGCCAGAGCTTATACCGGTTTCCGTAGCATGAAGCATGCCTAAGAGTATTGCTACTCCCCCCTAGACGGGATGCTGGTCCATCCCAGGGTTACCCCCAGCAGCATGTCACCGGTACCCATTTATACACTTGGGTGAAGAGAGAAGAGGAAACAATGCTATGGGCGAGGCTTGAACCCCAGACCTCCAGATCCAGAGTTTGAGGTGTTAACCGCTCGGCCACACATGCAAAAAAATATTTAAAAATAGCTTAAGTTTTAGGCATTCCAAACTCCTGGGGCCGGTTGCTCGAAGCCTGGTTAGCACTAACCGTTGGTTAAGAGGTATCAAAATGTATAGGCTTCCATGGTATTTAACGCTGGTTAGCATTAACCATGCTTCGAGCAACCTGGGCCTGGTAATTAGAACATAGACACTTTTATTCAAGAAGTCATAAATGAATTAGTGTACATACAGCTGTAGAAAATTGGACTGTGTTTTGTAACATATCCTATGACTATGACGCCTTTGTACAAGACTCTTTTCTTTCTTCAAAGTTAGAGTAACTACATTTAAGCTTGTTAAATCTCTTGTATTTGAATACTTACAAATGTGCAGAATTTTCCACTTGCAAAATAACACCAATTGCAGTAAAATAGCTGAGATGATTGCATGCAAGTTTCCAGTGAACATAATTAGTGACATTTTATCCCTTATAATATTATATCAACTATTTTTCAGGAAAAAAAATGTCAAAGTCAACTCAAAGAAGCAAATAAAGAAATGAAATATTATTTATTGTACATGCAGATGGAACGAAATATAGCACCATTTTGATCTATTTTTGCTTAGTTGTTTTGCTCGGAGTGTTGCCAGACTATCGACTGCTATTAGGTGTCGTTAAGTAGCAGATTATTGTGCTTGTACATTTGTAATTAGTGGATAGACAGTAGATTGTGACAAAGTGACTGTTTTACATTGTAGGTTACTGCAGTAAGTCAGGTAAAAGTGAACAAAAAATTATGCTGTGACAGGAAGGGATTGCAAATTGAGGTCATGTGAGCAAGATGGCTGTTTTTTTGTCGGAAACCAAAAAAAAAAAAACAGCCACTATGTGACTACTATTTCCGGTTCGCTGTCATTCTTTGACAGGCTGTCATATGATCAAAATATAAAAGACTAGTTGTTTGTAAGATTGAAAAAAACATCACTTTCATCAGCTACATTGTAATTGTTGTTGGGAAAATTGCCCAACAATGTTAACAAACCAGACAGGTTACTTCTAAGGTTAAGATTGTTAGATGTACAACATATCAGACGTACATGTAAGACTGCAGTTACAGAAACTGTATTCCGTAAATATTGTCAGTGTTTGTAAGAGCAAAATTACGGTCAAGAGGATTATAACAAGTTTTGTCAACACAATTTATCTGTTATATAATATTGTAGTGGATTGTTGTGAAATGTGAAATATTTGTCTTATGGTTGGAATGTTGTTTGTTACTTTAAAACTGTACATGGAAAGATGCTTTTCATGGTTGTCACTGGGATTTTAAGTTGCCAGATAAATGCAACAAGTAGGCAGGGAATCAAGCTGCTAGGGATTTCTTTTGGTTCTATTTTTCTTCTATTTTCCAATGAAAGTAGCCAGGGACCACATTCATAGTAGCTAGGGGAAATCCCGGCCCCCAGTTCCCCCCGGCTCTTAATGACAGCCCTGATTTTGAAAAAATGTAAGTTATGTATTGTTGTTAATTTGAGATAAATATTCCAAATTTCTTGTTTTTAAATATTGAAGAGGTTTTATAATAATTTAAATTTTCAGGCTGTCCTGTTTAAGTGAGCAGAGTCTTCCTTTGCATGATTTATCACACAGGAAGGAAAAAATGATGGATTTTTGTTGAGCGTGTGACATAACTAAGCAACCAAACAATTTTCACGTGCTATGTAAGGAAATGCCACGTGGTAATTTGAAAACTCAGTGATGGTGCATGTGAATCATGCGGTTCATATACTGTACATGGTTGTTCTAAGTTAATATCCTTGTTCTATCTGGGTTTCTTTTTCTGGTGAAATTATCCTTGGTGCAGAATCCAGTTGATTTTGAATAAATTTAATCAATAAATTGATTAATCAATTTAATCAACCCTTTTGGCTTTGGGAATTAATTTTGATGTTTGTGTGTTTTTGTTGACAATTGGAAAAGTCACATCAATCAAAGTATGCGACATGTGTTGAGTCTCTGAGCATTGTGCTCTAAGGAAAATTGAAGGGAGCCCAGTGCTCTGAAACTGTAAAATCTAGGGTGCCCAGCATTGATTTGTATGAAAAATCTGAGTTTTTCTAGTCTGCGAGGGCAAAAGTTAGGCACCAGGGGCCACTGGGCTCTGCCACTGGGCTCTTCTAGAACACAGCCCCTGCTGAGGGTTTGTGAAAATTAAAGTGCGTATTATGTAATATACATTAATCTATATGTTTTTCATAAAGTGGAAGGTCAAGATGGCTGGATATTGGCCAATTTTTTTTTTTTTTTGCAATTTATGGACCCAGATGATATCTGGGCTAAAAATAAATAAAAACGCGTGGCCAATATCCGGCTATCTTCGGTCAGTAAAGGATGTATTACATGGCAAAAAGGTCATTTTTCTTTTGGGACCAAAGCAGGAAATCCGCTTTCACAGGTAGCCAACCAGAATGCAGGTTTTGTTTATCTCCCCTTCTCAGCGGCATAAAATGACTGTGGTAAACCAATTTATTTTTTCCAAATTATAATATTATCAGACAGTCTTCAAACAGCGTTATGAGCCACAGTAGTCCCACTTACGCTTTCTACCCCTTCTCTTGTAAGAAGGAATTGAGACACAACCGAGAATCTAAGTTGATAGGGGTATTGATCCTTTAGTCTTGATGAAAACAGAGAATAGATAGATAGGTGAAATGTCCAGTTTTGAAAGAGAATATTCCACTGAAAATTGTAACCTTATCAAGAATAAGGCTAATCGCAAACAATGAAATTAAAAAAGTGTATTGTGGTTTCAGCGACTACAAAACCCCCTTGTTAAGCAGCCTGCATGCACACCTCTGCTATTTTCCTTGTTGCTCAGTCAACAGGGAAAAGGTCCCTTTTCTGCAAGAAAAAAAAAGAAGAGGTATAGACATCTGCACCTAGGTTAGCTTGCTAGTTGTAAGAACCTGTTTTTTTTTTAAGTCTGCAAAATAGGTTCTTGTATTTTGGGTATAGTTATTGGCAACTTAGGCTACATGTAAGTAGGTTCTTTATTAGGCTCATATTTTCTGAGAAGGAGATATAGTTCTTTTTCCTATATTTATTAAATAAACTTGGGTTTGTTCCTTAAATATACAGTATTTATTCACAACTGTATCATGATAAGCCTAACAATTAAAACTGATTTATACAGAATGTACGTTAATTTAGTGTTATATCTATCAGTAGTTTCTTGCAATGAAGATAGTGTACAATTATTAAGTCAAACTCTGTGGTCAAAACGTTTATCATAATTTAACTGTAACCTACATAATTTATGATAATCTGTTTGATCAGGTTCCTATATTTTTGGTTATGAAAATGACAAATTTCTGCCATCAGGTTTTACGTCACTCAATAAAATAATAAACAATGATTTAGAGAGAGAGCACATCAACAAAGTTGTTCTTTGTCTACCATTCCTGATCAAATTGGAATATTGAAATGTTGGTTTTTGAGGAGAGGGGAAAACCGGAGAACCCAGAGAAAAACCTCTGGGAATAAAGGAGGGAACCAACAACCAACTCAAACCCACATATGGTATTGACCTCTTGAGTTGAGTCCAGGCCACATTGGTGGGAGGAGAGTGTTCTGACCACTGTGCCATTGTTGCTCCCCAAACCTATAAACCGCTAGGTTCTTACATGCGGGTTTTTACTCTACATGTAGTTTTCCTATTGTAGTAGGGTTCAGGAAAACAAGTTATGAAAAAAATCAGGATTTAACTGTAAATTAGTTATTACCAACTGTCTGAGGTGATTACTCTGATTCTTTTTTTCAGATCTGAAGATGCAGGACTCATTCCTCAAAGCCTGTCTTTGATCTTTCAAAAAATTCAACAGCATAGTCAACATGAAGCATTCACTGTTCACATATCATTCTTTGAAATATACAGGGAGACAGTGTATGATCTTCTGGGATGTTTCTTGTTCAATGGTTCAAAGAAAAACAGAGAGATGCCCAAGGTAAGAACATTATGCAACATCTTAACCTCCTGTAAGCAGACCTCAATCTTCAAGGGACCAAATCACTAATGAAAGGTATCCTCTTATGGGGGTGCCTTCTTATGGGAGATGGGAGGTGTCCCCTAATGTGAGGTATTCACCGATGAGAGCCATTGACTAATATAATGGGAAATGTCCACATAAAATTATTAGTGGGATCCACTTCTAGCAAGTATCCAATAATGGGAGGTACGTGTCCACAAATGGGTGTCCCATTAGGTGTTCCCTAATGGGAGCTATCCAATAATGGGAGATATCCACATGCGGCAGGTGCCCACTAATGGAAGGTATCCAGTTATTAGGGGTGTCCACTAATATGTCAGGTGTCTACTTATGGGAGATAAGAGGTCAACTAGTGAGAGGTATCCACTAATGAAAGGTATCTACTTAACATTGTATGCACTAATGGCAGGTGACCAGTGATGGAAGGTTTCCACTAATGGGGGGTATCCACTAATAGGAGGTATCTACCAATGGAAGGTGTATTGGAGGTATCCACTAATGGGATGGGTTCACTAATGGGAGCTATCCACAAAAGGGATGTGTCCACTAATAGGAGCTGTCCACCAATGAGAGGTGTCCACTACTAGGATGGGTTCACCAATGGGAGCCATCCATGAATGGGAGGTACCACCAATGGGAGGTTTCCACTAATGGGAGCTGTCTACCAATGGGAGCTGTCCACTAATGGGAGCTGTCCACAAATTGGAGGTGTCCACTAATGGGAGCTATCTACCAATGGGTGGTATCCACTAATGGGAGCTGTCTACCAATGGGAGCTGTCCACCAATGGGAGGTGTCCACTAATGGGAGCTGTCTACTAATGGGAGGTGTCCACTAATGGGATGGGTGCAGGAATAGGAGCTATCCACCAATGGGAGGTGTCCACTAATGAGAGCTATTCATGAATGGGGTCAGCCTTATGGGCTATTGACTCTGAGCCCATTCGGGCTCGAGGAATAATTGTTAATTAGACCACTAATGGGATGGGTCTACTAATGGGAGGTATCCACTAGTAGGAGGTGTCCACCAATGGAGAGGTCCACTAATGGGAGGTATCCTCTAATGGGAGGTGCTACTAATTGGAGGTATCCACTATTATGGGAGCTATCCACCAATGGGGGTATCAACTGATGGGAAGTATCCTCTAATGGGGGGTGTCCACTGATGGGAGGTGTCCACTTAATAGGAACTATCCACTAGTGGGAGGTATCCAGTGATGGAAGGCATTCACTAGTGGGAGGTGTCCACTTATGGTAGGTGTACACTAATAGGAGGTATCCACTAGTGGGGTTTTTCCACTAATGTACTTTATGTACTTGGTGTCCACCAATGAGAGGTATCTACTGATTGGAGGCATCCACTAATGGGATTCAAGTATCCATTAATGGAAGGTATTGACCAATGGAGGTTCCACTAGTGGCAGTTGTCCACTAGAGTGAATTGTCCACTAATGAAAGGTATCCACTAATGTGTTACATGTATGTTTTAATGGGAGGTGTCTGTTAATGGTAGGTATCCACTTATTGGTGGTATCTGCTTATAGGGGTGTTTACTATAAGAAGTTATTCACTTAGGGTGTGTCCACTTGTGGTAGTTGTCTGCTTGTGGGAGGTTACCAGTCACTGATGTTGGTTACTAGTGGGAGGTTTCCACTTACCGGTAATTGGAATAATTTTCAAATTCATTTTTATACATTTGAATGGGGGCTTTTTGAATCAGTTGTATTTTTGTAACTTTTTGGAAGAGAATTATCATCCATTTTCTGAGTTATGTATACCCGTAGTTCCACGTTGTCATTTAAATTTCTTTACATGCTCTGATTGGTGTAGTACAAAAAGGGAACATAGAGAGCACATCATGTGTCAAGTGGTCACTTGCGAGAGGTTAAAAGCAAAACTGTCAGACCAAAGAGTGGTTGTGGTTACTTATAAGAGGTGGTTGTTTACACAGGGTTCTTATTATAGGCCTTTGAGTGGGAAAATTTAATTGTTTTGGATAGGTGGTCGCTTACTAGAGGTGGGCACACATGGAGGTTCAAATGTATTACTGTTCATTTTTCCCAGGTTTTGATCACTTACATGGGCGGGAAGGGATGTTGCCACCTGCATGGACTTTCTTCTCATGCTGTGACATCAGAAAAGGAAGCTGTAAGTCTGTATCAGTGGGGACTGGCAAATCAAAAGGCTGCTTACACAACTGTCAATCAAAGATCTTCAAGGTCGCATTCTATTTTCACTGTTGCACTTGCAATGCAAGAGCGGGGTTCAGAAATCATTATCAGGTTTGTATGGAAATACATTTTATGTGGTGTAGACTATTTCCAAATTCCTGTGAGCAAAGGAGTCTAGGTCTTGATCTCGTTTTATTGGATGTGCTCACTGTAGCAGTTGTCAGAGATGCAGGGGCAGTCAGTCACATCGGCAGATATGGCACGGCTAAGGTTTTGAAGCATGAAGTTTCTGCCAACCCAACTGACTGCCCCTGGGTCTTCAAGGATGCACCAGAACAGAATGCAGGAAGCTGTTGCTGGTTTTTACTAACCTGGAACTATGAGAAGCCACAACCAGTTGCAAAAATACTTGAGACAATGTACTTAATACTTTGGCTTAAATGGCCTGTCCATGATCTTGTGCTTGTGATTCACCCTCCTCCCCCTGTCAAAGTTGCTAGCAATGCAAGACCATGCTCAGAACCTGGAGGAACAACTATGAATGGAGGGGAGGGAGG
Source organism: Porites cylindrica (assembly GCA_964035525.1). Taxonomy (NCBI): domain Eukaryota; kingdom Metazoa; phylum Cnidaria; class Anthozoa; order Scleractinia; family Poritidae; genus Porites; species Porites cylindrica. The sequence goes on along the minus strand of OZ037780.1, from coordinate 13,702,368 downwards.
GGGTGAGTGTTTTAAATTATCTCACAGATGTGTAACTAGCAGCTACTTGAAGTAAGAAAGGCCGGTTTTTCGTTGGAGTGTCTCAACATTTTTCAACTTGTTGTAGCAGGAAATAAAAAGTGTTTGCCTGCTAGATAACTCATAGTAAGAGCTTGTTAACTAGCGCAACAGGTCACTCAACCCTGGGCTATTGGACAGGGCACTTTGTTGTGCCCTCTTTCTTTTGCATTGGTCACTTGCATCCTGCATTGCAGTATGGTATAATGACATTCTCTTTGTTGTCTCTTGATAGGAAAAAGTGACCTTAAAAAATATATTGCCCTAGGTTGAAACAAATTGACTTGATTTCAAAGTGAAGGAACCTTTTAGGACTAGGAGAGAAAGGAAATTGAGAATCAACGTATAGATTGAATTGAATTAACTTGAAATCAAATGTGACCTGTCACATTAATTTATCTAGTCAGGAATGTTTTCCAGCTTTACACTGTCTTGTAAACTGTAGATGAAGACAACTAATTATCATCCATATTAATCATTATAACTGTAAGTCTGGATGGTGTTGTGTGGTGAGACTATTCAATTTTGAGCAGTACTTTTTACAATATATTGTTATTTTGATTTTTAAATTGAAAATATTTTGTTTTCAAGAGAGTGACCATTTTTGGTGCTCTGTGAGTTTGCCATTCTGTTGTCAGTTTACATGTATGTTGAAACTTTAAAGAGGTCTCACTTGAAATAAATCTCATACCTCTCCTTCTTAAGATCCAAGTTGCACTTGGTGGACCTGGCAGGGTCTGAAAGAGTGTGGAAATCACATGTTCCAGATATCAGGAGAGCAAGATTCTTCAACTTGTCTCTTCATCACTTGGAGTCTGTCGTAACTGCCCTGCAGAAATTTCACCCCAGAAACACTGAAACAGACAGCAAAAAGAAACAGACTGCAAAATGCTTGAATCGTGGCTCAAGTGCTTTCTTGCCGCAACCACAAAACAAAGGAGCTGCTGAGATGCCAAGAGTGTATGGTCTGTTGAAGAGTGCAAGCACTGGGCAGCTAGGAAGAAGACAAGGAAGACAGTCACCTTTTGGGGTGGGGTATAATGCTTGCTATTTACCCTACAGGAATTCATTACTGACAATGGTGCTACAGGACAGTTTAGGTGAGTCAATTGAAGGATTCCTACAACTGAGTGAATGTTACCCTTTCACTCCTATAAGTAGGCCAACTCAAAATTCCACACAATTTTCATATTTCATTTTGTTAAAAATGCTAAAAAGAATTTAGTACCTAAGTATGAAAGACTCAAACGTTAGAACATCATGCTAAATAAAATTACACCAGGTGAAAGTACAGCCAAAGAGGTTTCATCTGAGGCACCCAATGAGAATATAGTTCAAAAACACTTAAACATAGCATTATTAAACGTATTTTAGTACTTAAACGGTTAGATGTAGGCATATTTTTATCCCACCAAAATTTTTCATCTGTTCGGATTTCCTAGCTGAAAGTATAGTGATCCGAACATTATAGGGATCAGAACTTACCTTTTCAAAAATTTCAGCCAGAAAAAGGCTCCCGAAAATTTTAGGTGACCTTTTTAGGGTAAAAATCCGTTAAAAATGGGCAATTATACCATTTTTTAGATGTTGGAAAATCCTAGGAGAGGCAGGCAAGCAAGAAACAAAAAATGTTCCGAAAATTCTAGATCTCAAATCGTCTTCCGAACAGATATTTTCCGAATTGACGTTGGGTGCCCCTGTTTCATTTGAATGGTCTCACCGTAGGATTTAAGCGAAAGACTCAAACGTGAGAACGTCATGCTAAATAAATAGTACCATGTGAAAATACTGCCAGAGAGGTTTCATTTTCATGGTAACACCATAGGATTTGGACTGCGAAAGACTCAAAAGTTCATAGTACTTGCTAAAATTAATAAATAGTATCTTGTGAAAGTACTGCCAAAGATATTTTATTCCCTCTCATAGAAGTCCCCGTTTTACTAGGAGATTTTTCCTGCAACTTATTTCTTGAATGTTATTTTGATACTACGTTGCCAAACAAGTTGCAGGGAGTAGGTGGGACAAAAAGGCGGATGACCTTCATGCTTTGCTGTTCTTTATTTCAGGTGGGAATAGTAACGCTGCCATGATTGCAGCTTTGTCTCTGGAAGAGGAAAATTTAAGTGAAACCATCTTGACATGCAGATTTGCCCAAAAGGTTGCTCGAGTTGTAAATGAACCAAGGTAAGTGATTTTGTTTTTCTTTAACGGGTAGTTGATATATGGTTTGTAGTCGTGGTTTTGAGTCATGGCAGGATCCTGGAGGATTGCTTGATGAGTTACCTACTCTCACGCAACCCTGGAGGACTGCGTGATGGGACAAAAGAACATCTGCACAAGAGCTTATGGGGAACTTAAGCTGTGTTCACACTTTGCTGGATAGCTTTTGTCTCGGCAAGAAAATCGTACCAGATAGGGCTTCTGTTCACATATAAGAGTGGTGATTTCGGCGTAATTTCTGTCATGAAGCGAAGCTGCGCCACGCCGTTATCTAAAGTGGAGAATCACATATTGGATAGGTGCTCATACTATGCCGGATAGCTTTTCTTGTCGGCCCGAAAAGCTATCCGCTATAGTGTGAAGATAGCCTTAGGGTCACTTCACAGGAGCTCGGTTGACCTGGCTGGGCTGGTTACCCGGAACAATTACGCCGTGGGTTCATAAGAAAGAATATCAGCCCTGTTTCCGAGATGGAAAAAGGCCGAACGTCGTTGGGAAAAGTTCTCTTGCGAAATTCGAGGAACGAAGTAAACATGGCGATGTAGATGCTCTAACCGTTTCACTTTCAGGGTGAATAATGAAGTCAGTGAGGTGGTTCTAACTTTTGAGCCTATGGACGAAATCCTAAGGTGTGACAATTCAAATGAAACCTCTTCAGTGGTACTTTTACATGGTAAAATGTGGATCCTCTGTTTTGGTAGCAAAAGGGTTGGCTTTTTATCACAGTCATACACACTGTTCAAAGCCTAGCAAGCTCCAATCCTACTTCAACTTTTAACAAGACGTGATAGTTCCGTGGAAGTGCGCCAATTCTTCTTTTAACTCGTAAAATAATAAACTATCTGCGTCAGCGAGGTGTTACTCATGGCTGACTCCTTATTTTTTTGTCAGACAAAATGTAGAGGTCGACAAAGATGTGGTTATAAAACGTCTACAGACTCAACTGGGAAAGCTTCACTACGAACTGACCAGTTACAAGGTATGTGTTTGTTTGAAGTTCGCTCATTCTTTTGTGAGTTACATGTATAGGACTTTAAGGGACCACTGTATGGTCATAATGCAGTCGACATTTTTCGGGCAAAACCCGGCGAGCTGGTCGAAGCCAAAACGTGTATTTTCAGGCATCTTTTTCTGTAGTCGAAACTCTAGAATAAAGTAGTATGATCTGTTCGACATTCAACACACTCCCAACACAGTTTCGGATGGGAGTGTTTCGGACAATCGTCATTAATTGATTGATCAGGTCTTAAGACAACGTATAAAATACATATCTTACATTCCCCGAGATTATGCAGGAGCGAATGACATCATCACTAACTTGCCAAAGCACACAAACCCTGGGATCGAGCACTCCGTAATTTAAGCCAGGTGGAGCTCCTGTTATTGTGCCCAGGTTTGCTTCCAAGGGCCAGATCAAGAAAGTCCTGTCTGCTACCGAAACCTGCTGATACATATTTGCTGAGTTTTGCCCAAATAAAGAACATCGAAGTAACCTGGATCCTTTGAGGTTCTTGTTCTGTAGAGAACATACCAAAGTGTTAACATTTTCTTTTTAAGTGTTTTTATGTTGTTCTCGATTCCCTCTTTTCTCATTTCCTCGAGACTAGATCCATATATAATTATTTGCTACGGTACTGATGAACTGATGAAGAGAAGTGCGTTAAAATCAATAACCTTGGTGATCATTTCCTTTATTCTCATCACAGAAGTAGATGTATTTCACCCTTAGCCCTTTCACTGCCAAATGTGGTCAAAGGGAAATTTCGACCAAATTTTCAAATTTCATTTTCTAAAATTTTGACAAACAAATAGCATCGTGTGAAAGTACAGGCAGAGAGCTTTCATTTGAATGGTCACATCATAGGATTTCGTCTGCAGACTCAAAAGTGAGAGTTACCTCACAAAACTCTATCAAACACTCTGGCAGTGAAAGGGTTAAAACTCAGATTCTCATTTGTTGTCCCCATAAGTTTCCTTCAGAAGTAGTGTAAGTGTAAATTAGACTCAAATTGTTTGATCATGCTCCATTCTCGTCACCAATGTGTTTTGTAAAGCATTGATATTACCATATATAAGAAATTTGACGCCGATTACTCTTAGGCCGTGAATGCTATAGAAACCAATCAATTTTAAGCTACACCGCTTGGGATTCCTGTAGCTCAACGTAACCACTGAGTAACTCCTCATAATTTGAATACTGGGTATTCTGTGGTCATGTGAGCAAATTAGGGTCTTGGGACTGCGATTTGACCTAATCGTTTTTTTAAACCTTACAGGCACCTCAGCAGGTCTCAATACCGTTAGGGGGTGACTTAGGACATGAACAACAGTGTATTAACGTGGTGCGTTCATTTCTGGCCGGAAGAATTAATGATCCTGTCGCACATGGTAAATTATACTTACGGAATAACCTCTATGTGTACAGTACCGTGTTTTTTTTTCTTCTTGACATCATTTTCAATAAACAAATCCAGTTTATATTCCACAGCTAAAATAGAGATCAGAGAATGCGTCAAGTGGTCGCTTGCTAGAGGTTAAATACAATGGAATAGCATTAATCGTCAGGCACAAAAAGTGGTCGCGGTCGCTTACAGGAGGTGGTCGTTTACTAGAGGTTCCAATGTAACGCTTTCACTGGAAAGATTTTGGCGTTTTGGATTGGCGGTCGATCGCTTACGAGAGGTGGTAGCAAAAGGAGGTTCGACTGTATTTATAAACACTACTAATCTCACCCCTAATGAACGTGTCTTGCAGCATAACCAGTTATAATCAAAATTCTTGAGAAATATATCCTCAAGATTTCACTCATTTTGAAATCCTCCTCACAGACTTTTAATGTGGTTTATAAACAGACGTCTTGCCATGTGGACTGGGGCCGTATGATCTTTTTGTTCTTGAGACAGAGTGTGTACGGCATTTCAAAACTTTGAATTTATCTTACTGCATAGACTGGTCAAACGTGATTTCCTCCTCTTTCTGACTGGTCTTAATGTCAAGTTTCATCTTTTTCTATAATATCGCGTGCATTCTTTTTTTTTAATATTGCCGATATTGTATCATCTTCATACTCTCATTTTTGTTTGCACGCCCTTGACTGCTGCAATTTTTTTTGTGGTTGTGATTGATTAAAGCCCAAGAGGTAATAACACCGTTGGTTTTGTTTTTTTTTTTGTGGTTATGATTGATTAAAGCGAAGTAGGTAATAACACCGTTGGTTTTGTGGTTTGATTGTTGCCAAGCAGACAAGCGCACTCTTGTTTGGCGGTTGATTGTTACCTACGTGACCAGTGTGCCCTTTGTTTTGTAGATTGATTTTTGCGCAATTTACGAGCGTTTTGTGTAGTTTAATTGTTACGGAAGTGATGGGCACACTTTTTGTTTGTGATTTGATTGTTACACAAATGACCAGTGTGATTCTTGTTTTGTGGTGGGATTTTTAGGCTAGTCAAAAGCGCGCTTTTGTTTTATAGCTTGATTTTTCCTCAAGTGACAAGCGCGTTGTTGGTTTTATGGTTCGATTGTTGCGCAAGTCACAAGCGCGTTCCTGGTTTTATAGTTCGATTAATGCGCATGTCACAAGCGTTTTCTTATTTTTATGTTTTGATTGTTGCGCAATTGACAATCGCGTTCTTGGTTGTTTTTGATTGTCGCGCAGGTGATAAGCACATTTTTGGTATTATGGTTTGATTATTACGCGTTCTTGGTTTTATGGTTTCATTTTTGAACAAGTTACCAGTGTGTTCTTGGTTTTTTGGTTTGCTTGTTTCTCAAGTCACAAGCGCGTTCTTGGGTTTACGGTTTCATTGTTACGCAAGTTACAAGCGCGTTCTTGGTGTTATGGTTTGATTGTTACTCAAGTCATAAGTGCGTTCTTGGTTTTATGGAAATGTATGCGAATTGGTTCATTGGGCAAATGCCAAACGCAACAGGTTACAAGTTACCAGTGTGTTCTTGGTTTTTTTATTTGAATGTTTCTCAAGTCACAATCGCGTTCTTGGTTTTATATGGTTTGACTGTCGCGCAAGTCGCAAGCGCGATCTTCTTTTTATGGTGTGATTGTTGCGCAAGTCATAAGCGCGTTCTTAGTTTTATGGTTTTTACTCTTGCGCAACTCACAAGTACTTTCTCGGTTTCGTATGGTTTGATTGTGGCGCAAGTGACAAGTAAGTTTTTGGTTTCATGGTTTGATTACGGTGCAAGTCACAAGTGCGTTCTTGCTTTTATGGTTTGATTGCAATGCAAGTCACAAGCTCGTTCTTGGTTTTATGGTTTGATTGCGGTGCAAGTCACAAGCGCGTTCTTCGTTTCATGGTTTGATTGCGGTGCAAGTCACAAGCGCGTTCTTGGTTTTATGGTTTAATTGTGGCACAAATGACAAGTGAGTTCTTGGTTTTATGGTTTTTACTGTTGCGCATTTGACAAGCGCGTTCCTTGGTTTTATGGTTTGATTGTGGTGCAAGTCAAAAGTGCGTTCTTGGTTTTATGGTTTGATTGTTGTGCAAGTCACAAGCGCGTTCTTGTTTTTATGGTTTGATTGTGGTGCAAGTGACAAGTGAGTTCCTGGTTTTATGGTTTGATTGATGCGCAAGTCACTAGCGCGTTGTTGGTGTTATGGTTTGATTGTGGTGCAAGTCACAAGCGCGTTCTTGGTTTTATGATTTGATTCTGGTGCAAGTCACAAGTACTTTCCTTGTTTTGTATGGTTTCATTTTTGTGCAAGTAATAAGCGCGTTCTTCTTTTTATGGTTTTAACTGTTGCCCAAGTCACAAGCGCGTTCTTGTTTTTATGGTTTGGTTGTTGCGCAAGTGACAAGTGTGTTCCTTGTTTTATGGTTTGATTGTGGCGCAAGTCACAGGTGCGTTCTGGTTTTTCTGGTTTGATTGTTGCGTAAGTCACCGGCGCGTTCTTGTTTTTATGGTTTGATTGTGGCGCAAGTGACAAGTGTCTTCTTGGTTTTATGGTTTGTTTGTTGCGCAAGTGACAAGCGCGTTCTGGTTTTATTGTTTGATTGTGGCGTAAGTCACAAGCGCGTTCTTGGTTTTATGGTTTGATTGTGGCACAAGTGACATGTGAGTTCTCGGTTTTATGGTTTGATTATTGCGCATTTGACAAGCGCTTCCTTGGTTGTATGGTTTGACTGTGGTGCAAGTCACAAGTGAGTTCTTGGTTTTATGGTTTGATTGTTGCACAAGTCACAAGCGTGTTCTTGTTTTTGTGGTTTGATTGTGGTGCAAGTGACAAGTGAGTTCTTGGTTTTATGGTTTGATTGTTGCGCAAGTCACAAGCGCGTTCTCGTTTTTATGGTTTGATTGTGGTGCAAGTAACAAGTCCTTTCTCGGTTTTGTATGGTTTGATTTTTGTACAAGTAATAAGCGTGTTCTTCTTTTTATGGTTTTTACTATTGCGCAAGTCACAAGCGCATTCTTGTTTTTATGGTTTGATTGTGGTGCAAGTGACAAGGGTGTTCTTGGTTTTATGGTTTGATTGTTGCGCATTTGACAAGCGCGTTCCTTGGTTTTATGGTTTGATTGTGGTGCTGGTCACTGCGTTCTTGGTTTTACGGTTTGATTGTTATGCAAGTGACAGGCGCGTTCTTTTTTTTATGGTTTTATTGTGGTGGAAGTGACAAGTGAGTTCTTGGTTTTATGCTTTGATTGTTGCGCAAGTCACAAGCGCGTTCTTGGTTTTATGGTTTGATTGTGGTGCAAGTCACAAGTCCTTTCTTGGTTTTGTATGGTTTGATTTTTGTGCAAGTAATAAGTGCGTTGTTCTTTTTATGGTTTTTACTGTTGCGCAAGTCACAAGCGCGTTCTTGTTTTTATGGTTTGATTCTGGCGCACGTGCCAAGCGCGTTCTTGTTTTTTTTGTTTGATTGTGGCGCAAGTCACAGGTGTGTTCTGGTTTTTATGATTTGATTGTTGCGTAAGTCATAGGCGCGTTCTTGTTTTTTGGGTTTGATTGTGGTGGAAGTGACAAGTGTGTTTTTGGTTTTATGGTTTGATTGTTGCGCATTTGACAAGCGTGCCCCTTGGTTTTATGGTTTGAATGTGGTGCAGGTCACAAGTGCGTTCTTGGTTTTACGGTTTGATTGTTATGCAAGCGCGTTCTTGGTTTTATAGTTTGATTGTGGCGCAAGTCACAAGTGCGTTCTGGTTTTTATGGTTTGATTGTGGCGTAAGTGACAAGTGAGTTCTTGGTTTTATGGTTTGATTGTTGCGCAAGTGACAAGCGCGTTCTTGGTTTTATGGTTTGGTTGTGGCGGAAGTCACAAGCGCGTTCTTGGTTTTCTGGTTTATTGTTGTGCAAGTTATAAGCGCGTTCTTGGTTTTATGGTTTGATTGTTACGATCTTTACGTAAGTGACAAACGTGTCCTTGTTTGATAACAACGTTTTTGGCCAGCGCTCTCGTATTTTCTTTGAATCCTATGTTTATAACAAGAGCCCTTTTAGTTTTGTGGTTGTTAGATGGTTGTTAGTCGCGCTGTTTGTTTTATGGTGTGATTGCTGTGTTACTGGAATGTTCGCCCTTTTAATTTTTCGGTTGGATTGTTTCACTTTCGCCTCTACAACACAATAGACTCTATGTAGTCTTCCAGTAAAGATCTTCCGACCTAATTTATAAATGTGATATAAAGTAACAACTGCAGAGAAAATTACAATAAATTTAAAGAACCATATGTAATGTCTTACAAAAAGGTAAAGTACTATTGTATGCAAATTACTAATTACTTAACTTTTAAGAAAGGAGTGATGAGCAAAAGGAGGAAAGAAAGTGTAGCACGGTATTTTGGGTCGTAACTTTGCAAGGAATCTTAAAAAAAGATCAAAATATTAGTTCGATAAGTATATTAAACAGCATCAAACACTAGCCTGCAAAGGATTTTTCCTTTTTGAAAGGACATACGTCCGACCAGCTTAGTGTTCTCGTTGCAAAAACGGGCAGAAAAGATGTCGGACACCAGACCGGACATTGTTTGGTGACCGACTGTTATTTGCTTCTCTGAAATAACTTATTGTAAACATTAAGCGTCGAAGATGGTCATCTTGCAAAGAAAGTACTGTGCGATAACCCGTGGCTAGTAGATTTTGCTGTCGGGCTAGTGAATTCTGTTCTTAACTTACCCGAAGGACAAGTGAAGGTTTTTTGGGAATTCAAATTACAGAAGAACTGTAATCAGTGTTGCTTTTCGTTCTACTCGAAATGACTTTTGGGCTAGTACATGTTAGCCACAACTTGCCCGAATGGCAAGCTGTAAAAGTGACTTTTTTACACCCGGGTGGTTCATTACAGGGGAGATAAACATGGTTTAGAAAAAAGAAGCGTTAATAATTTTCGGCTAATTTTTCAATAGTCAGAAATAGTGGCGAAGCTCCTTTAACATGCAGTTTTTCTTGTCTCAGGGGTTAACACATCCAACAAATTTCGTACCGCTCTTCTTCATATGCGTCAAATGTTTATAGAGTCCAGAGTCCAGGCTTTCAATTTGGAAGATGATGGGATGGAGTCTGGAGACGAGAGGGACAGTGGTTTGCGCACTGGAAGTGGAAGTGACACCGCATCACCGCTGGTCAGTGAGTGGGAAAATGATTGCAATTGTCATGCGCAGATTCCGCCGGCTCATGTATCTTCAGTTGACGTATCATTACACAGGTTCGTGTGTTCACTTCGTACCGACATGAGATAGCTTAAGCAACGACGACGACAAAGACGGTGGCAGAAACGTCTCCTAAAAAAGGAATTCACGCTATTTATAGCTATTATTCCATGTCGTTCAGTTTGTCAAATATTGGTGAATTTGGAGTTGAATTCTCAAGCACTGTATGTTATTTTAAAGGAAGGAAAAAGAAAATCTTTGTCTTGTGTTTAGGTAATCCAGAAAACATGGGGTTAGGCAACTTCATGTCGTGGTCGTGCAACGACGGAAATGTACAAATAATGTACAAAGAAATGTATAAAAAGCGTGATGCACGTGAAAAGTTGATTTTTTGCTAAACCTACTGCTTTTTGCCGCTGTCGCTGCCGTCTTCGTTACCTAAGCCCTCTAATATTTAACATTCTGCGGATTACCAATTCTTCTCACTGTTTTTTCAGCCGTTTTATCTTATTTTACTTCGTATTATTTGGGCTGCAAGGCAGTGCGGTGTCTAGCTAGACATTTCGCACATTCCAATCCCAGTCACAAATGCGCAATATAATCTAACCTAGCCTGCGACCAGGCTTTGCAGTGGGGGAAAGAAGGCGAAAAAAAAAAAAAAGGGCGAGAGCCAAAATGTCGGCTTGAATTCACTCGCCCATTTTTTTTTTGTTGTTGTTTAACTATGTTTTTTGCCTTTTCTGTCTTTTGTTACCATGAAATCTTAGCCTGATTCCAGGCTGAATAACAAGGTTGATACCACATCACAAAATTCGGCCATTGTAGGACAGATGTTTTGGAAACTCGCTCTTTCTTGTGCTTTAACTTTTGTTCAAAATACGTTACCACTGGTAACTTCACAGTTTTTTTCTGTGTATTTCGAACTGTAAGCAGTGTTTCTGTGGTTGACGTCGTTGGTTTTCTTTGCTAAGTGGTAATGGCGGATAGGCACGTCGAGTTCAAGTTCGTCCTTTTTAGTCTCGCTTGCTTTAGCTGCGAGACTCTGAAAATGCGAACGTTTCATTTCTTTGTGTCTGCGCGCCAAAAGAGGGCTCGTGGTCCCTGGCGTTCCTAGCGGAGACCGTGGAAAATGAATAGGGATAAGAATCGCAACGTGTCATCTGGTGTCACAGCGTCATACTTTATTTTGTGAAGAATGATTAGGAAAGATTGATGCGAAAGATGTCGAGCTTTTCCGGAAAGGGTCTGTCCACGAATTCTATCGCTTGAAAGCGTTGAATTCTTTGCAACAAGTGAATACTTCAGTGAAAGTTTCGATGGTGAGGCTATAAACTGGTCGGGTGTTGTAAACTTTCATTTTATGCAAATGAGTCTTGCGGTTTATTTTCGGCAATGATTGAAATGACGCGCCATGTTCATCGCGTTTTTGGTCCGCTGGCATTGATGTTATTTCTCGGGAATTGTTTTTCGTGTATTTATACACGCGTACTCAATCATCGTCGAATACGACGTAAAAAGGAAATATCCTGAAGAATACCCTACCGTCGATAAACTAGGAAGTGAAAAAAAGCGAGGAAATCCTGTTTCGTGTAGAATTAATCGCCTCCTCATTTCTTATCTAATTTCCAAACAAGCCAGAGTTATCGCTTTTTAACAGCGTTCTTTGTTTGCTTTTTTTTATCCTTGATTTTCCCGTGTCTTTTATTTATCAAACACAACATTCAGAGATGGACAGTCATCAGTCGAGCAGGTGCGATTGAGACGCCAAAGACCGAAAAGTGACAGAGATCCATTTCGATTCACACGAGTCTTATATTAGAGCCAAATCTTTGGCTTATGGCATAATGTCCAATCAGGTTAAATGAGATCGTCCGGATAAGTCTGGTCTTGTGCAGGGCTGTTGGTGAGAGTAGGGATTATAAGTATAGTATGAACAGCACCGGCACAGAACTGGAACAAGTCGTTGACACACATCAAACATCGTGCTAGAGCAGTTGGCTGGAAGTTTGGTGAAGTAAATCCCAGTCCTCACTCCTGAATATTTGCTTCCGTTTCAGTGGATTACACTCCTCGCTCCTGCTTTTTCACTTCTGCTAGGGTCCGATAACCTGTTTACACTGCACCAAAGTATGCAGCGCGGCGCAGCTTCTCTCCGTTACAGAAATCGCGCCGAAATCACCGTTCTTATGTGCGAACAGTGCTTTATCCGGTATAGTTTCTGTGCTAACGCAAAAGGTATCCGATATAGGGTGGACATAGCCTAAACCTATTGCTATTCTGCCGTCCTGACCTCGTTGTCGCCGCCGTCGTCGTTGCTTAAGCTCCCTAGTGTTCGATATTTCAACAGCCAATGCAAGAGTCATTACTAAAGGCTGTGAATTGTGTATCGTCGATGGTTTGTTCAGTTATGTGGCGTTGTAATTGTCTGTCTGTCTTCTAATGTGCAAGGAAGGTTTTTTCATAACATGTTGAGTCAGAAATAAAGCCTCACGCTATAGCAACAAAGTCAGAACAAAAGTACAACTTGCCGAATGAAGTTACTGGGCACATTTAGCAAAGACTACGCGACGACAGTGACCAGACGCACGCTTTCTCTCGTCAACTGACGTTTCCGTTCTGTTGCTTAATTATTCTACTCTCAATGACCGTCAACTGTGACTCACTGATGTTAAATATCTTGCAGTGTTACTGAAAACGGTACAATTCCACTCAACAACGACCACAAAGAAACCACGCCCATTGAAGACAGTCCGCCTCCAGAACACCCCTCGGTACCACTTCAGCCATGTGAGACTGGAAAGGAAGAAGCCTCGACCCAGACCAATGAAGAAACAACTTCTGAAGAAAGGAAACGTGATGGAAACATCAGCACGGAAGGAGAAAGGATTCAACCTGTTGAGAATTCGCCTACAATTTCCAAGCTGGAACTACAAAGGGAGACTCTTTTGTAAGTATCTTGTAACCATTCTGTTATTGCGCGTGAAACTGGGTCATTAGGAAGCTTTAGCAAAGACGTTTTTTAGCGACGCACGTCAACCGGAAGTGAACCTTTTTCATTCATGGGCAGTGGAATAGCCCCAATGTTCTGCCAAATCGTCTCTGTGAGAGTAAAGACACTAAGCAATACATATTTCGTAGCGTCAAGTCGCATTATAAAGGAAAAGGCCTCACTTCCGGTTGACTTGTGTCGCTCAAAAACGCCTTTGCTTAAGCTCCCTATTGTTTTGTCGAATTGCATTATGGGTCTGTTTTTGGGGCGCTGCCGTTTCTTTTCTTATGGAGTTTAAGAAGCAACGTTTCTCAGCAATGCACGTCAACCGGAAGTGGACCTTTTTGCACTCTTGAGCCGACATTTTAACAAATGTTTGGACAAATAGTCTCTATAAGAGTAAAAACACAGCCATACAAATTTGAAAAGAGAAAAAAGCTCACTTCCGGTTGCGTGCGTCCCTAAAAAACGTTGCTAGTTAAGCTCCCTATTAGGGAGCTTAAGCAACAGCGTTTTTGAGCGACGGACGTCAACCGGAAGTGGACTTTTTGCATCATTGGGCAGTGGTTTGGTTGAAACTCTCGGGTAAATCGTCTTTAAAAGAGAAAAGAAACTCAGTAATACAAGTTTGTTAGCGTCAAGGCATATAAAAAGGGAGAAGGCCTCACTTCCGGTTGACGTGCGTCGCTCAAAAACGTCGTTGCTTAAGGTCCCTACTGACTACTTCGAGTTTGCGCAGGAAACTGGTTCAAAGTTCCTCCCCAAAAACAGTCCCACGGTGCAATTCCATGCATTACCGACCCAGTTCCCTTTGCAACCTCATCGTCAACTGTCGCTAAATCATTCTGCTCGCACTAACTGTCAACTGTAACCAGAAACTCATAAGGGGTTGAAACGTGTAACTCTCATATGTTTGCTTTGTCCGACGCTCGTGATTATTCATTTTCGAAAGTACCATATTTGGAACGAGAAGAAAAGATAACTGACCAATCAAACTTCGTAAAAAACGTGACGTAATTTTATGTCTGGTTCCCGCGCCCGCTTAAAAAAATGGCCGACAAACGGGGGAAACACTCCCGAAAGCCGAGAAAGCTTTCAAAGGTTGAAACCAGGAATCGTACCGAAACACTGAGCAGAAATATATTATTGCCTTACCACCCGGGCCAAACTTAACATTATGAAACCCATTGACGTCCTCGCAACTTCTTGAAGTTGTCACTTCAAAAAGCGATGCCTCGTTGACCCTCTGCACAGTAAACTTATACTGCAAATAGGTTTTTAAAATTCTTATATTAAAAGTCTAGAATGAACAGTAAACAATATAAATTTTCGAACAAAATTCAGTAGCTGCGTATCGAAAAGCGTCCAAAACCTGAACCTGACATCTTCGCAAAATGAGATTCGTGTAATGAATGTGAGAAGCATTTAACAGCTTGTATGTTGTAGTCACGATTGTGTTTTGAGCTAATTTTATGAATGAACAAACTGAAAACAATAGACAGAGAAGCCGTTTCTTGAAAATTTTTATTCCAAATCCAAAAAGTTAATCCTTTAAAGCAATTCGGAAAACACTATCTGGATCGTGGATCCATTAACGCAAGTGAAATCGGCCGAGCACATGGCAATATTCAACACAAAATCCATCTCAAATTGGGGCACCTTTTGTAATTTTTCTTTGGCGCTGAAGAGAAAAATTTATAAAACGTCTATGAAACATTTAAAAGTACATAAATTCCCTTTCAAAAACGTAATTGTCTTGGCCATAGAGTGCAAAATGTACCTGAAAATTCAGCAAAAACTTCACTGCCTTGGTTGCATTTCAAAACAGACCATGAGTTCCGTCGTGAAGAAAACAAGGTTGAATTCCTCGAAGGACGATTTCTTGATGAATAGCTTCTGTTCCTCCACAAAAAGAAAGCTGAGCATTCTTTTGAACTTTCTCTTTCCATTTTTTGTCTTTTAACGGTGTATTTTTAACCCTGAAATGCAGAACTCTTGTCTTAAAACACCTGCATGGTGATCGGGCGGCAGCCATTTTGTTGAAAATGGATATCTGTCACTAAGCTTTCCAAATATGGTAAAAGTGAATATTCACGAGCATTGAACGTGAGTTACACGTTTCAACCCCTTATGAGTTTCTGCTGTAACTCACTTGTCTTGCAGTATTTCTCAAACCAGTACAACGTCACTCGACAATGACCACAAAGAAACCACGCCCATTGAAGACAGGCCCTCCCCAGAGAACCCCGCAGTATCACGTCAGCCGAGTGAGACTGGGAAGAAAGAGGCCTCGACGCAGACTAATGAAGGAACAACTTTTAAAGAAAGAAAACGTCACGAAGACATTTGCTCAAAGGGAGAGAGAATTCAACCTGTTGAGAAATCGCTTGTAATTTCCAGGCTCGAACTACAAAGAGAGACTCTTTTGTAAGTAGCTAAAATGACTAGTGTGTTAGATCTAAACGCTAATGGTTTCAGTAAGCACGAAGAAACAATAAACAGCAGCGGATGGCGAACGAAAACGCTGCTGATGCCTGTAGTGTCTGTAAGATCTAATCAGTTGCCGTTATGCGTGTACGGAGAGCCTTCTCTCAATGGTCTATTTTGGTTGGTCTCTTTACGAGCTTTCTAGATGAGGGGGGTGGGGATTAAGGTGTTTCTCTGGTTCCCCGACAAAATTGCTCCCTAATTGACTAGACTATGCAGCGCCAACGTTCTTAAATGTTGGCGTGACATTGTCCAGTTTTCATACAGTTGTTTTCTTCATTCAGGGTACTGGAAAGCTTACTCGACGAGACCTTAACCCGAGACTAAACTCAGCCATGAAAGGACTCTTTTGTCATAAATCACAATAGGTAGCGTTTGTAACCCCCCTCTTCCAGAAAGGTCGTAAAGAGACCAACCAAAATAGAAATTTTCCGTGGTTACTCGTCCAACAAAGTTGGTGAAAATGTTTTTTCTCTACAGGAACAAAAGCAAGATGATTGAGTCCAGATTAATTGAGCAGCGAGCGCGCCTTGTTATGATTGTAAAGCAGGGTGTGGTTCCAGAAGAATTGGAGAATGAGAAAATAGTCGAGATGCAACTTCAAAAAAGACAGGTTCGAAGAATCGTTATTATCATTAGTGATAATGGTGATGTTATTGTTTTTCGATGTTGATGCTAATGTCTATGGCAGCTGATGTTAATGCAATTGGCGATAACATTGTTGGTGCTACGGTCAATACCAATCGTTATGCTAATGCCGATTTTAATGTTGGAGCCAACGTTAGCGCCATTGGTAATTATAATACTGATGCTAACTCTCATTTGAAGTTTGATAAAATGTCAATTTTAATGCTAAAGTCAGTTTTAATAACTGTGATGAATTTTGCTTGTCACTAAGTTTAACATTAACAATATGGTAATGCTTTAGTTTTTTTCATATCTCTTGGCCCCCGATCTTTGATGATCCGTACGAATGTATGCCTATGGTTGTTCGTTTTAGGATTACATTCGGTATGATGTTCAAACGCAATTTTATGTGAAAAAAGTTGCCTAACAGTAGGCAAGCCAATAATTCTTGTTATACTGATAACTGTTTTAAGATTAAGCTTTCCTTTTTCCGTCCCTATTTAGCGGGATATTAAAGAACAGCTCTCCCAAGTAAAGAAGAAGTTGGCAGGTTCGAAGGGCATGGATCAAGAGCAACAGTCTCTTGTTTGCATTCACAAACAGGAGGTAGGAACTAAAACCGATGAACCTTCCTGTGGTGCTGCTCCTGATAGCCAGGTTTGTTCAATGGCGTCACATTCAATTTTCTTTCGATCGCAGATACTAGTAAATCGGAAATTAATCTGACTTCTCTCGTGATACCGGCTACTGTCATTGAGAAGGAATTCCATTTGGCGATTATTTGCGAGAAAATTTCCGGAAAATGAGTTACTGCGCATTTCAGTCAAAAACATGCGAACTCTGAAGTTCAAAAGCCGCCTTCACAATTACGTTTTTCGTTTTTGTTTTTCGTCAATCATAATTACGATCAGAAGCAAAGAACCTTGAAACACAGAAACACCCAAAACGGATCGAAATCAACCAGTCACAGACCATGACCTTTTGAACCCGGTGCATTAAACTTCTGTTTCCTAAGAGGTCCGCTAAGATGATTTACGGCAGCGAAAAACACAAACGTCAGAATTCGTGTGTTTATGAAAAGCGCAGTAGACGGTCTTTTATCACGGAAAATGTTCCGAGATATGAGAAATTAAAACCAGTGCCAAGTGCGAAAAACGTGATTTGCGTGACAGACGCAATCTAACCGCGGCTAGTAACGTCTCGAGAAGCAGCGCCGAGATCCTTGTTCTGTGCCCCCAACGAACTCGACGACTTATCGGAAATGCGTTTCGAACTTGCCGTTAACCTGATTGGCCTATCGAACGATGGCTATTTTTAGCAGGCCAATCATGGCGCTTACTCAAATCCTGGTACATCGTGGAGAGCCCAGAACAAGTATTTCGGGGCTGACTCGCATTTTAGTTTCGTCTGTGACGCAAGCTAGAGAAGAGTCGCAATTACCCAGCGACAATCGTGGACAAAAGTCTTGGGACACTTTTGCGTTTCTGGGGCGTTTTCCTATTTACACAGGTCCAACCCCTCCCCTCACCCCACAAACAATTTTGGACGCGTGCATCCAAATTTTTTTCCGAGTTTCAACTTTGTATAGGGTGGGGTGGGGGGGGGAGGGAGAACTGTAAGAAAATTCGAAAAGGATGCACTGTTTTAAGAGGGAACAGAGGAATGACAGAAAAAAATGAATATTGCAGTGCTATGCTAGGGACTTTTGTCCTGGATTGTAGCATCACAATGCAGTGATTGTATTGTGCATCACTTGAAATGGGTAGTGGTCATTTGGCTTTTTCTTCGCGTAGACCGGTTATTTAGAAGTCATCAAGGACTAACTCTCAATGATAGTTTAAAACTGTTATTCTTTAGAATATGTTTTGTCTTTGCTTTCTCTCACATTTTGTTTTTACGATAAGCTAACGAACACATTTTAAAAACCTGTGCTACTCATTGTTCGACTTATAACCATTCTGACTGGAGCGAAGTCAAACCTCATTGTTGATAAATGCCCTGCCCTTTTTTTCTGGATGACTGCGCTCATGTTTGAACAGGCAATTTAGTTGCTAGGCATTTAGTGGAAGTACGTCCTTGATGTTGTTTGTCGTCTTCCTTATTCTGTATCCAATTCAAACGTCAGTGTCTTTGAACTTTGGCAGATAAAAGATTCGGCACGAATTTCAAAAGAACTAGAACTGAAAGAAGCTTCCACACGTCAGAAACTTCTTGCTTGCAGAGAGCAAATGAAAACTATGGGCATTTCGTTAGCCTCAGTGTCCCATGGGAAGTTCTACCAATCAACGACCTCAGTTTCAGGCTGTGGGAACCGTCAGACAAGTGTCTCATATGTGTCACCTGTGACGTTGAGTTCGCAAGGCGACGTGGGAGAAAATAGGGGCCAGTGTTCTACAACTTCGTCTCCGGACAGGAGAAGACCTGTTTTTAAACCACCAAGAGTAAGAAGCAGGTTAAGTGCAGACTTTTCTCAGGCGAATAAAAATGCGTCGAACTCATGCAGTTCTTCTCCAAGAAGAAGATTTTCAGCCCCGGAGAAGGTAATACATAGACCGGGTAAAAGTGTAGTATTGAGAAGCGAAGGAAAGCTTGTTGAATACATGAATACATCTCATAAGAAAATGTATCAGAGTTCGTCATTCCCTCGGTGGCTTACCGGAGGTAGTGATCAAGTTTGTGTGATGGGATTAAACAGTACATCTCGAAAAGTGCCTTTCAAAAAAGGAACAAGGGTAAGAGACGATAAAAGGCGTTTTTCAAACGTCTCTTCAGAAGGTTGTGTGTAGTTAAGCGAAGACTCGGCTGTGAAAGTTGAGTGCAGCTCTAATAACGTTACAAACGTGTTGGGAAAACGCAAGGCATGTATTTCTAGCGGGACCGAAACGAAGCTCACTTTGTACCATGAGTTGGAGAGAGGATACGAGAAATGGGGCCCTGTTTCCGATGCAGAGATAGCGGCGAGAGAGCCTAGAAAACAGGATAACGCACAAGTTTCTCTATCGTCAATTCGTCTCAGTGAAGGGGGAAAAAGAAAGGTTAAAAGAAAATTCGAAGGTGCGTCGAGGCGGCTGAAGTGATCCAATGTTTGTATAGGAGGCATACACAACACAGTGCAGTGGAGTGTTCAAGTCCACTTTGCTAGCTTTACAGGTGTTAGAAATGGTGACTATTGGCTCCTGCTATTGACCACTTTTTGCTTGCTCTTAAAACTGGGTTGATGTGTTGTCAGCTGAAACTTCAGCCCATGTCACTTCACCAGAAGCTCAAAACGCAGGGTGTTCGACAGCCGGTGTTTTCAAAGTTGTTTAGAGTCAAACCTCTTTACAAGAGCTTCCTTGGTGGCAGAACGCAGGGACTGCGGAGTTGAAGGCGAGAATTTATCTGGAAAGGACAAGGGGCTTGTTCCCTCGGAAAAGCTTGAAAATTAGAGCTTCTAAAATTACCAGAAAAAACCGTTTATTTCTACCAATTCTGAGATTAATTTTGTCCTATTTTTATCACTATCCCGTTAGTTTTCTACACAAAAACGTACGTTGAGAGTAAGGAAAATTGTTTTTGCTTTTAACATAAAGATTACAAGTACTTTCGTAAAATATGCCAAAAAAAATCTTGGTGAATTTATTGGTGGGGCTAGGGCCCACTTAACCCCAATAGAAGGCTCCGCGGTCCCTGGAACGTGGGCCTTTATGGTGAGATAAGGGTGCGGGAACCATGGCACCTGGGGGAGATATGGCAACAAATGTTTATTTTCATAAAATGAGAAGAAATTTTCGTTGTTGGGACGTACTTCAGGGGCACCTAGCGACCGAATGTTTCCAAATACGTCAGAAGTGTCTCAAATGGTTTTCCGTTTGGATGCCTGTTTGGTTAATTTGGAGCTCCCCTAAAAAACTATTTATCCGTTCGGATATCTCAGCTTTGGTGTTGGCTTTTTCGTGGTATCTGAAACTGTTAGCTACCCTGATGATGGGTCCGGTTGAAAGTTCGAGGACATGGAGTAGCTGGACCTTACTTTCGTCAGAAAACGCTAGGGGACGCTTTGTCCTTAAACCGAAGTTTTCAAGAGACGTTTTTAACAGTAACGGCAAAATCTTGGTGACAAATATTGAAAAATAAGCAACTTCCGAAAATCTTAGGCAAGGTGGTAGAAAAACTCCGAATATCTAGGACGAGTGGAACGGTTATCTCGAAATTTTCAGCCTTTCTCGAGGTTTAGACAATTTTAGTCAATATTAATTTTGTTCCTTCGATAATTGAACAGTTTTTATTTTTTTACAGACGAAGGTCGTTAAATCCCCCTGACCCTTAACTGGCCGTTGCAGATGTGGAGAAGCGCCCGTTAGGGAAAGGATAAAACAAGAGTGAATGTATGGGCGTTGGTTGGGGTTAAAAAATATGACGGTTCTAAAGAGGTTAAGCTTTATTCTTTTGATAGATTTCACTTCGAATTTAGACTACCACAGGACTCCCATCGGTCAGGAAAAGTTATGGACCAGAAAATGGTGTTTTTGCCGTTTTAGCGACATTTATTTTCATCCGACTTCTATGCCACGGGTCTAAAAACAGAGGTTACGTTTGTTTCGTTCGTTAACACATGTGAACCACAAAATCGATTTTTACTTACGTGAATTACGACTCGAAACTCTAATAATCAAGCGGTAAGTTTTTCAAGTTTATCTGACGACGTACAGCCGAAAGTGATGTAAGACTCCATTATGTAGATGTAGAGGGGCTGGTTTCTAAAGGAATTAATTAGCAATTATTGAATGAATGAGGCTGTCTAGGATGTGAAAAATTATGCACATCGAGGAGGATGTTATCCACCTAGTCTGAAGGCCGAGGTTGGATAACATCCTCCGAGATCTGCATAATTTTTCACATCGTACGAAAGCTAAATTCAATAATTGTTTATTATTCATTCAAGAAGCGTATATCTGATCATACCTCTTCGTAGACTTTCTTCAAAACTTTGGCCTATTTGTGGGCTCTGTTTCAGGATATAAACTGATGTTATACCTTGCAGATGCTGCTCAAAAGGTAAATAACATCCATCGTGCGATATTTGTTTCGTATTCTTGCATGTCTTCCGTTCAGTTTTAGTTAGAAATTTAGCTATTTCATCTTTGGATGGCCGTGAACGCCTTTTTATTTCCAGTTCACTCGTGGATAAAAAGCTAGGCTGCCGCGCCTGGAAAGGAGGTTGATCGATGGTATATCATAATTTATACCATCGAGTCGATGGTATATTGCTCACATCTTCCAAATATGGTGAGTGCCAGTTGAGAAGTAACCGGGGGGGATGGGAGCCAACCAGAAACGGCGAAATATTTTGAGTGAAAAGATAATGGTGTTTCGAGTGAAATGTGCATACATGTTCTTTGTATAGTTTGAGCTGCCTAGTAAATATAACGAACTCATGTCAATTGGTCGCTTACAAAGAGGTTGACAACAATTCACAGAAAATAATAAAAGCTGTCACCACAAGAAAGTGGTCGCGGTCGCTTTTAAGAAATGGTCGCAACAGTCATGAGTTGACTACGGAAATTTCATTTCGGATACTCGGTTGCCTTGACAGATGGTCGCACGGTGAGGTACCACTGTATTTCGTCCAGGAAAATTTAAGGTAAAATAAACCAATTCTGTACATTTATTACATCACAGAGGACACAAATTGAAAGTATTTTAGTTGTAATATATTTAAGAATTACTATAAGAGTTCAAGTCGAGTTAAAAACACTCTATTCGCGCGCATACGTAAAAAATCGCGACACAATAGAGACCTTAAGATACCCCGATATCGGTGTACGGGTACGGGTAGTGTACCCGTACAAGTAAAATGTTCATGTGCGTGACTATTTCCATTAAGATACCCGAAGAACAAGCACGCAAAATTAACTTTGTACATGCATGTCGCTTAATGCATACAAAATCTCCCTCAAATTCTACACTTCATATCTTAACAACAAGCTGCAACAAATAATTCATTCATACATAAGCTTATTGAAATATCATAGAAAGATTTTAAGAAACTTGGCGGGAAGTCCCTCGACCGAAAGCTTGTTATCGCAAACCCCGCCATTTGATCGAGGCACATCACCAAACAATTCCTTTGATTGTCAACTTCAATTTTTCAATGCTATTTCTTTTCAATGCTATTTCTTTTGCGAAACTCAAACGTTCGAGATATTCTCAGAAATTCCCCCAAATACCGCCACAAATTGATATCGTGCCAGAGTTCAACCTGCGCACGTGAGGTCCAAAATCAATACATTTTGAAGCGCTTTCTTTACAGCTAAAATTCAAATTTGGCAAAAATATTTGAACAGACTTGCAATAACATTGCCAAGGAGTCATACAATTTACATTTGTACTTAAAAACTCTTAAAAACTTACTCGTTTCTCCATCATGTAGGACTTGCAGCTACTCGTAAATCTTCTACGGGTAAACTGGTGTCTACCCCGGAAAAACGGCTGGTTCTACCGGGTAAGGTCGATGACGTCACCACAAAATGAAAAAAACATGGCGCTACCCGTTACCCGCACACCGATTTCGGGGTATCTTAAGGTCTCTAATAGCGGGGACAGGCAATTATTTTTATACGCAAGATATATTGCTCTTGTCGTGTCGGTTCCATTGATACATATCGTTCGTCTTCAATTCTACAATAAGGAAAAATGGTGCAAGTAAAAAAAATTCATGATATCCCCGTATGTATTAGCAGGGAATACAAGTTGCGGGACGGTGTAGCTATTAGGTTATCGAGTTCGGGGGTATTTATTTGAATTAGGTTTTTAAGATCCGACGACGGCGACGGCTACGACAACGTGCATCTTAGCGTGCATGACACTTTTTCTGTACATTTCTTTGCTGTCGCTGCACAATGACGACGTGAAAATGCCCAATTTCACCTTTTACAGGGGACGTAAGCAAGCTACGACGAATTTTGTTTCTCCCTCTGAACATGACTTGGATATGGCTCCTAGGAATTTAGCTGCGGGATGGTTCGCCTAAATTTGACGAAGTGAGTGGGAATAATCGCGATAAGGATTGAAAAAACGCGAGTTCACTTTTTACATATAAGCGACGTTTTCGTTGCCGTCGCCATCCTTGGATCTTAAAGGTCCCTAAGAAAAACTCTGTATCACATTAAGTTATATGGCTTATTTGGCCGGGTTTGCCAATATTGTTGTTTAAAAGAAGATGAACATTCCTTTAAAAGTAATAAATTGAAAAAGAAAAAAATATAAGAAGAGTAAAAGGTGAAGGCTACAAATAACATTTAAAGACATAGTTCATATATAGAGGATATTTCATGATGGCCGCGCGGTGATACGAAATTTTCTCTTCGAGAGCCGAGGTCACTGTTGAAAACGAGTGAAATATTTTTCAACGCGAGAAGGAAAATTTCGTATCTCCGATTGCAAGCGGCCATGCAATCTTCAGTACCATTTCACTTTAATATATATTTTTTTTGCTGCTGGCGTAACTATAACCATAGCAACAGCATATATCCCATGGCAAAGTGCTCTTTTCCACCTGTAAAAAAACATGTTATTTTCACGTATGAAAGTATCATTTTCGTATACGTTTTCAATTACAGTACATTGTCTGTTAGACCTGTAATAGGTTTTTGGTGGAAAAAAACTTACGGAGTTTGCCGTAGAATTTTAAATTATATATATATATATAAAGTTTTCAGCGTAAGTTTAAGGCTTCTTAAAGTTTAAGCCAAGGTTAGGTAAGATTAAAATAATATAAATTAATTGTAAAACTAAAAAGTCACTATTTGTCGCCATTATTTCCATTTTTGTGAAAACATATTACATTTACTTACAAAGTTATGGCAAAATTTGAACGTGTATTAAATTAATTCAGGGGATGAATTAGATAAAGAATGAACTTGGAATTTAAATAAAAAGTTGTTGCTTTCATTTGATTTTCCTTTTTTTAAGTTCAGTGCAACGGGTTAATCAGGCGCGGGTCTAGGATAAATACTGACCGATTTCCTGAACGAGCGCCAAAAGTGCAAGCGTCTTAGGGGTGCGGAAGATGTTCCCCTGGAATTTAACTCCCTGAAGTCCCCTTTCCTGGGTTTGTGAGTCATTCAGACAGGATATTGGCCAGTTCCACTCTCCACGAATGAAGCTTTGAAATCTCACAGCGTGTCTAATGCCCGGAAAATGAAAATGAAAAAAAAAATTGTCCAAACTATTACTATGAAAATCTCACCGATTTTGGTAAAACGGTGAAAACCGGTGTGGGTCCGCGCCTGATTAGTGTAGCCACTAAGTGGCTATAAGAAGTTTCCCGCATTTTCTGAGGGTGTGTTCGATTGATCGTAATATGAAAACGCAAAAGTCACAAATTTCTTGGACCATGACTTTTGGGCCACTTGATATCTTATTTCAAACAGATTTCTAGTTATTGCAAAGCAACGAACGCCAGAATGAGTTATTTCAAGAGTTAATTTTATTTATTCTTTTTCCGACGCACGATCAATGGAACACGCCCTAAGTAATAATTTCAGTCGTCTCTTTGGAACTCTACAAGAAAGACACCAAGTGATTCTATCAAAGGGAAACAAAGCATCATCGGTTCTTGGACATTTTTTGACGACACAGGAGCTTATCCTTGAAAAACGTGGCCCATTTTGTATAAAGTTGCAATCCGTTTCCATCCTGGCCGTACACTCACAGTTGAGATATGTAATCTGACCGGAAATCAGTTGGGTGCCTTCCATTCAACCTAAACATCTGGTTTGAATTTTCGGCAACTTTCAGTAGCGAATGGAACAGTTTTTACCAAAATTGCCATAAAAGAGGACAACCTCGCGAGGTATACCGACATTTTCGAATTTTTTTTTTTCGCGGAAGTTTTCTTTCCATTCAACTTTGCTCCCGGAATTTCTGTTATTTTCGGTTGAATTGTTTGCATTTCGGAGATTCAACAGTTTCCGGAATTTCTGAAAACTTTTGCGGGAAAATTTCTGCACCATTTGCCGCTGTTTCCAAATTTTCTTAAGCATATAAAGTTCATTCCGTTTATGCATGTTACTACCCACATGAACAAAGCGGTAATTGAGGCGTTAGTACTCTAGGGCGAAAGTCAGTTATAGGTGCATTAAATCGCGGTGTAGCTCTATCATTTGACAAATATACAACTTTAAATCATGCATAATTTAAAAAAAAGGATTCAGATAAGTTCGAGATAATCGCAACTGACTCTTCACGTTGTTTAGTTGAAGACAGTTTCGTACTACGATACCAGAGATTTTCACACGCGTGCTTGAAAACTTTCTCGTCTCCTCTTTTCTCCAGACCCGACTGATTCCCCCTGGGTCTCCGAGGATGGTCACCTTGTTAAATTGAATTATTATGAATGGTACAGGCTGATAGTTGACTTTCACTAAAAATAACTAAAAAGAGGCTTTTTTCTCGTTCCTGTTACGACATTTTTTTCTATTTTTACGACATACGTTACGTTTAACAGTCTTTATAAAAGTGGTGTTTACGTAGATCGACGGTTCTTTAAAAGTTACATCAGATTCAATACAATACTTTATTGAAGCTGAGTGGTAATTTTCGACGGGCCGCTACTTCCGGGTAGGCCTTTACTTTCGGTGGGGCCGTTACTTTCCGGATTCAATAGGAAGATCAACCTCGTTCCCTCGTTCTCTCCTACCCGTGGGATTCTCTCCTACCCGCCCTCGGGTAGGAGAGAACCCTGGGAACGAGGTTGCAGGAAGATAAAAACTTAACGTTACTTTCGGGTAGCCGTTATTTTCGGGGGGACCGTTAGGATGCGTTCGATTGGGAAATCCGGATTTAGATTTCGAAAATCTAAATCCGGATTTCCCAATCGAACGCACCCTTAGTTTCGGAATTCTGTAGTTCTATAGGAGGAACCTACAGGGACAAAAAATAAGAATCTGAATTTTGATGTTAGCAATAACAAATTAAATCGTGATATAGCTCCTTTCAACTTTCAAAGTCCTCAAATGGCGAAGAGGTTTCTTTAGCATATTCGGTTAGTGTGAGGCTGTTCGTGCGCGGGAGAGATTCTGAGTTTGTTCCCTAGGTGTGGCCTCAAATCCTTGTTTCGACTTCTTTCTCGATTCCGTGTAGCTTTAGATACCCGTAAACAGAGCACTGATGGAGGGAGAGGAATGAAATGGCCATCGGCCTCAGGTTTGTTATATTTTACCGACGTAAAATAAGGAGCCTAACCTCTCTATCGATACGGCAAAAGTACAAAGTCTGGGGAAAGCTTATTCGGAAGTGGGGGCTATTAGAAGCAATCCCTGGTAATTCATTTCGTTAATCAACGGGTTTTACCGCGGAAAAAGAAAATTTAGTGAAGGATATAAAAAAAAAATCTCTGCATCTGCAACCAGTATCTTAGCTTGTGTAGCAGGCGCTCGGAATTCATATGGGGTCAAGAAAGAACATGTCCCCGTCGCGTGCCCCGTTCCTTCCCTCACCCATATGACTCCCAGGCGCCTGCTACGCAGACCCGGCCAGTATCTTAAGTTTTCCTACACCGAACCTTGAGTTTGCCCCATTTTAAGGCCGATACAGACTCCGAAATCAGGGAGATTTTTGCCCGTAAACCTGGAATGAGGGAAATTTTTACCACTGGGATATCTGGAATCCGGGATACCAGGAGAAATACCCAAGGACACAAATTATAACACAAACAGGTTTATACTTTTTCTTTTTTTGAGAAGGTGAGCTTTTTTCGAAGTGTTTCGTTTTCCATATGAATCCTATATACCTGGGGTAAAGAAAATACTCTTGCGTTACATGTAGGTTTTCCTGTGACTTGAGCCAGCGACTCGTAGAGCGGTACTATTGTTGGCGATAGCAACATCATGTAACAACAAGGCGCCATTTTTGTTGGCGAAAGACATTGTTTTGATGCTAAAAATATTGGGTTTGATACTCTAAAGAAACCTTTGAGTTAGGGAAATAGTATGGTTTAAGCTAAAGGGAGATGAAATGCATCTCGGATGATGAAGAAGGGGATATTGAAGCTGAAATTCAGCGGGAACTAGATGCGCTCCAAGATGACAGTTTGCTGCATGTAGAAGACGTTGAGGACGATTATTTGCAGACGACTACAATCGAGGTAACATTACAACTTAACAACATTAAGACTTTAATTTGATTGACTAACATCATCAACAGATTTTTCCTTTTGGTTCTTTTCAATATCTGTTTTTCGACAAAAATATATTCTTCATTCGTTTGTGGATAAAAAATTTGCATGCATACGAGTAAGTTTGAGCTTGTAAGCTTCTAAAGCTTTTGTAAATTTCAATGAATATCGATCTAATTAAACAAAGGACAACGTTCTTTTAAATCATGCATGATGTACAGGGTTATTTTTTTGTCTTCGTACCTTATGCATGCAGCTGCTCTTACAGCTTGCACCTGAAACCGTAAAAGTAATTTCCTTGGATCAGCCAGTGCTTATGCTACACGCACATCGGGCTATTGCATTTAATGTCCGCAAACTTTTGAGGACTCACCCTTTACCTTTTCTTCTTTCCCGTTTACCTCAAAACAATATGGGTCCTACATGTACCCCTGAAGAATTTAGTGAAAATTAAAACTCCAACTCCAAAGAATTCTGTATTTTTTTTCACTCTACTCCCAAAGAATTCCATGGTTTCTGAACAGGTGAGGGCGTGGTGGGAGGGGGGAAGACGGTGGGAAGGAGATAATTAACAATAAATTATTCCTCAAGCCCGAATGGGCTCTGAGTCAATAGCCCATGAGGCCGAAGGCGAGAGGAATCTTATTGTTTTCGTAAAATCCAACTAGTTCGTCAAAAATATCGAGAACAAAATCATTTTATCTACTTAAAGCTAGACTTTAATCCTTTTTTGCCGCCAAAAAGCCGTCACTTTTCGCTACTAGTGGGCTATAACATATTGCCTAGTATAGTAGAATCAGAATGCAGCATTGATAATAGAGCACTAGTTGGATTTTACTGAAATGCAGTAGCCCATTGTATTTGATATAGTTGACATCAAGCATAATTCTTGGCATGCTGTTTATGTGATTTTTAATCCACAGTAAAGCCTACCCTCAAGTCAAGAAAGCAATATCATTTGCCTATATAGGTGCAAGAGTAATCTTTAACTGAATAAACTACAGGTAGCCCAAGCTCACTATGAGAGCCCTGAACAACATATCCTACTTAGCTAATTAATTATTCATACAGCAAGAAAATTATAAGAAGTTGTATGGAGAAATATTCTTTGCACTAAATTATCAAAAGGTACATTGAATATCGCTTTGAAGCTTACCTTTAGCGTCTTCTTGTTTTTCTTTGTATTCTGACTGCATTTCAGACCTCCTAGGCACTCTTTAAGGCCTTTTTTGGAGCGACAGTTTTTCACCCAGATGACGGAAGAGAGAAGAGAAGAGAAGGTTGGCAAACCTCTCTTGACCGGCTCCGCTCTCGGCGGTGATAAATTCCGTGACATTTGCGACATGGAGACAATTCCACCAGAAACAGAAAATCTGTCCTGATAAATAAGCACATTTTCCATCATTCACATCACAAAAATTCCCACTTCGAAGGTCCTAAATCGCCAGCGAAGTGAGCAACACGCGGCTGAGGTTAGGTGAGTCGAGAGCAGACCCGCAATGGACTCCAACCGTCAAGTCGACAATTTCAAGCCGACGCGGGCTGGCAGGGTCAAATTGTTCAACTGTCAAAGGAGCATTTAGCCTACTGGGCACAGTAACTGATTTTTCACTTCTCACACTGCACTCCGGGGTCGCGGAAGTCAAGCATCGCATGTGATAGTGACATGTAATATCAAAACATGTCGCGTTGTTGCATTTGGTTGATCTCCACTCTTCTTTTTAAAAAGCGTTTGACAATGGTTTTTTATGTATGATTTAGAAAAAAATATTGCAATACGAATTACTACGGCTGTCGACAGTTGTTAGCTATTTTTTCTTCCCTTTTTCAACAAGTGACAGTAAGTAGCAAGTTTGGGAACAGGATCTTCCAGAAGGTGCTCTTATCTATTGGCAGAGTTTTTACGGAAAGGAAATATGTAAATAAACATTTCATTGAATTTTCGCTTGGTAATTCTGCCACATTAGCAACACCAATTTCAAGATCAAATTATACATCAGCTGCTTACAGCGCAAGCAAACTATTTCTGAAATATGAATTCCAAATGTAGTAGCTATTTTTGTATTGATTGGATTTCTTGGCGTTACTATTAATCATGGTTTAATAGTAGCATCAAGAAATAGATTGAAATAGAGCTTTGGCTACCTGTGAATAAACTGATGGAAAGCAGTGAACATAAACCTTGTTGTGCGAATAATGTGTACTGGAGAACCTAAGTTACTGTGGACATGCATCTGCCTTTAACGAAAAAAAATGGATCTTATTGCTCTTTAATGGATTTTAGGCAAAGGAAGATGACTTGCCAGATTCAATTCAAGAATATTTAAGACTCTTGCATTCAAGGACAGAAGGTGCTAAGGATGAGGTTGAAGAATGTGAAATAATCTTGGAAACATTACCTCCTGGTAGGTTATCTAAATGTCAGATTATTAAATAAAAAACAATCGCAAGTCAAGACAAGTTCAAATTTTCTTTTGGTAGATACTTAATGACAGCTGAAGTCCCCAGTCCACTATCAAAGATTATTAAGATTGGGGGTTTAAAATGTAAGGCTCAGTGTTCTAGAGCACGCCTTCTAAAGAAAATTGCCCAGTGCGCTGAACTTGTCAAATCTAAGGTACCCAGCATTTGACTTATGAAAAAATTAAGAATTTCCAGTTGCCCAAGAGCCAACAAGATGGGTGCCAGGGCCCACTGTTTTTTGCTCTAGATTAACAGTCCTGAAATGACAGACTAATTTTAATTTTGCTTAATTTTGCCAATTAATGGGCTTCAACCACTATGGAACTTAAATTAGGGAGAGAAATTACATGTAAATGACAAGATCAGAGATTCAAGACAAACAAACATGTCTGTTGGGCATTATTTTTGAAGTTGCAAACAGCAGAGATCAACTTTGAAAAACTGTTAGGCTGAACAGTTTCAAAAACCCTAATTTCATTCTGTTTCAATCTTCTTCAGTTTTGCCCATCTGTGGCATCTGCGTTATCTGTTGTGTTATTTTAACCTTCCTTTAATGTCACTATTCCGCTTAAGATACGCATGAAAAGGTAACACAACTAAATAGCGCACGCAGGCAAATAAGACAATTACTACAAGATGGGGTGATAAGGGGGGGACACAGCCCTGTGGCAGGTTCTAGCGACTTCAGGTTATGCGCACAGCAAAAACACGAGCCTCACTTATTGCCCCACTACCGTGGGGTAGGACAAGAGTATTGGCAGAGCTTTTCTTATCTCCCCAGCGCTGCACGGGCTGGATCGGACAAGATTAAGGCAAATGAATAAGATGGCAAGACACAAGCAATGCCAAAAACTTGGCGGAAGTCGCAACGCAAACTTAACCGTGCCACAAGGAGTGACCCCCCAAACTTTACTGATACCTGACACAACAAAACTCCTCCATAAGGAGGGAGGGTGGGTAACACAATTACTGTAACTGTTTGCTTTTGTGCAAGCTAGATGAATAATGACCAAGTCTGAAATAGCAGAACTTTATAGCTAGACAGTGTCTCAAATGTCTACCAATGAATACAGTTGTACCATAAGCTACCTAGTCTTATCATGATTAAAGGCTAGCCATGAATAGGGCCTTGAAAACAGGGACCAATCTGCGCGATGCTAAGAAAAATATGATGACAAACATACAACAAATTAGCCAGGTTCCAACCGTGAACAGCTTTTGTTTATATCTTAAAATTACCGTGCTTTCATTCATAAATAAGGCATTAAAGATCGAACAGAGTATACATTGGGACAGGCTACCTTAGCCTACCCCCCAAGGGGCTTCATGTTCCATTAACTGCATTTACCATCTGGTAAATGTCTTATTAATGTTTTAAGCGGTTATTTTTATGTTTCTCTTAATTTAACGGACATTTTGAAATATACCTAATTTGTCTGAATTTCGTGACAGTCCAGCTCCTTTAAGTCTCCTGCAAAGTTGTCTGGCAATAGTGCCCCCCCTCCCGCCCCCATAATTTGTCTGAATTTCGTGACAGTCCAGCTCCTTTAAGTCTCCTGCCAAGTTGTCTGGCAATAGTGCCCCCCCCTCCCGCCCCCATGATTTGTCTGAATTTCGTCACAGTCCAGCTCCTTTAAGTCTCCTGCCAAGTTGTCTGGCAATAGTGCCCAACCCCCTCCCGCCCCCATAATTTGTCTGAATTTCGTCACAGTCCAGCTCCTTTAAGTCTCCTGCAAAGTTGTCTGGCTATAGTTCCCCCCCCTTCCGCCCCCATCCCCTCCCAAAAAAATTGCAAGTCTTGTTTAATTTTATAGTTGGATGACATGAATTCAACCAATGGAACAGCCGTCTGAGTTCTGCCTTTTGACACTTTTTACTAAATAGCAAAAGGGTATGTTTCCACAGGCGATGTCATCAAAGAAGATAAAAATTTACTTGCTAGAAGAATCAAGGAGGAGCTTGGTGAAGAATATGAAGAAAATCCTCTTGTTCTTAGAGACCAGGTTAACTTCTTCTAACCCTTTAGTCCCTAGTCTTAGTTACTGAGTAATATTGTTGTTCTCTGTATTGTTTTCCATACATTTCCTGTGGTTCTGTGTAAGAGAAACTGTGTAATAATTGTGACTTTTTTACTCGGTGATCATTTCCCTTCTTCTCGAGAGCTTGATTATGCAGATGAAATAATTATTTTATTTTGGTACTGGCCACAAAAGAGTTAAAGGTCATGCTTTCAGTGCAGGGGGGACTCCCATATCAAAGTGTTGGGGTAGAAAATTTTAGTTTCAATTAGGATGTTCTGGACAGAAAGCCAATACTTTACCCATAAAGGTACATGTTTCTCTTAATCAACAATAATGACATAGTTGTGCTGGAGTATAGTATCCTTTATGAGGGGTCAATTAAAGCCTGTGCTATGTACAATTCAGACTAGTCTCCTTTATGGTTTAATTATGTAATTTTCCCATGAGCACACCCGTCTCCTTCATATGGGAGTTTCCCCTGAGCCCAGTTGTTTGAAGGCCAATTAGCACTAACCAGGGTTTAAATTTTTTTTTTGTCCAAAAGCATGTCTCAGATATTTTTTAGAGCATTCAGTCATCAAATTGGGTTATCTTAACCCAGCTTTGAACAACCCAGACCTCGTGTTTATGCTATCTTAGGCAATTTCAGCACTTACCAAACTATCACAGAAACAACTAAAATATGGAAAGAACTAATTCAAACTGTAGAAAATCAGAAAGAGAGATACAGAAAAAATTGAGCGGAGCATGGATAGGCAAAACAGATTACTTGGGAATTTCATTTCATCAATAAACTTTAAACCAATGGTCTGTCGGGATTTGTGGTTAATAATGATTTTCGATATACAGTGACTATGTAGCTATGTTAATGTTATAACTCAAACTGTGGTAACATTATCATGCCATTTATAATGATTCAGGTCCTATCAGAGCTTGAAGAAGCAGAACTGAGAGAAGAAAGGGAAAAATTAGCAGCAGAAAACAAGAATGGAGAAGAGAATAAATATGCCTTGGATATCATCAGACCAGGTATATTAGACTAACAGTCATTCACGGGTATTGTTCTAAAATTTTTCCATCACAGGAGAAAGTTTATTTCATTGGTCATGTTACAGTAAACTTTGTAGAACTTTGCCTATATAATAGTTACAGTATATGATATTTTTAATAACTGTCACTCCATAATATTAATTTTTGTTATTATTTGCATGTTGTTAACCACTATGATATCATAGGTGACGAATTACTCCTTAATTTTGGCGTGGAATTTCAGCATTAATTTGCAATTTCATATGTGAAATTACAAAATTGCCATGGCAACCCTTCCGTACGTCTCAGTGTCAAGATGGCGACGAAGTTTTAAAATGCCATGAATGAAGATGTCAGGGCACAAAAAAAAGTTTTAGAAAACCTGAACACACAAGAGAACATCAAGAAGGATTCTAACAGGCGAAAAAGTCTGAAAAATAAGCCAAATTTAAGGTCTAAACACTTTTAAAAGTGGGTGAGATCAGATACAATCCAGGATAAACATGTCAAAAATCCAAGATTGCTAACGTAATTCGTCAGCCATGATATTAATAGGTAATCAAATGGTATACTCGTGAAATTAGGGAATAATTTCACTTGCGTTTTGTCCAAATCCTAATAATTTCCCCAGCCTTTAGGCAAGGGAAATTATTAGGATTTGGACAAAACGCGCGTGAAATTATTCCCTAAGTTCACGAGTATACCATTTGATTACACATACAATCATATTCTAAAGGTTTAAGTTTAATTAAACAGTACTCCATAGTGTAAATTTAGATGAAATTCAGCTCTTTAATCCCCTTAGAATCAATGAACACTTTTCATTCAACTACTAGTTAATGCTTGTTTTTCAATTTACCATGTTCCCATTAGTAGCATAGTAGCACAGCCCCACTACTCAAATATATACCACAACTGACCCACAATCTTTGATTCACTCTGACAAAGGGCTAGCCCTCAGATTAAAACAAGCTATTACCTCTATGTCTAAATCTGATTCAGCATTTTAACTTTAAACCTTACAGGTATGTGTTTATTATAAATGGTTTTCATACTTAAAATACCATTTAATACTATTTACCATCAGTGTGTTTATCGTTACATTTTTTCTAATCTTTAGGAGTTACAGAAGAAATTCAAGCTCTGGAGGAAAAAGCCCAGCAAGAGATGAGAGAACTGGAGAAAAAGCGGGCTCAGAAGGAACAGGAGAGAGATAAATGGTACCAGGAGAGAAAACAAGAAGAGGATGAAAGACGAGAAAGAGAAAGAGAAGCTCGCCTCAAGAGACAAGCTGAATTTGAAGCTGCTCAGAAGAAATTAATCAAAGAACAGGAGGTATTTCTAAGAAAAGTAATTATGGATTTGTGCAGTTATCTCATCAGTCATGACCCTGGATCACTGCATCTGTGGCTGAAATGTGGTTTTGCCAGTTCTTGAGAGAGTTTGGGAGTCATACATAAAACATGAAAATTATCTTGGACCATGGACTGATCAAGGGTACATTGTGTCATTAAAATAAGAACATTTTTTTAGCATCAAATCATTTTCCTTGGCTTTATGGCCACACCATAAAATCACTTTACAAGGCACTTGTCAAGCAATTTTCCTGGATGTTGAAATAACAAGCACTTTTATTCAGCAGCAGCTCATAAATTGGCAGTTAGTAGGGCTTTTTTTACCCTGTAGGAAACTTAATTACATTGTAGAACAGCCATCAAACGGCGGTTTTCATATAATTATACCTCACAAAGCCTGTTACAATTATATGGGTTATGCCAGACCTGACTTGACTGTAATATTCCATTTCATTTACATGTAAAAAGGCACTTCAAGCAAAACTGGAAGTGGAGGCAAAAGAAGAAGAAAAGAAATTGAAAGAAATGGAAAAGAAATTCCAGGTGACAATATTTTAGTTCAATTTACTTTGTAAAGAATTATAACTAAATGTAATGCTGTGCATGTAGAAGAAAAAGGTATTGTTAGGTGCTCTTTAATACATTGATACAGGTGTAGAGGGATGTATATATTAACATAGTAGGTTTTCCTCCTACAAAATAGTTAAAGAAGTACATTTAATGCAGTAAAATATGTTGCAAAGTAATTTACAGTTCCAACACACCGCCAAAAAAAACTGATGTTGACTATTCATGTCATGTATAAATACATTGTATTCTCTTTTAAAGGTGGAGATGAAGGCAATTGAAGAGGAACGAAGAACACAGAAAGAGGCATTTGTGGATGCTCAAGTAGGTGCAGAATGCACAAATCTGCTGTATTGTGGGTGGTTGTGTTAACCTGGTGCGAGAGAGTTGCACGTATGGCATTTTGCTCCAGGACTATATGCATGACTTTCTTCAACACTATCTGTCTGTAACACCCACTTCTTCAGCCAGGGGCACTGGCTGTTTTCTGTGAAATGCTTGCCCGGAAAAATAAGACGTGGCTTAAATAAGACGTTAACGCCTGCGTCGCAAGTGGAGGTTGGGTGCCCATGGGCCAGGGGGCTGCAACCGCAATACACCCCAAGGCGGAAGAACACCCACAGGCCTACCAACCCGCAACCCAGCCACGAGCCCCCCCGCGCCCAGCCCCCCACTATAGCACCCGTCACACTGAGGCCAGAAGCCCAGTGGAAGTAAAATGAACCAACCCCTGAAAGAATAAATAACTAAATAAATAAATAAGAAAGAAAGCGGGGGGAGGGAGGGGAACCCAAGAGAAACGCTACGCTACTGGAACGCCACGCCACGCCACGCTAACAAAGCTTCGAGTACAACGCAAACACAGCGTAGGCACGTGGCCTGCGCATGCGCCAAAGCGACATACCGCTGGACAGGAATCTGCCCCCATGCTCACGAACAATGGTAAACGCTACAAACGCAAACATAGTCACGCACAACGCTACAGACGACCAATGCGCTACCAAAGAATTCCCAAAACACCCGAGACCATAGCTCCTAGTCGTTAACGACATTAAATATAATTTAATAGTATTTAACGCCTGCGTCGCAAGTGGAGGTTGGGTGCCCATGGGCCAGGGGGCTGCAACCGCAATACACCCCAAGGCGGAAGAACACCCACAGGCCTACCAACCCGCAACCCAGCCACGAGCCCCCCCCGCGCCAAGCCGAAGGGACCTCCGGGTAGGAAACCCGGAGCAAGGGGGCTCGGGGCTGCAGAGCCCCAGGCCCCGAGGGCCCAAACCTGAGGCACCCACCCCCACGGCAGCCGCAAAGGTAGTAGAGATACCTGCTATGCAGCCAGCTGTCTGGATACGTGGACGATGGAGCTAACTGGAGTGCGAATATAAATCTGGTAGGCATCACTAGACCACCGGCCTAGGGTCTTGATCAGATGATCCGGAACTCCCCGAGCAGCAGCTGTAGTTGCCGCCCCAATACGGAAGCTATGGCCTGAATAGGAGCCAGTATAGCCAGCTGAGTGCAAGATAGACTGAACTGTGGATGACAACTGTTGCCGAGTAAGAGGGCGACCATCACTAAAAGTAAAGAGAGGACCCTCAGAAGAGCCACGCAGAGCCAAGAAGTTGCTCAAGGCACGGATGGGACACACCGGGCCCTCACCACGCCCCACATATATATCACAGCCCATGCGAAACGGATCAGTCTTAGAGCACTTGATATGAACTTTAAAACAGGTAGGATTCACCAGGGAATCAGCTTGCAGGTCAGCAACAGTCATATGGATACTAGGCTGAAATGCAGAATTGACCGTGAACTCCCCAGCTCGTAAGAAACCGAAGAAAACCAAACAGCATGCCGCCCACAGCATCACATGGTCTCTCCTGGAGAAGTCCAGACGATGTTGAATCGCCCGCAGATGATCCAGGGTGATAGGCAGGCGCCGGGGTGATACTGGACCTTGAACCCGCTTAATTCCCCTGAGCAAACGCGGCAAGCGAAGGCAGTTGACGAAAAGGTCCGACACGCCATGGTCAATGTGAAGGGAACGTACTGCTGACAGGTATATTTTTATAGATGCGTGGGTCAAGGTGTCGGCCAAGAGTGAAGCAAAGCGCATGAGAGTCTCCTCATCGGCCGGAGGGAAGGAGCCATCGCTGTTAAGACGACCATTTCGGCGGCAAAAGTCAATATAGCGACGTTGAGCTGAGAGATAAACACGCCGAGTGGAGGGCGCGAGTCCCTGGGAGAGCAGAAACTGACACCTCTGGGTCAACACGTCTGGAGTGCGGCCAGCAGCGACTCGGGAATCACACAGGGAGTCAGGTCGGCTTGAGGTGCCAGACGACGAAAACGCTGAAATTGAAAGCGTGAGAGGGAGTCAGCCACTGGATTGGCCAAGCCGCAAACTGAAGATGCAGTAAACATACATGAGTGGCGTATAGCCAGCAAGGATAAATGACGCAGCAACCCCATCAAGTGGTGGTCCCGTGAAGTGCCAGACTTAAGTACAGCCACCACTGACTCATTGTCGCACAGGAACTCGACCCGCCGAGAGACCCACTGAGAACCCCATAAGGCAGCGGCTACAACGATGGGGAAGAGCTCTCCTTGTACGCGATCGATAACGATCGTTGCTCCATAGACCAAGCGCCTCAAAACCACTTGGTGTTAAAAATAGCCCCATAGCCCAGTGAGCCTGCAGCATCCGACGAGACTTGGAAGTCCGGGACGGGCGCCCACGTGGGCATGCAAAAGAAACTGAGGCCATCCCAGGTTTGAAAAAGCTCCCGCCACCAGGTAAGGTCCCGACGGAATTCTTGGTTTAGCCTGATGGGGTGATCGTCCAGGCGGAAGGCACAAAGCAAGTCAATCATCCGACGAAGAAAAGTCCTCCCTTGTGGGGCAACCTTGCAGGCATGATGGAGGTGGCCAATCAAGGATTCCAACTCCCGCCTCTTACAAAAACGCTTGGTGGACCACTCTTCAAGTAAGGCAACAATCCGGTCTCTTTTCTCAGTGGGCAGGCGAGCCTGAAGCCTATCGG
The DNA here is from genome assembly GCA_964035525.1 of Porites cylindrica. NCBI lineage: Eukaryota > Metazoa > Cnidaria > Anthozoa > Scleractinia > Poritidae > Porites > Porites cylindrica. The sequence continues at coordinate 13,664,753 of OZ037780.1, read as the reverse complement.
AGACAAGTTCAATCCCGAGGACAGTTAAGCAAGTCGTTGGTCTCTCTACCTTGTCATGATGAAGGGGGAGGCCAAGCCTCTCGCAAAGGCGAACACAGGTAAGTAAATAGAAGTGGCAGAGCGGGGATGACGGTGGACCAAGGGTAAAAAAGTCATCCAGGTAGTGGCGTAGGAAGTCCACACCATAATTATGAACCAAGATCCATTCAACCTGGTCCGCAATAGAAGTGAAAATAAATGGCGCTGAACGCAACCCAAACGGGAGAACCAGATCGACAAAGTACTTCCCACGCCACTGCATCCCCAGCAAGGGGCGATCGTCGGGATGGATAGCCACATTCCGGTATGCACTGGCCACATCAAACTTAGCCATTGGTGTTCCGCAACCCCGCGCCATGATGCCCTCAATAACTGCATCGACTGAAACGTACTGCGCTGTGAAGGGAGGCTTGGGAATGCCATCGTTCACGCTGTGCCCAACAGGAGAGGAGAGGTCAAGGATGAGACGCCATTTGCCCGGTTGATTGTTCTTGGGAATGACCCCAAAACGGCTGATATGTAGAGAAGGAAAAGGAGGGACTGAAAAGGGGCCAGCCACCCTGCCAGAGGAAACTTCGGTCTGCAAGTAGGAGTCTATCACAAATGGGTGCTCGAAGGAGGAACGCATGTTCGAAGAAGCGGACTTAAGATTGACCATAGACGACTCAAAGCAAATGCGAAAACCCTCACGTAATCTGGACAACACATAGGCCACTACTGCCTGGTCAGGATGATGCTGCAGCTCTGTCTGAAATTGATCCAGCCGTAGTGAAGAGACCTGGGAGGCTGGGGCTAACGGCGAGAAAGAATGAACAGAAACTGCAACGCTGGGTATACTAACTGGAACTGTAACAGAACAAGACGACTTGACCGAGGAACGCAGATCATGCTGCCCCACTGAAAACGCAAAAACACTATTTACACTATGTAGACGAGCCTCACCGGGCATAACCGCCCATTCAGTACCGTCCCCCTCTCCCCCCGGGTTGGGGAGATCGGGATCGTGCGCCAGAGGAGTTGGGAAATGGACAATAATTGTCCATTTCCCAACTCCTCCTTGATCTGGGTGTGTTCACCCTCACAGTTACTGCAGCGGTGTTGATATTTGCACCTACCAAAGGGCCAGCGGCACTGCCCATCATTCCATGAATGGCAAAAAGGAGGGACCAGGCTGGTGTCACGGGAGGCGGCAGGAAGTGGAGCTGATGCCGTGGAAGAAGATGGCCGAGGTGGCGGGGGTGAGGCCATGGCTAGAGACCTTAAGTGAAAGTTGTATAGGTCTAAGTTCATCCTAGACCAGTCACTGAGACCAGAGGCAGCCGCATCCTTTCTGAACGCCAGGTCATACTCTAACCAGGTTGAACTTGGAAAATAACGAGCCGTTTGAATGATAAGCAGCTTATACTTGAAGAGATCGGGCCAACGATGAGGGTGAGCCGCGCACAGCACCATCTGAAAAATAGTAAAGGCTTCCGTCCAAGTCAAAATGCCTTTTATTTCCACTTGCCTGCGTTTTGAAGAGGACACCACGAGCTTACTATCGAGGAACGTTTGCGGCTCCTGCTCCACGGCGCGGAGGTTCACGGACAACAAATCTGCCAACTCGACAAACTGGCCACCCACAATTTTTGACACCAGTTTTGAAGGAATAGGGGCATGCCCCGGACCAACGATAAAAGCCTTCTCAGACTTGGGAGATGCCAACGAAGACTCAAGGCTTGGAAGACCGCTAGTAACGCCGGGCGATGCGAAAGTGGAGGGAGTAGGTGCTACAGGGCGGGCCGAGCTCGAGACGGTAATGGCCGGCACTGGCGTAAACGTAGGAACAAACGCGGGAAGGGTAAACGTATCTGAAGCCACCGAAGAAAAACCGTCACTTGTACTCGCACTCGAAGCGGACGCTGAAGAAAATAAAGGTTGTGGAGCCCCGCTAGCAGAAACGCCTGGAACCGAAGGAGAAACCTGCGAAGAGGCGTTTCTCTGGATCGATGAAATAATGGCGGGAATGGAGTTTCCGATTGCCCGAACCACAGCCTCGGTGAGGGAGTCAGCCAACTGAGGAGACCAAGAACTAGAAGCCGTACTCGACACAGGACTTTCAGACGTTGCCGTAGAAGGAAGGGAGTCTTCGGTAGGAAGGCCCGCCGATAAGCTGTTGTTGGTCGAGCGAGATGGGCGCGGCATTACAGAGGACGACCAAAAATTCTCCAGCAGAGGACGAACCACAACAGGAACAACGACGAACAACGGCAACGAAAACCACTTCGACCGGAAAAAACTTTGACAGAACCAAGAGAAAACGCAATGCTACTCGAACTGAGAAAACAAGCTAACCAAAACTAGGGCAGAACCAAGAGAAACGCTACGCTACTGGAACGCCACGCCACGCCACGCTAACAAAGCTTCGAGTACAACGCAAACACAACGTAGGCACGTGGCCTGCGCATGCGCCAAAGCGACATACCGCTGGACAGGAATCTGCCCCCATGCTCACGAACAATGGTAAACGCTACAAACGCAAACATAGTCACGCCCAAAACACCCGAGACCATAGCTCCTGGTCGTTAACTACATTAAATATGATTTAATAGTATCGAACTGTACCATTTATACGAGCATGTCTTATCTAAGAGGAGAACAGCTCGTATAAATGGTTCGCGTATTATTTCTGTTCTTGACTCGTTTTCATGTGAATGTTGCCCGTAGCAACGGCAATCCAACGTGGCGCGCCAAGAATTAACGCATGCGTACTATGCGTTCGCGTCTTATGTAAGACGCGAAGGCCATTTATACGAAGTTTTTCTCGTCTTAGCTAAGACGCGTCTTATCTAAGAACAGGTGTTAAGGGCTGATCTAAAATAAGACGCGTCTTAGCTAAGCCGCGTCTTGTTTTAGACGAAATATGCCGTTTGTACGGAACTTTCGCGTCTTATTTAAGACGCGTCCTATGTAAGACATTTCTGTTGCCTGAGAAAGACTGAGAAAGGGATCTATTGCTGTTTTGACAAAGTACGGTGTAAGAAATTATTTGACCTCCCCTTACGTGACGCTTTCTTCTTTTTTTTTCCGCCTTGCATGCGACCCTCTGCATTTGCAGAATCTCGCTTTCCATAACTTACATATACATGTAGTTTTGTGGTGGAAGGTAGTGGGTTAATCGACGGTGAAAATGCAAGGTTTTCATTAAGATTTCATGTTGCCGTACAGAATGTATTTATGCAATTTTATGCAATTAGTAAGCAAGAGATTGAACAACCAGTAAGTCCTTTTGATTTTATTTTTCTTATGTTTCCTATGAAAGTAGTTGGAGATCGTGCTCATTGCAACCGCAGGAAATCCTCGGCCCCAGGCCCTTATTGACAGCCATGGAAAATGGATGACTTGTTATGCTAAAATGTGACAAGGATTTTCTAATTTTTGTCTACAGCGAAAAGAGGCAGAATATCAGCAGAAGAAAAAAGAAACTGCAGCCACTAAAATTCAGCGGTTTTATCGCGGATTTAGGTATGTGAATCACTGATTACTTACATTTAAGTTTACAGTTTGGCTTGAAGCAAAGCTATTTCTGATATGAAATAATTATTGTCAAAAGCACTCAAATTTTAGTTAAATTTTAAGGTGGGGTGGGGGGGGGGGGGTGGTTTAACAAGCCCTTATACGAGCTATAAAATGGTGACAAACAGCTAACTTTACAGTAGATTGATAAAAAATAGCTTGTCTAAATGGAACGCCTTTTTGTCGAGGTATAAGGATTATGACGAATACAATGTGTAAGTATAAAAAATTTAATTTGTGCCTTTCGTCTGTGATGATTATTGTTACGCAACTGGTAGGAAATGCCTAGACATATTGTTGTTTGCAATCAGTTGGCAACTATTTTTAACATAATTATACAACCAGTAAGCTCCAATTAAGCAAGAAAACGAAGTTTATGAAGTGACAATGTACGAACAGAGGGTTTTGCTTGGAATGAAATGTCTTCTTGCATGCCTGCATTCTTATGTTTTGTGGTCGGCTAAACTAAACTAGCAGAAACACTGGAATGTTTTATTTTCATGCTCTTTTGTCCTGATAGCAAGGAATTGTCGGAGTGTTTTGAAAACAAGCCTCTTTTTATTCAGGGTAAGAAAGCAGTATCAGCCTTTTCTGGAAACCAAACGAGTTGAAAGAATAAAGAAGAGAAATGAGGAACTTGACCGAATTGAAAGAGTAGAAAAAAGGTTAAGAGATGAAGCAGAAAGAAAGAGACTGGAGGATGAACGGAGAAAGAAGGAAGAGGAGGAGAGGAGAACGAGACAAGAAAAAGTCGAGAAAGAAAGAAAATTAAAGGAAGAGCAAAGAATTAGAGAGGAAGAAAAGCGAAAGAGGGAAGAAGAGGAAAGGAAAAGTGTACTGGAAGAAGAGAAGAGGAAGAAAGAAGAGGAAGCAGAGAGGAAGAGAGAAGAGGAGGAGAGAGTGAGAGAAGCAGAATTGAAGAGGAAGTTGGAAGAGGAAAATAGAAAGAAGGCTGTAGAAGATGCAAGAAAAAAGCGAGAGGAAGAAGAGAAGCTGAGAGATGCAGAATTAAAAAGAAAGCTGGAAGAGGAGAAAAGAAAAGCAGATGAAGAATCTAAAAAGAAGAGAGAAGAAGAGGAGTTAAAAAGGAAGCTGGAAGAAGAGAAAAGAAGGGAAGAGGAGAGAAGAAGACTGGAAGATATGAAAAGAAAAGAGTTGGAAGACAAAAGAAGAGAAGACGAGAAGAAAAGTAGAGAAGAACGAGAAAGGGAAACGGAAGTAGAAAAGAAAAAAATGGAAGAGGAGAGCAAACGGTTAGAGACAGAAGAAGAAGCAAAGAGAAAAGCAGAAGTCAATATGAAAGAAGAGACACACATCTCTCAGGTCAAGAGTGACTTTCAAGAGGTGAAGGACAATTCAGTTCCTGGATTAACATTGACTAAAGAGCTTGAGGAAAGAAGACTTCAGTGGGTTAAAGAGCATACTCCCTGGAGGTTTGCCAAACCTTACTTCACTTGTAATTTACTTTCTTGAATAGTTAGGGACCCCTACGTCCTTGCTGTGTACTTTTGTTAGTTACAAAATTAACAAAGAGCCAATTAACTGCGAGAAGCTTATTATAAGTGAAATCATTGTTCTTATTTTCGCGTGTTGAATGTACTTTAAAGGAACTTTACCTGACAGGCCGGCCTTTTGTAGTTTAGGCTTATTCCTTAGCAGTATTTTTAGATTAACGGGCATCGTGGCCGTCTGTGGTAACAAAAACCGATGTATCTATTTAGGATTGTGTCGGCTTTTTCCTATCTTGGATACGGCCTAAGAACTCAATTCAAATTCACCTATATTTGCGTACTAAACGAGATGGAATATAATAGCGGTACAGTTTAAAACAGCGCGAATCAGCTTCTGGTAGCTGCTTCTAGCTGTACCGATAAGCAACCAAATCACAGACCATTTGGGTTCCCTGTTGGTCTTGTATAGGTAGCTTGATGGCTGACTTTTTGCTGTGGGTTTTGTTTTATCAGAAAAATATCCACTGCAGAAGAGAGAAATCATCCTGTAGCAATGAAGTCCAAACCAAGGTACTGTAAATTATATTGCTAATATTATATGGTTACAATAGTACGCGCACTCTAATTGGCTGTTTTCTTGTGATTACTGGGCATTACTGGCTAGGTCCCCAAGGCGTATACAATCTGCGTTTAACTTGATAGTGGACTTCCTTATGAACATCCATGTTATGGTCAATTGACAGCTGTCAAAAAGGGTATCTGCTGACCAGTGTCACCTGACTGTATTGCGGGCTCAAGTATACAACTCATTGAGGTGACGAGTTTTTTAAAGTTATCCGCTGACTAGTTGTTGGTTTTAATTGATCGCTCAGGTCCATAATGAAAAAAACCATATATTAAATAACTTATTAAACTCGTCCGTTACATGTAGGTCAGTGATGTATTGACCTTGCCATCGCTCGGTCATTACATCAAAGCCTCGGTCTGAGATTTCCCTGTAATGACCTCACTCTCGGTTAATAAGTAGTATAAAATCGCGGCACTTAAAGACAAGAAATAAAAAATACTAAAACAACGTAATATTTCATTTATAATACAGAAAATCCTCCATATGCGACCACCTCCCTTTAGCCAGTCCTTTGTCAGAAGACACCCTCCGTGGTTTAATTCTCGTAAGCGACCACTAAATCTTGGCATTCATTAATGACTTCTCTCTTTTTTTTGTACTTTTTCTTTTTAGTAGGAGAATATTTTCAGCCAGCAAACGTCTTCCTGCTTTAACAGAGGAACAGCTATTGAAGTCATCGCCTCCTGATACACCTTTGTTTAGGGTAAGTTGTTCAGCTGTAACTGCTTTAGTTTCTTGGTAGTGCAAAGGACGGGTCACACTAGGCGACAAGTTCCATGGATGTGACGTATTTACAGATCTTAGAGACAGTTCGCATAGTGTGACTTGGGGAAGGCACCGTTTTAGGGACGGCACCGTTTTGGGGACGCCACCTTAAGAAAAATAACCAAATGAAATAACCGGCACCTTCTACACAGGCTATGAAAATCTGTTTTAGTCCGAAGGGAAAGTTTTGTCCCGTGGACAAAGATTTTCAGAAAAATTCTTCATATAGCACTAGACGAATTGTGGCTGCGACTCATTCCCTCATCATGTTGATGGGATAATTTCGCCTCACCTACACGCAAGAGCGTATTGTCGTAGAGGCTTTTTGCAGGACTTGTTGCAGAGTATCTCCTTTACCTTAACCTATTAGACAGAAACTTTGCGGCACACTTGGGGCCATTTAAAGAACCAGCTGTCCATATAAGACAAACGCTTTTCCAGTGTGGTAAGAACCATCATGTTCTTCACATAAGGTATCCTTCTTTACGTGACACCAGCTTTAGGTGTCTAGCGTAGAGAGGTTTTCTTCTTAAAAAGAGTTCATTTCCGGTAAAGAGTATATTTAAAGTGCAGTAAAGACTAATCACCTTTTATTAAAATCCAACTAGTGGTGTATTATCAATGCTGCATTCTGATTGGTTGAGCTGCTACTAGGCTATATGTTATATCCCAGTAGCAGCGAAAAGCGCCGGCTTTGAAAACCAAAACAATGGCGGTTGAATCTTGTTTTGCTAGGTAAAGTTGTTTTGTCTCGAAATTTTTGACTAACTAGTTGGATTTTACTAAAACAATTATTCCTCTCGCCCTCGTGGCCTCTGAGTCAATAGCCCATTCGGCCTTCGGCCTCATCTATTGACTCAGAGTCCATTCGGACTCGAGGAATAATTGTTAAATACATGTCATTGTAGAGGTAAAGAAATCTTTTTAGAAAAAGAAACATTGTGATTTCAGGTCAAGTGTATTGTCCTCAGGGATGCACAAAGCTGTAACATGGAAAGTCTGTGCAATTGTCCTGAATTACAGTCTCTAGCACTTCACAACTGTGGATTGCTGGCTGTTGAAGGTCTGGAGAAGTGTACAGAAATGCAAGAGTTGTATTTGGAGGTGAGCGATTTCCTCTAGGCAATAAATGGAAGTCAGAGTTACACTGTATCATTAGAGTTTTCAAGTGGTCAGTTTGGGGCTTTATGTCATAGCGGATCTTGCTGTCATCAAATGAAATTAAAAGGCCGATGAGTGTTTATGTAAGTGGTTTTTAGCCAGGTGTAGAAAAGCATTTTCATTTGAGTTTACGTAAGTTGGTTATGCGTTTTTGCGTTATGTCTTTATTTGATTGGTTGGAAAACTTCACGCCACTTTCTCGATCTACGTCCCCTGGGTAGATTTCCCGCCATGTGATCCGAGGTTACGGTTTGGCATAGTAGCCTGCCCAGCTGGTCGTTTTGTTAGACTACGAGCAGTTTCTCCTCTTTCTTAGTCCGTGGGATGATATGCGCGAGAAACGAGAATTTACATGATTCCTTTAATATGGAGAACTTCTGCATTTGCTCTTTGCAGAACAACCAAATTGAAGCAATAAACTGTAAAGGTTTGTCTAAGTTGGAAGAAGCTTCTTTTGCTAACAACAATTTGACGTCTATTCATGGTTTGGAAGGCTGTCATAACGTTGTAACTTTAGACTTGAGCAATAACAAAATCACAAGGATAGGTATGTTGAATTAGTCTTGTTCAGGATTTGTTTGTTTGTTTGTTTTCTGTCTATCGGCTCTTTTAAAAGCCCAGAGTCAAAACTCATAATAAATCCCAAATTTCATTTAAGACACAAAGTGTACATTGTACGTGAAAGTACTGCTCAAGTGGTTTTGTTTGAATGGTTCACCATAGGATTTCATTCACTGGCAAACTCAAAAGTTAGAGCCACCTTGTACAGGATAATAAACAGAACCACGTGAAAGTACTGCTCAATGGCTTTCATCTGAATGGTCACACAAAATGACTCCACCCACAGACTCAAAAGTTGGAACAACATTGTTCAGCATAATATTTTTGTTAATAAACAGTATCACAGAAAAGTACTGCTGAGTACGTAGTTTTCATTTAAATGGTCAAGCTTTACGATTTTCTTCCATACACTTAAAAGTGAGAGCTATACTGCATGAATCCGCAATTGCTGGCCATGGCAGTAGGAGGATTACTGCTTACGATGTAGTTTATTCCTTAAATTATGTTTTGTTGTGCTGTTCTAGGAGACTTATCATCCTGCAGCAAGATACAGCGTTTATTCATGGACAATAACCAGCTGATTAACACTAAGGTAATTTGAAGGTCAAAATGTTAAAGCCCACCGATTTATAGTCGGTCAGTTCATATTGTTCTTAGCCTGTTTCAGGCGTTCAGATTATGGGGACGACCGAAGAGCGCGGTATGACCAGGAAAACCCAGTAAGGGGTGGGGTAGGGGGTAAAAAATGGGCTATGTTTTTCTGTGCTGACTTACTTGGTTACATAGCTGTGCATGTGAGTCAGTAGACTTCCTCAAGTCGGCCTCTCATGAGTTCTTAAAAGTGAGTGAAGCGAGCTTCAATGTATGAGTCTCGAGGTCGACTTGTTTCGCCGGAATGAATTTGAATCACATTATAAATTCATGCGGGAAAAAAAAGGTTGAGATATGCTGTGTCGGAAGTGGTTTGAAATATCACTGTCTGCCCTATTGAACAATTGTCATGACGTCACCGGTAGAATTTCTCACCGCTGAATTACGCGTCAAAAAGATATGAAAAGTCCTTTAAAATGGCATAACCAACTAGAAAAAAAGATACTAAAAATGAAGGACTTTTAGAAAGTCTAGTGACTCAGATACGGCGTAGTGAATGGCCATGATTTTAAAGTAAAAACAATAAATTCTATGTTAAAACCAAGGTATTACTATTGGTTCAATTTTTTCCACCATAGGGTTTATCCTGCCTTACGAATTTGCAACATCTCAGCCTTGCACATAATCATCTGGCACGCGTTTATGATATAGATAAGGCCATGCTGCTTCAAACTTTGAATCTTCAAGCTAATAATTTGCAAGAGGTAAGTTCAAGTTGATATTGTTGTTCATTGATTTTGGTATGGATGACCTTGTAATCACCATTGTCATAGCTGTCATCTTCATCATCAATTTGGGTGCCCTTAATGAGGCTGGTTCTCACCTGCCGCAAATCTACCTGCGTTATAGCTGCCCGTTTCTCGGGAGTTTAACAACGAAATTTTATAACGCCTTGTGAACTTGAATATGGTCCCTTGGAATTCAAATTCAGGAGGAAAGACTGAGATACTGAAAGAACGCAAATTCACTTCTTAAGGAGCGTTCTCGTTGCTGTCGCGTCGTTGGATCTTAAAGTCCCTAATAGGGACCTTAAACAACTACGAAAGCGACGGTTAACGGGAACGTCAAAAGAGCAGCTGTAAGTTTGATAAATATAACAACAACAACTCTAAACATACATCACGCTTTTCGGTACATTTCTTTGTCGTCAGTGCACGACCATGACCTCACGCGAAATATTCTAATGCGATGTTTCGTCGAGGACGTAACACCCACGGCAATTTTTTTCTTTCTTTTTCTAAAATTTGTCGCGGATCGTAAGGGTGCTGCTCGGGGACAATTTACCCTCATTTGGTGAATTAGGAAGTTGGAATAATCGCAAAATATGAAAGAACAGAAATACCCTTTTAAAGCGGCGTTTTCACTGCCGTCGCCGTTGTGGTTGCTTAACATATCACAATTACTGTGATTTGATCATCACTTTTAACTTCGCTCTGATATTAATTCATGGTGATAATCAGTGTCGTTTGAATAATTATTATCCTCATCGTTAACTTTGTCTTTTCCTCTTTATCACTATCGGCACCACTGATATATGTTATGGTTTACTTTTATACTTCGTCTTGGCTTAGAATTTGTTTCCCTTTGTTTTGGGGTATGGTAATGTAAGATAATGAGTTTAAAACAAAGAGAAATAAAATTTAAACCAAGGATAAAATTGAACCACAACAGATATACCTTGAAAAGTTCAACGCATGAGGGCTCGAGTTAGGTTTGTTATCCTTTGGTTGCCAAAACGTTGTCGATCTCGTCTCTTACAGCCTCCTCAGCTAACAAACTGTGTTTTGTTGAGGGAGCTCAAACTCGATGATAACAGCATTTCTTCCCTGGATTCCTTGTCAAGTGCTTGGCTTCCGTTGCTTCGTTGTCTTAGCGTCAGTCAAAACAGGTGTGTCTGCTTATATCCGTATTCCTGGACATTTTCTCCTTTACATTTACCGTAAATCCTAAGCCCCAGGGGGCTAATTTTTTTCAAACATATTTGAGGAGGGGTGGTGGGGGGGGGGGGGGGTGCTTAACTGAGAAGAAGCACTTATGTGAAGTGGGGGAGGGCGGGGGCGCTTGTTTAATTTAGCAAAAACGATGGTATCAGTTCTCCATGAAGAACTAGAATACAAAGTGGAGAAGCTCAAGTACAAGAGGTTGGAGGTCATGCAACCAATGATCAAAAACAAATCCGAACTTTCAGCTGGCAAATAAACCGTCCTGGATCAGGCCACACCAAGTTTCACAGTCGTGATGGATTAATACAGTCTATCATGACTATCATTGATTAGTAAATACTGTAATGATAAGGATGAAGGGGGGGGGAGGGGGCTTATAGAGATGGGGGGGCTTATTAGACTGTTCACAGTTCTCTATTTTTCCGTAAGATCGTGGAGATCGAGCGCTTTGCGTTACTTACTGCCATCTTCAGTGAGTGTCAAAACTACTTAGGGGGCGGAGGGCGGTTTGATAGGAAGCGAGAAAAATTGTTCCCCCCACCCCGCTCCCACTAGGGCTATGATGCCCGACGCCCGCCCCCTCGGTACATGTGAAAATCAAGATGGCCGTCATTGACGGTAAGACGCGCTATATTTAAACGATTACACGAAAAAATAGGGGACTCACTGCGAATAGTCTAGGGGCTTATTAACTTTCTTCCACTGAAAAGGGAGGACTTTTTTGAGAGATGAGGCTTATTTGAGAGGGGGGATTAATAGAGGATTTACGGTACTTGATGTTGTTCTGCTTCTCCTGAGTACTCAGAAGTGTTGATTTTATTCTTATTCTTTACTTGCATACATTATTGTTTACTCAATTATTTCTGGTATTTAATTTGTACCTCTGAATATTGTATACGTATATATTGATGATTGTTGCTTTTAGTATTTAACTATAATTGCTGAGATATCTGTAGAGATTTTACCGATGAAATAAATGTAGATCATGTAGATGCTCTACGAGCGAGCCTGTCCTGAAAATCAACCTATTCTCACTAAGACACTGTCTATATATCTTTCATCTACCATGTGTTGTGTTCATGTCTAATTAAGTTTATTACCACTAGCTCGCTGTTATTAGGTCCTAGGTTCAACAGTTACCTTGTCAAACTTGACAACATCCTCACCTGGGTAGAAAGCGTCATAAGAAGCGCATGTATTTAACAAATGTAGAATGTTCAAAACTCAACTGAAACCGTGCGCCGCGTGGGGGTTGTCTCAGTCCAACATTTTTGGTTTATTAGAGTGTAAGCAATGCAAAATTGATGTCTTTGCGTCTTTTTTTTTTTTTTTGCAATAGCACCGAAATTTAACATCTGTTCCCGGTCCGGCGAAGTATCTTGGACAATAGCGTGCGAGAGACGAAAACAAATTAGGCAATCATTACGTCATTTCCATGTTCTCTTCTCTGCTAGACTAAAGCTTTCAACCAATGAGGATGAGAAATCACTCAGTTATGTTGAAAATACATATGGGCAGCAATGGGCCGGACCTTTGAGTGTCTGTTTAAATCTGTACTGTCACAGTTAACCGCTGAATGTATTGTGGTTTTTGCATACAGTATTTCCCAGTTATCTCCTCTTGGTAACTTGATCATGTTGGATTTTTTGGATATCAGCAATAATCTTATATCAGGTATGAAACTGGCATGCATTGAAGCAAGATCGTTTTCATATGACGTCATGGCGACCATATTGGTGTACAAAACGATGAAATGGTAGCCATGAGGGTGTATTTTTAGTACACCCCTTCCTCTCAATCCCCTACCTCTTTCGACGCCTGCTACGCAGACTAACCAATAAAATGCTGTGATGATTGAACTCTTTTCTCATGTAAAATATTCTTTTGTTACGAGAAATTTGCATAGCCATTGATCACCTGACAACAAATAACAGCAACTGAAAGTTAATCGGTAACCCTTCCACTCTCAAAGATTGTCTTGGAATCATGTGACAGACTTGTACCTTTTGTGCCTGTGAACAAAATCCCATGTAGTTTCACTTTTTGTTGCTGTATGGAATGTTTCTTTTTGATGTTGTTGTTGTCTTGAGGCCATTACTTGTAAAAGCGCTAAAAATAATCAATAGTGCTTCGCACGTTAAAAAAGGTATTAAATGAAAAAAGAAAAAATTGAAAGAAGAACGAGGTATTACTTTAAAAAAAAGTTCCGTGGAAAGCATGTAGTAAAAATGATCACCAAACTCTCTAAGACCACTGGAGTAAAAAATAGAAAAAAGGAGTGAATCAGCTTTTGATAAAAAAAACTTTTTTGCCGTTACCATTTTTTAACGTCTTACCGTTATGATTTGACGATTATATTCAGTGAGTCTTCGTTTTGGACTACATAACATACCTCGGGAAGCGATGGGCAAGGAGAACGACCATTTACACTAAGGGTCGTGCTTAAGTCCTGTTGCTCTAGGCAATCTTCGGTGTAATTTTTAAGCGCGTTTTTTTGGGTGAGTAGGGAGCGGAGAAAGGCGTGCCCTAGAATTGTGAAATTCTCACAGTCACGGTGACGGCGTAATGGTGGAGCGTGGGAGACCCCACCCCCACGTGGACCTTTTTCCTTCTGCTCATCCTCTTGATCGCACTTTTTGCTTACATCGACCTTCCTCTTCTTTCAAAATCCAAGATGTTCACGGCAGAAACTGTGTGACAAGTTGTAAGAACCATTCCCAAAGTGTAACAGGGTATTAGGCGTTATATTAGGGGGCTTAAGCAGGAACGTTTTTGAGCGAGGCACATCAACCAGATGTGAGCTTTTTTTCTCTTCAATATGCCTTGACGCCACCAATTTTGTATGGCTAAGTGTTTTTACTCTTTTAGAGACTATTTGCCCAAAAATCTGTTCAAAATAATGGCTCAAGTGTGCAAAAAACAAACATTATGATGAGAAGATGGAATCATAATGTCATTTTGTTTCGAGGCATTTCCCGTTTCTTATCAGCAGTGTGCAGGCGGTGGTTCCCTGGCCAATCAGGAGATCGAACGTGTTTAGTGCTCTATAAAAGACTTGTTATATGTTTCGCGCAGCCCTTCTAACTATTACCATCAGCCTGTACTAGTGACATCCCTTTGACGCTAAGTTGAAAATTTTTCCCACCACCCCCCCCAGTCTCCGACCTGCCACCTTCTACATCTTCTTTTAGTTTTATCTTCTTTAGTTTGTCGCAAGTATTTGCTAATTTGTGGCGGATTTTTGTCCCCACCGTTCCTGAAGAGATGTTAATTAGTTAGTTCTATCATTGGTTTCAATTAAAAACGTCACGCTTGTGGCCATTTATTCCAAACAGTTGAGATTCTTGCTCGGGTCATCTCTTCAGCAAACCAGTGCGCCACCATGCGGAGCTCTCGATCGTTTTCGTAAATTCGGTTTGGGAAGACTCGCAATAAAAGTCCACTTCCGATTGACGTGCTTTGCTTAAAAACGTCGCTGCTGAAACTCCCTATTTGATTGTTATCAACGTAGAAATTAAAGGAAACAAAGCCTCATGTGGGGCTTGATTATATTTCCTTTGCTGCGTATTTTTTTGTTCTGTTTTGTTTTTAGAAAATCTTAAGTGACGTTATATATGTTTTCAGACACAGATAGCCTTATTCCAGGACTTCAAGGTTGTAACAGGTTGAAAACATTAAAGATCGAAGGAAACCCCGTACATGAAGATCCAGATTGCAGGTAACAGTAGCGAGAATACTATTTGAAAACTTTGTTTCGTAATTTTTGTTGAAGGGGCTATAATGTAAGGCCTAAATGTTATAAACGACCCTTAATGTAATAACATTTTGTCCTAATTGTGATAAAGTCCTGACTGTAATAACGTTAGGCCTTAAATGTAATAAACTCTCAAATAACCGCCGCCCGCGAACACGCGTCGTACTCTAGGTGTACAATAAAAAATATTAATATTTAGTAGTATAATCGCTTACTTGCTATTAAATCGGATTTAATTTTAGCCTGTATTCTGTCCTCTTTGTGCGATAAACGCTACATTACATAAAAGTTCATAAAAAGCTCTTTACTTCAACCTTGCCATGTTTTATTCATGAATTTTTGTACAGTTTTTTAATATCCTTCGGAATTAAGTGCATTCAACAGTGTGTTGATGACATCACGTTTATTTTGGCATATGACTTATGTCTTCCATTAGTCACATGGTTGTTGTAATCAGTTGGTCGTGATGTTGACGATGAAGTTGTTTAAAATGATTTATCAAAGCTGTAACATTAAGACCCATCTCAAAATTTGGTGAAACATAAAAGGGATCGCTAAAAACATTATAAGGAGGTATTAATTTTATAGCAAACACAAACGTAGGCATGGATGGACAAGCTTAAAGAAGATTAAGACGGATTGAAATTGTGGGTTTTTGAAAATTTGTTAGCCTAAGAGTATATCATACTTTATTTTCTTTGTTTGTAATGTTTGATTTGATACAATATTGGTAAGTATATTTCAAATGGAGAAGATACTGTAATTCTGTCGTTTACGAGTGATTTATTTGTTAATAAAAGATCCATAATGTATAAGAAAGCGCGCCGTATTTACTCGGATAAGCGCCGCGGCGCTTATTTGAGGGCAGCGTTTATTTTCAAGAAGGTTGGACGCGACAAAGAATTGTATAAACTATGGTATTATTACTTTCCATATTTAACTAACAGAATTAACGTCTTTTTATTTGATTTTATTATTCGTTCAAAATATTTCTCCGTTTCTGATTGGCTAAAATAACACGCATATTCCTGGTAACCAGCTACTGTTGCCCAAATTTGGAAGAATTTTGCAATATTGCACCGATGACGTCAAAAGTGCAGCAAAGTTGCAGATTATTGAAACTTTAACCGAGAAGACCTGGGGACGAGGTTGAGTAATTTCGGTAGTGAACGTTTCAGTCGTTTCCGAGGCAGAAGTAGGCGAACTTTTGGCTAAAAACATAGCAAGAACAGCGAGAAGACAACACAAACGACGACATCTGCTATTTGGAGAATATTTGTGGAGTTGAACAACCCTCTATCTCTCGATTAACGTGCGCTATCGAAGATGAACTTAACGTCGGTGGTGGTAAGCCTGTCTTAGCTTGTTTTTAAAGGCGAATCTGAAGAAGGTATGAAGGATTGTAGACACACTGAATTCTGCAAAGCTGATCGTACTACGTGAAAATCAACTTTGCAAGGCATCAACACGACCTAGAAAGAATCAAAAAAAAGAGCGTGGTCTCAGCCGTAGAAGGCTGTTTCGCCCTTTTGGCAGCTCTTCAGTACGGCGCAACGAACAGAGATGCTCTGCTGTAAACTTCCGCACACTCTGTGTTAA
The DNA here is from genome assembly GCA_964035525.1 of Porites cylindrica. NCBI lineage: Eukaryota > Metazoa > Cnidaria > Anthozoa > Scleractinia > Poritidae > Porites > Porites cylindrica. The sequence continues at coordinate 13,648,646 of OZ037780.1, read as the reverse complement.
AGCCCAAACATTGAAGGATTATACTCAGATTTTCCCTTAAAACTAGCGGCCCCACGTTTTTCAAGTTTGCCTCCTCGTAAGTAATGAAAGTAAGTCAAATCATTAAAGATACCATTACCTACGTCATTTTATTCTTTTGAAAACGTGTTTCAGGGCATTGGTCTTGGAACAATTGTCATGTCTTAGATGGCTGGATGGCGAGAATCTCTCCGGAAAAGGACAGGTATGATTACTGTAGAGATCATATTACAGTTTAGCCTGCGTGGCCAAAAAAAAGCGCGAAAGCGGGGAAAAGGAAAGTGAGTCCCGTTCTCTCTCTCCCCAATCCCCCTCCCTTTTCCCCTCCTCCCTATCCCTTACCCCTTTCGACGCCTGCTACTCAGGCTAATTAGAGTTTGCCACAATTTAGTTTGTGCCGCGTGTGCGAAAAATTTTGAAGGCTGGAAACTTCTTCTCTATTTTCTGTGAACGGTTTTTCTTGTTGTTTGCCTCACGATGGTTACGTTTAACCGATGGCGACCTTTTGACCGCCTACTCTACTCTTTCCTCTGTTTCCTGCAAGCAATTGTCTATCGTTTGCCTCACGATCGTCTCTTTGTAATTGATGGCGACCTTTTGACTACTGGTCTTCATCAGCCAATGGTGTTGATTGGATGTGCGGAACTACCAGGGACTATCATCACCATACCGTCGCGATCAGTAACAAAGTGACCATCGTGGGACAAAGGATAAACAAACCTATCAGAAAAAAAAAACGGCCGAGGTGTGAGAGAGGAACGGTTAACACCTCGAATTTCGAGTCTGTCGACTAGGTTCAAGCCTTGCCGTCACTTTGTCAGACTTGCCACAAGTTGACTGCGTGAGCGCCGAAGGCGCGAGCCAGGGACGCTCGAGAAGCGACCGAAAGCGAGCGACGAAGTCGCACTAGTAGAAAGCGGAAGCGGGCTTTCAGCCGACTGACCACCTAACCAGCAGAAACCGGAAACGGTTTCAAACGGGCTTGAGAAAGTCTATCTCTTTGTTTCCTAATCCAAAATACTTTGCGCCGTTTTGTCTCTCTTCAGCCAGGTGTACGTACTGCTGGGGGTAAGACTGCAATGAACTAGCGTAAAGATGAATGACACTTTTCTTGCATTTCATTTTATTTTATTTGGAGTATCTGAGCTCGTACGAGATCGTATAGGAATACATTTGGACGAAGAACAGGTTTTTTCAGTGAGCCATAAAATGTGAAGAAACCTAACCTATTACTTAAGTTTTTTTGAGACTCCATACTCCAAAAGATACTTTCTTGGAAAGCCAATTCTTTAATTCTTTTCTTTTTTTGTTCAAACGTATAAGGACACATTTCCTTTTTTTCCCGAGCAATGCCGTGTAGTAAACATTCTTTTTACTTGACAAGTGTGAACTAAATCAAAAGGCTTTCATTTTATTGAGTTAGAATGATGTCTTTCCTGAAAATGAGATGACGAAAATTCCATCATACCGGCCATGTACAAAGCAATAACACGGAAATGAGTGAAAGAGTTTGATACTTATACAGTCTAAACCGGCAAAAGTCAGTATAGTAGCCTGTGTACAGACGTCGTCCCTCCCTCAGAAAAAATCGGGAGAGGAGACGTCTGTGAATCGCCGACGATAATCGTGTTCCCGTTTCCCCGGAATGTTGGGGACAGCCTCTGATTGGTTGTAATGTTAATGCCACAACGCAAATAATTTCCGGTGTTGTGATTGGTGAATGAACCTCGGAATAGATTTCCCAACCTTTGTGGACATTCATATTTGTTTACCGGTATTTGTATTTCGGCTCTCTCGAAAAGGCATGAGAAGTTAACGATGTTTGCTGCACCGGTTGCCGGGTGCCTCTGTCTGTACTGGTCGGTATTGAAAGTAAAAGAGAAGGCATACAAAATCCAACGTTAGCAGCCAAGGCAGGTCAAGCTTACCCCAAAAAGATTCTATTAATGAATTGATTATTTGAAAAAATGAATCCGTTAGTCGCTCCAATTACTGGTGTCAAATTTAAATCGGCGTTTCTGTATACGTAATGAGCACTGAATATTTTAAGAGAACTTCTCTGCATTTGGTCAGATTGAAAATATTTGAATGGATTAAATGTCTTAGAAGACATTTCCATCAAATCCAGGGAAACTGAGCTGGTAGAAATTTCGTAACTGAATCGCGTGTGAATTCACGGCTCATTACGCGTGCAAGAATGCACACAGAGACGAATCTGAAATCTACAACTACCAACGGTTCAACTTTCGAATAATAAATACATTAATGCGATCTTGGGAGAAACGCTTGACCTGGCTTGCCTGTAATCAGAAATCTTGTATCTGTATTTTTGGGTGGACATTGCGTGAAGATGTTCGGCTAGCCTGTGCACAGACGCCAGAGCTATTTTTCGACCTACCTGTGCCTTTTCAACTGTCAGCGAAAGAACAGAAAAATAATTTATGCAAATGTATACCGGAACACGATTAACGACGGCGATTCACAGACGTCTCCTCTCCCGATTATTCCTGAGGGACGGGGGACGTCCGTACACAGGCTATCAGTATAGTTGTGTCTATACTATTCTAGTTCTTTACATTTCTACAATATATACATTATGCTATATTTCATGTTCTTTGAGTTATTGCTTGTTTCACTTGTCACGTGGTTAAGTGTTCACTGTGCCGACCGCCTTGTCCGAAGAAAAGTTCTTATTCACCAGTCACCAGTAGTTCTTTTTGAAAGGGATATAATCCGCAAATTGCTTAACGCGATCTCTATCAGTTACAAACTGTATGATAAACGCTGTTTTCATATTTACCCCAGATTCTGGAAACAATTCAATATAGCTTTGCTGGATTGTGTCTGAATCAATTCCAGTCACAGGAAGACTTAGAATCAAGGCATAAAAAGGAAACTAGGTAGGTTAAATTATCAGTTGTCTGTGTTCTTCATTGCGCAAGTTACTTACCGTGAGTAACGTTGTAGTCTTGTCTGCATCCTACCCTGAATTTTCGTCTTCCAAACACCCTAACTTTCAGAGATAGAGTAAGTGCAGAACCTTTGTTGTGAAAATGGATGTTCCTGATTTGCATGAGAATTACAGATAACTTTCATATCAGAGGCTTCGCACTTAACCTCGTTTTAAAGCAAAGGCTTGGGGTAACTGGAAAATATATACACTGCATTAAAATCAGGCAGTTCCGCAGGGTTCTACCTTATCTATTATTTTGTAGTTTGAATTAAGTTTTATCTATCCCGGCTTTAAACTGTTGGGAAGTTCACATGTAGGGGCGCTTTCCATTTGTTAGAAATGGCTGGCCAGACAAGTGCAGTCGTAAGGAGTATTTCACTAGTAACCAGAACTATATAGCCAGATCAGTTTATTCTTAAATAGTCTGCACGGCAGTGACGGGGTTTTAGGTAAAATTTCGAGAAAATACAATTTTTGATTTTTAAAATGGCGGTCTGGCCGGCCATTTCTGACTAACGCAAGCGCCCTAAGGTACCGCGATGGCGACGGGGTCGAAAACCCCACTTAGCGAATTCACTATTTGCGACTTCATGGTGATTATTCCATCTCAAATGCTAAATGTAGGCGAATTCTCAAGGACCGTATCCTCATCCCGACCAACTGATAGCCTGGAACAGGCTTTCTGTCTTTTATGATCATCCATCGTCTGAACATTTTTTTTTGGGGGGGGGGGGGGGGGAGGACGTGAACGATCGAGACAATCCTGACAAATTCGCGCAGAAAAGCTTGCCATGCAGGGTAATTCCGCCAATTTTATGGACTCTATCACTTATTTGGGTTCTCGCTGCCGTCACCGTCGTGACCTCTCAAGTTCCCTCTTACTTATTTGAATGATGTAACCTCCCGATTTTGTCATTTTTGTTGTATCGTTATTGAGTTACTCACGTGTGATTCTCATTGCAGCTTCGAGGACATTCATGCTACTGATCCGCTCTTAGTTTCAAAGCGACTTGCTTTGAAGGTACGAGATCTTGTTTAGTCACCTTATCGATACATTTCATTTTACTCATTTATGAGTCAAGGTTAATGAGTGTTTTAAAATCTTATAAAAAAGCTGGGTTTACCACCAGTTGTCTCGGAAAGTATAAAAAAACAAAACCCAGTGATTATGGGAAGGATAAACAGATACGGTAAACTGTCGTAAATGCAAAAGTTCTGTTTATTTCGAACCGGTACCAACATAGGATTTCGTACACAGTTGCAAAAGGTACAATGACAAATCAGTTGATAGCTCATTGGTGGCGATTTTTGTGGGAGATTGGTTGTATTCGCTATTCATCTCCACCCCCAATCAGCTGTGGTGAGTGATAGCGTTATGAATCAGTTTATTAATGAGTTATTGTCTCCTACAATAGCGTCAACATAACAGAGAAAGACTTGAATTGGCTGTACGTCATCTGCTGGAACATGAAAACTTTAACCCGGATCACTTTCCGCCATTAGTTAAAGAAAAAATCCTAGAAAGAGAAGAGAGCAAAACAGTCGCACAGAATAGGGAAGCACCTAAAGTCATGGACAAAGAAGATAAAGCCGGAGATAAGCTCAGTGGAGATCCTCAGTAAGTAAAAAAGTCAGGCTTATTAAACCTTTAAGCCTCAATATCGGGATATAAATTCTCCAAACTGGTTTCTATGCATTTCCAAAAACAAAGTAAAGAGAGTTTCAGTGGTAAAAGATAAATGCATTTTTTTTCTCAGGTGAATATTTGGTCAATTCTCACAACCTTTTCTCTTGATTGTGTGTAGATATTGTTAAGGGGGAAATTGATGTTTGTCACTCTTGGGACCCTAAGGGTTAAAGGGGCTGTGTCACGAGGATATTGCTGTTTTATGTCATTTCTCCGTGTCAATTACTTTGTGCCTTTGCCCATTCACAAAATGCTTCTGTAGCTGTAGCGTAATGAAGAATAGGGACCTTAAGATCCGAGGACGGCAGAGAAAACGTCGCTGAAAAAGTGAATTCGCGTTCTTTCAATCTTCATCACGATTACTCCAGGTCAGTAGCTTAGTCAATTGTAGGCGAACCCTCATAAAGTTGAATTCCTAAGAACCATATCCAAGTTCAGAGAGAGAGAGGAAATTTCGTCGTCGCTTGTGTACTTCCTCTGTACATCGTGAAATTAGGCATTTTCACGTCGTAGTTGTTTTACTAATCTAAACCTATTGCTTCTGTGGCGTTCCCGTAGCCGTCGCCGTCGTCGGATCTTAAGGTCCCTAAGATATCAGACAAATTCCTTCATCAAGTTTCAATCCATGTCCATCCTTGCCATCCGTAGCAAAAGATAACATGAAACAATTTCTATACCTAAGTATAGTCTTACACAGTAAAACTGGACCATTTTTTTTTAGTTCAGAGGATGCAAAGACACTTTTAAGCTTTTTAAAAAGATAGCGAGTAGTGTGACATAGCGGCCGCTTTAAGAGCCGACACTCTCACTGAATTGTTTTTCAAAAGTTTCTTAAGTTTTGAGCAAGAGCTTTTCTTTTTACACAAACGGTCCATGCAACACCTTCAGGTAGATTTCAATTTATTTCTTGGAGGGAATAGATGGTATAGATGATTGTGCCTAATCGGTGATCTTCTTCTCCCCCTCCCCCTTCCCCCTCCTCCCCCCGCATTCCCAACTGCAGTGTTTGATGACCTCCAGCTACTTTGTATCCATGCCACAAGGCGCCACTCATCCCAGAACCTCTGTAATAATAAAATTTATACCGCATGTCATGATTACAGGAAACGGCGACATGTTGCTGCAACAAAGATTCAAGCCTTGTGGAGAGGATGGTATATCAGACACTTAATTGATGTCAATACAACCAAGGTGGGCAAGCGAAAAAAAATTGACAATGTAAACCAGACCGAATAAAATGCTTTAGTATGAACTCATTTATGAGTGACAGAGAAAGCGGATATGTGTAAGTCTACCATTTAAATATCGCGTATATTATCTGTTTTAGTGGCTTGCAGCTGTGAGTATCCAGTCAGCATGGCGTGGTCACTTAGTTCGTTCGCAGCTAAAAAGGGAAGCAAAAGAATCTAGGGATCCAAAGAGAAATTCAGCTGCTACAGTCATTCAGGTAAAGTATATAGTCTAACCTCTCCTTACTGACACCTCTCTATCACAGACAGTTCGTTTGGTTCCAGAAAAGCCAAAAATCATACATTCCCTACCTCTATAATACGGACACCTCTGTAAAGCGGACACTTGGTTCTGTCCCTTTGGTGTCCGTATTAAGGAGGTTTGACTGTAAATGGGTTTGTATCGCATTCCGACAAGAAAGACGGTCACCCTGCGGGCAGAGCCTCCTTTTGTCTTCTTCTTGATCGAGGAAGAGAAAAAGAGACTGTTTGAATCGCATCAAGCCTTCGAAATCGCCGTAGACCACAATGAGGGACAAAAGTGTTGAGACACTTCTATAAAATGGCCCCTTTTTGAACAGTGGACAAACCTATCCCCTCCCCCTGTGTACAAGCACCCCCTCCCCTCAAAACCAGTGTTGTGTTTGAGTCCCTCAAGTGTTACTTGTACTACAAACAACTTTGATTCAGGGGTGGGGGATTGACGGCGTCTAAATAGAATGAAATAATAAATGAATGAGATTGTTGATAAAAGCACCCATTAAAGACAAAAGTGTCAACTACTTTTGTCCCTGATTGCAGCTTCTGGACAAGTCAATCTTGTTTCCTCTTGTCAAACTGGTTTTTCGAGTTCGAGCATTTGTTAATTGATAAAACGTTGCACATCCAGTATTTACTTAACCGAAGGGGTTAGAACCAATAGCGTGCTCAACAAAGATCTTATTCGAATCATGTAGAGACGTTCTCAAGCAAGCGAAAGAAAGGCTCGGCTGGTGGGGTGAGGTGTGCCCAAGATTTTCCGCTCGAATTTTACTGTTACATTAATCCTTTTCACCGAGTTATAAGGTCCTTGACTAACCTCGGGAAAAGTAAAACTGCGCGTGTGTCCGCTTTTGAAGTGATAAGTGAGTATTGGACAAATCCATGTAGACGTTATAGGAAACGACTGTGACAGATATCGAGATAACTACCTCGGGATTCTCAATCCTACCATAAAACAACCAATCCAAGTGTACTAGCCCACGAGAGAGCAGCTCGCGGGGGTCGTTTCTCCCTATCCCCCTCCCTTATCGAGAGCTAACTCGCAACCTAGAAATTTTCTCCTGCAGTACACGCGCACGAACCATGAGAAAAAGAAAGTGAGTGACTGTAGCATCGTGGTGTACGGGCCACAGAAAGTAGGGAAGGAAGCAAGGTGGAGGAGTAGGCTTATGCCACCGGACTTTGTCACTCCGTAAGCTGCTGGAATAAGGGGCAATTAACCAGGCGCCCATAAACCGGAGTGGACCACTTACATGTATTCGTGTCACGGCGTTTTAAGATGCTGGTTTATTTTTAGATCGACTTTGGGGTGACAGAGTAGTTAGGTAGTTAGCAGAAGTTACAGACCGGAGAATGGTTTTGGCTCTCTAATGATAATTCTTTTTTTTTTCTTAATTCGGATGTGCACACATACGGAACAGAGGTTGCTATCTCCGGATTATGGGTTCCAGCTGGCACAAGGTTTTAGCGCAACGATTCCTGGACTTCTTTGCTTCGTTTACTTTTTGTTACTTTACTTACAAAAACTATAAAGACAAGAAACTGTAAAATTAAATTTAATTAAGATTTGGCACACAATCAGCTACTGGGAACTAAGTCCGCACGTGGGTAGCTAGATTGCAGCGAACGGCTACTGAAAGTATTCTTCTTTCTCCAAAAGGCACATTTTCGTGGTCGGCGCGTTCGTCGGCGTTTGGCCGACGCCTTGAAAGCAGCTCAATTCTATGATGGTGAAGAGGAGGAGGACTTTGATTATGACGAAGAAGTGGATTTAACAGCTTTTGAGTTTGACGAAACAGTGTTAGAACAAGGCTGGACACCAAGCGAAACTCCACAGTTACCTTCAAGGCAAGTTTCATTATTCTATGCCAAAACAATATTTAAAAGTAACAAATAGCAGCCGATCATCGTCCAATGTCCCAGTAAAATGATTAAATGTCTGACAAAATTCCACCTGCGGTTGAACACTGTGACGATCAAATACCAAAGACTATTACTTTGTAGCTGAAGATTGAAAGTCTTGTATGTCCTACTGGAACGGTGACCTGGTCCGAAATATGTTGTGGTAAAAAAGAAACCTTATTTGATATCCTAATGTGTTTGTTAGAATGTTGATAATTATATTCGCACTTTCAAATTGAAGGCACAACAGGTGTTTTTATCAATTTAGCCCTAATCTTGACCGTCCTGGTTTTCTCAAACCTTAGTAATAATGGAAACTGAGCGTTTGTTTTCCTGTCGGCTCATGAAAACAGTTCACTAACACTCAGAAAATCAGTTTGCTGAAATTCGAGAGTTATTTACACCTGCCTGTTTGTATTTTACAGCTCAAGCGTGCAGTTTTGCGGCGCTGCGAAAGCGTACCCATAGCACTAGACAGGCGCGTGTCTTATTCATTACGCCCATTAGAAACAAGTGTTGAATATTGTTTAGTTTAGTTCAGTTCATTGAAATTCGCCACTGGAATCAACGCGGTGACCGGGGATGAAACAGGACTTGCGTCCCAATTGATATCATCCCTTTCATTATCCACCCAGACCATTAGTTGTCCACACCACTGAGGTCTACATCCCCTAAACATACGAACAGCAGTAACTAGGGAACTTAAGGAACAGCGTTTTTGAGCAGACGCACGTCAACCGGAAGTGAGGCCTTCTCCCTTTTTATATGTCTTGACGCTAACACATTTGTATTGCTAAGTTTCTTTTATTTACCCAAGAGTTTCAACCAAACCACTGCCCAATGGTGCAAAATTCCAATTCCGGTTTACTCCGTCGCTCAAAAACGCTGTTGCTTAAGTTCCCTAGTGTGGGTTCTCTTACGTCCCACAAGAATCACAACAGTGAAACAGCTGAGAGACGTAGCCTACGGTTTTTTCGTTCCTTTCTGAGAAGACTAAAATGTCTAACATTTTGTAGATGCGAATACAAAGGCAGCACATTCTCCTCAGTTAGTGAAGACCCTGGGTGTTGGTCCGGCGCGGGTTTGATCCCTCGACCTCCCGCTCGGCAGACCGGCGCTTATCCAATTGAGCTGTTGGTAGCTACAGTATCTTGTTTGACAATGTTGGTTTTATTATTTTCCTGTAGGGGGCCAGTACTGAGGATGCCAACGCAGTCGTCAAAGGTTCGTCACTACTTTATTCGCGTCTTGTTTTTCGTCATCACGTACTTTTAGTAAACCATAACTTGTAAACTACAAGTGTAAAAGTGTTCTTATATTGACCCCCGGAGTGAGCAACTGCGGTGTATTTTAAGATGACTTTAGTGCGAATCTTACATGAGTTCCACAAACTTGTGAGCAGAGTTACAGACCGGAAAATGGTGGTCTTGACGGAGTATTAAACAGTTTAAGCAACCACAATGGTTGAAACTTTCCAGAATGACGAATTATAGAGGACGTAAACACTGGACGACAAATTTTTCGTTCTATTTTTAAACTTTGATGTGCTTCATAACAATTTACCACCAGGAAAACTCGCCTCCATTTGACCAATCATTTGACCGTGTATATGACACTGATGGACTTAAGCCTCTGTATTTGGTAGTTACAAGGTTAATGATTAACTTCTTCACTCTTATCCCAGCAGATCCCCACAACGCGTTTCCATGAAGATATGCTAAATAAGACCGCAGTGCCAAAGCCACGTCATGCATGGCGCTCAGCGGATTCACCCATTACAGATGTCAATCAAATTGACGTTGCTAGGACAATTACAGACCATGATCAAATGTCAGAAACGTCTGGTGCGCAGAGCCATCTGTCACATCGCGCAGAAGAACTGAGTAGTGAGTGGTACGCGAGATAGTCCGGGTTTAATATCCCTTGTGGTAATTAAAGGCAAAGTTAGTGTCACGGGAAAGTGCTGCTCATTAGCTTTCATTTGAATGGTCATACTATAGGATTTAATCCGCAGACCTCGAAAGTTGGAACCCCCTTTGTACAGCGTAACAAGCAGTAGCACAGGAATGTACATCTCAGTAACTTTCATTTGAAGAGTCACACTTACGAATTTCATTAAGACTCGAAAGATAGAATCTCCTTGCCGTTTACACTTGCTGCACATCACTGGCCAAATCCCTGTTTATACTAGCTCTAGTTACGACCACCTTTCTGAACCCCCGTTTGAACTGTGACTTAAACTTTGTAATGAAAGCTCTCTCAAGCAACTGCTCGCGTGAATGACTGCCAGCACTTTTGGGATTAACCAACTGGAATTTTTTTTTTAAGCTCTCGTAAGCGATCACTCAGAGTCTTATCTATATGATTCGACACTTTCATGAAACTGCACATTCCTCTAATGGTCCGTTCATAAAGAACATGAGGTTATCTTGGTCTAAAAATTGGACGTAAAGTTTAGCCGTTTGTATATCAGATATAAGGACATTCATTAAACATTAATTATTTTGTTTTTTCTTTATGAATTATTAATAAGTTTCTAAAGCTCTCGTAAGCGACCACCCTCTAGTGTTTTACCATTCGGTCGCTTACGTAAGCTCCTACTCGTAAGGGCCGAGCTCTAGTTGCGACCACTTTTTCGAATTTCCGAGGGGGTTGCTTGCGAGACCTTTGACTGTACCTATTCCTTCTAGGGGATTTCAAAGTTCTGGAACAGCTGAACTGATGTTAAAAAGGGCCAAAAAGATGAAATACAATCCCGCGAGAAAAAAGAAACTACTTGGTGAGTTGATCAACGTGTGTCACATTTAACAAAAACATTTTTTTTGGTTGTTCGGTTTTGGTTTTGGTCATAAAGATTAAAATATTATTCGTAAAACAAGATTAAACTAAATGAAGAAGGAGGCTCAAGTGGAATTTTCAATTTAATGTTAAAAAAATAACAGTTTTGATTGTACTTCGGCCATTTCAGGTTTAGTAAAACACGCCAGCAGCCTTTTTGTAGGTATTAGTCTTGCATTTTTTTAAAGTCCATTTTGGTTCCTTCTGATTTGAAACATCGACTAAACGGCTCTCTCTGCACTTAAGAGTTTGCCTTAGCCGGTCCAAAGAAATTACCAGTAATTTTAGCATTCCTCCTCAGTCAAAATTATAAATATATCATGCAATGTTTATAGTAGATTTAAAACTTGTCTTGGTTAATCCTTGCCCTTTAATACTCAATTTTTCCTTCTTTTGCCGAAAGATCCCAATAAGCGACTTGCCTTGTTCAAGAAATTGGACGAGACTAATAAATTACGTGACGTTAAACCTCCGCCCGCGAGAAGACAACCTCCAAACAGAATCGATTACTTCGCAGGTGAGTAGTTAAAATGGTGCGAATGGACATGATCAATTTTGTCATTAGAATAAGGTTTTAGAATGTTACATTAATTGTATGGTACTGGGTAATTTCCTTCGGAGCAAACACTCGTTCTTTCACATCGATTACCTCAAGCCTGTTTGAAATATTTTTAAAGAGCTACCCCAACCACACAAACAAATGTGGTCACAATTTATGTAAAGTTATGCACATGAAAAAGCGGTTTGCCTAAATTGTTTGTGGCAAATTAATTGCCATAGACGCGCTCGTATTTTTTGCAAATAAAAATCGTCAACTGTCAATGTTCGTTCATGTGCACGTCTCGTCAAGACCTGTCAAAGGTTTTACATAGTCAGACTTGAACAGTTCTTGCCCCTCTCTTTTATCTCACGACGTATTTCCCTAGACATGATATCTTGCATATCCTCGCTGATCAGAGTCATTTCTTTTATTTTTCATTCAAAATAACTCTCCGTTTCTGATTGGCTCAATTTCCGCGGCTAATTTTTCTTAGCCAGCGAGCGTTGATCAAATTTTGAACGTGTTTGCGATATCCGCCAACGTGACGTCTATGGAACGGGCTTTGCCAATAAAAAAAGGAACGGTAATTGAGAATCCCTGGGGACGAGGCTGGGTTCGCTCAGTTGTTTTTGTAAATCTGGAGAAAATAGCGGGAAATTTCACGCGTTTTTTTTCGAAGAAGAAGTAGCCGAACCTCTTCCTTAAGACATGCATACAAGCATTAAAAAAAAAACAACTCAACGGATGGAAACTGATGTGTAAAGAATATGCCTTTATATCCTGAATTTGCCGAAAAACAGGCAAATCAGTATAGGTAATAGCATGATTAGTAGTGATATTTGGCATAAATACCACGAGTGATATTTCAAAATTGTTATACATAATTTCACGAGCCGGTAGGCGAGTGAAATTTGAGACAATTTTGAAATATCACGAGTGGTATTTATGCCAAATATCACGTACAAATCGTGCTATTAATTGTTTATACTACTACCCTCGAAAGGTTTGTAATTTTCACATGCAGGTATTTCAAATTAAGCTGAAATACCACTGCTCTAAGCCAATCAAATTGCAGAAATTTCTCATGTAGTAGTATAAAGGCAGGAACTTAACATTGATCTAGGTAGGTTTTGTTTTAGTTTTTAATCATTTTGAATGAATAATAAAATTTTGAGAGTTGACATAGTGACACAGCCAGATATGTTTCATGTATGTTTGCTGTCGCCTTTTTTCCTTCTGTCATTGCAAAACATGTCTGTAAGTTTTTAAAACAAGTTGCTCGACATACTGAGTGTTTGTTGTTGTTGTTGTTATTGTTTTTGTTATGTGCTTGTCTCACCATAAGGTCATTATTGCTTCAATTACATTAAAACTGTTCTAAATTTTGTTCTTGTGACAGCTCGCCAAGCCATGGCAAATCACCTGACGTCTACCTCACCCACTTCTGAACAACATAACCGAGAACAGATGACGTATAGGTAACAGCAGCGCCTTGATTTCGCAAAGGAGCTTAAGCAAAAACGAGCAATGCACGTCAACCGGAAGTGGACGTTTTCCATTCTTGAGCAGTGCTTTTGCCCACATTTTCGGGCAAATCGTCTCGATAAGAGTAAAGCTACTTAGCAATACAAATTTGAAAGCGTCGAGGTATATTAAAAGGGAAAAAGCCTCATTTCCGGTTGACGTGCATTGCTCATAAACGTCTTTGCTAAACTCCCTTATAGAGTTTATTCGCTCTCGTGGCCAGTATCTGTGCAAATAGACCTTAGGCAAACGCGTGAAAAATTACAGTGTTTGTATGAGAATTTAATGTCGAATAATTTCCGTAAAACGGCTGTTCTGAAAAAAATATCAATTGTAAACTAAAGCTACAAAGCAAAGGATTGTCCTAAAAAAATTTGGGGGCGTACCTGTGCGTAAATTTTTCCAGAGGCTTGCTTTGGATTTTCCATATATTTGTCTGTAATTTCCCCGGGACTTTCTTACAGACAAATGTGAAGAAAATTTTAAAACTTGGTTCTAGATCTTCTAGTGCATGTAACGCCCTCAAATTTTTTCAGGAGAATCCTTAGGAGTGAAGCTTTAGTTTACAAATCACATTTTTTTTTTTCACAACAGCCGTTCTACGGAAATTATTCGACATTAGATTCTCATACAAACACTGTAATTTCTCACGCGTTTGCCTACTCGTCAAGATGGCGTCGAAAACCGTGAAAAGGTCTATTTATTGGAACAAAAGAAAGCGTTAACACAAGAAAAACGCTTTATAGACCTTTTCCAAAGTACTATAATACTCTTTGCTTTTCCTCCAGAAGTTTGCATAAGCATTGTTTTCGATTTGTCTTGGGACGATTGCCCTATACGGTATTGCAAGCACGAGTAGGAGTGTTTCGTCTAATATTCAAACAACGAGTGGGATGACAAAACAAGGTGCAGGTCTAACAAATCGTCACTCGTGTTTTATCAAATTGGCTCTTTTATTAAACATTTCTCATGTACTTCCTTTTAGAACTTGAAAGCAGTTGAAAAAGGGACTTCGTCCTGGAACTGCCCCCCCTGGCATAAAGACCCCCCCCCCCCCCCCCCCCCCCCCCCCACTTTGTGCGTGACAGCTGTATTGTGATATTTCTGGTGGTGATCCAATGAATGCATTCAGCATATTTTCATTGAATGTTTTGCTTTTGTTATTTCCTTAGCTGGGTTTACAGACAAGCTGTTGTTCATGAAGATGAGGAAAAAAACATCATGGCCGACCAAAAAGAGTTTGCACCAGATAAAAAAACCAAAAAAACCTCTCCCCAAAAGTAAGTAGTAATGAAGATTATAAAGAATCTGACACAGTTTCATCCCTAAGCTTGATCCTGCCGTTCTTTCACGCGCGCTGGGCAAGTCCTTCTTAAATTTTGGAAACGGTTAAGTGAAGACATGAGCTCTCAATTTTTTTTCTCAATAGCATTTCAGCTATCAAGCTGTAACATCTGAGTATTGAAAGATCAAGTTAAAAGAAGCTATCTTCGAATTCTGTTTCTGTGTTTATTTTTGTTTGTTTGTTAGTTTTTTCTCAAATCTTGCAAAGAATCAAAAATTTGTCTTATATCGCCTTTTATCCACCCAGTAGTTATGTGATGAAAGTCTGAAAGTCAACCATTTCATAGATTCGACCTTGCTTTCAACCCGCTTCTCTTTTATTGGTTAATTCTCCAATGAGCCAAGACGTAAAGTACGAAAACGTGAGAACGCTAGTAGACAATGCTACATCCAGTGTTGATTCGTTTTATCATATTTCTTTTTCAGAACTAATCGCTCTCCGGTCAATCTTCCTCACATGGACCCTGTGGTGCTGTCTGGACGTACCCTCCCCCTCACAGTGAGTGTAAATCAGTTATTTTCTAGTGTCACAGTGTACGCTCAAAAGTCTACGGTTACGATTCTTTCACTGCCATAAATGGTGATGGTGACATTTATTCTTTCTTTACACAATTTTTTTATTGGCTCATAAATTATACAGCAATCCATCCTCTGTACCTGTTCCTTCTATATTCCACAATTTTGTAACTCCTGTAACAACTGTCCACTCTTATAACACAAGGACGCTAGGATCAACATGGATAAATTCACTTTAAAGTGCTCTGCTTCAGTTTTTTGGGAAACTGTCACCTTGATGCTAAAACAACTTGAAGGCCCCAACAATTTAAGAAACTTTACAAAGCAAACCCATTTAATCTCTTGTCAATCAAATTAGATATGTTCTTTAGAGTACTTAAATGTTAATTACTAATAAATGCTTGAGTCCTTACGTTGTTTTTATTGGCGCATAAATTATACAGCAATCCATCCTCTGTACCTGTTCCTTCTATATTCCACAATTTTGTAACTCCTGTAACAACTGTCCACTCTTATAACACAAGGAAATCGACTAAGCTCAATTTTTACCGTCCAAACGCTAGGACTAACATGGATAAATTCACTTTAAAGTGCTCTGCTTCAGTTTTATGGGAAACTGTCACCTTGATGCTAAAACAACTTGAAGGCTCCAACAATTTAAGAAACTTTACAAAGCAAACCCATTTAATCTCTTGTCAATCAAATTAGATATGTTCTTTTAAGTACTTAAATGTTAATTACTTATAAATGCTTGAGTTCTTACGTTGTCTGTTTGTCTGCTTGCTGCTTGATTGTTTTTTTGCTGTCTTGTTTGTCCCCTTTTTTCTTATCGTTAGTTCCTTATTTAATTATTTTCAATTTTTTTATTTTTATTTATTAATATTTATTTACTTCTTTCTCCATAAATTTAAGATACATAGTCCATAGTTTAATGTATTTCTAATTAATTTAGATCTATAAAATAATATTATGCTAGTCTTGGATTCCATGTTAATTAAACTCAGTGTGTGGTGGTGGCCAACTCGAAAGCAGTCGCTAATTTGGCCTCCACAGACACTCAAGATAGTACAGTAAACACCCGCATATAAGAACACATGATTTCGGGGTTCAGGCTTATCTAGTTCTTATTTTAATTATCGGATGCTTAGTGAGAGACCAGCCTGAAGATGTTCTTTATATGTTCTTAAACTTTGTTCCAGAAATACAATGATGTGAGTAGAGGTTTAGTTAGCATATTTTATTATAAATAAATAAGCAAGTAAGTAAACAAAAATCCTAAAGACACCCAGGCAACTGTTATAGTTTTTTCAATATTGTCTAGCAACAACCATAGTTACATTGCCTTTTTATTCCGACACCCCCTCCCTTATTAAATAAGAACATGCTTTATTTATCAGGCTGAACTGGTTCTTATATATATGGTGCTTTTGGGCCAAATTTCAGCCTAATGTTCTTAATCCATGTGTTCTTATATGCGGGTGTTTACTGTATTAGCCCTGTTTCATCTATTTGATTTATTAGTGAAGAGATTCTGTTATTGTTTTAATTTATATCTGTGAACTGAATTGGAACTAAATAGTGTGAAATAAAATGAACATGAAGACGAACTTAATATCTGTGTTATTTGTGATTTCAGGGCGTAAATAGTTTTTATTTTTATTTCTATTTTTTTTTTCAGTCTAGTCCTCTATTTTCCCAATCCGTCGAGCAGGCATCATCGGAAGAACCTTCCCCGAGACGAAAGTCGTTATCTTCAGGTAGTTAAGCCCTCTTGCTCACTTTCATTCTTTAGAGATACTTTGGGCAAATGTGTCAGATTATGGTGCGATTTCGTCAGTCTCTGAGTAACTTACTCGAGCAAATTGAGCTTTGAGTAAAACATTTCACCAGTAGATATTACAGGGTTCGCACAGTCTTGAAAAGTCCTTGAATTTTAGGGGAAGTCCTTGAAAAATCCTTGAATTCCATTTTTCCTTGAAAAGTCCTTACATTTCTGTGTAAGTCCTTCAAAAGTCCTTGAATTTTCTTCAACTTTGAAAGTAGTGGCCTGGAAAGAGTTTTTTTGATGCTTTTTGGTTGTCTAAGACAGAATATAAATCATAGCTCAGAAAATTTAAAGGTTATGTTTTATGCAATAATTAACTATCAATTTAAGAGCAGTGAACTGAAAAATGTAGAGAAGTTGGTGAAGCAAACAGTTCAAGCCTAAAATCTTATTAGAATAGACTGGGAATGTGCATTTTTGTACAATCTGTGAAATAATATTTCTATTAGGTGGTCCTTGAAAATCTAATGTGGTCCTTGAAAAGTCCTTGAAAAATGGTTGCAATTTTTTGTTTGAACCTGTCACGATAACATTTTCAATTTAATTTGATATTGAACTGATCGGTGTAGTGCTTGTGTTAGGGAGAAAGAAGAGCTACCTTCAAGTTCAGGGTGCCATTTACACTCCCTCCCCCACCTGTTTGTTTGTAACCCCCTCCTCTTGCGCTATTCCGCCCCTTACCTCTGATTTCCCCAACAATGGTCCCCCCACCCCTCCGCCCTCCAAATGTCATGGACCGATGTCTTGTCAATGGCCCAACAATTTGTGTAAGTGGAAGCGAATACAAAATTTGTTTTTACAAAAGCAGATTTTTCCTTAGTTCTTTTGCGTATTTCGTGAAGCCCGTGTTGTTCGCTCTCTTCGTTTCTTAGAGGGTCACGTGCGTTTTCCCGCCATCAAAACTCATTCCGTGCCCAACCTCCTAGCCAGGTCCACAGTCAGCGGAGATCAGCCAATCAGGACGGAGAAGAGCAACAGTGCTGGCGCAAGAATTAACAGGGACTCCAGGACCAAAAGATGACAAGGAAATGGAATCCAAGAACAAGTGATCACAGAAGTTAACAGGGAACCCAGGGAAAAACATGTGTGAAGTTCAGAGGGAACTTACAGAACAAGACACGATAGGAAATCAAGAGATGGCAGGAAACCACGGGAACTTAAAATGCTAACTTTTTCAAAAATGATTTGTCGCTGGTGCTTGTAGAGTACAAACCAATTACTTGTTCTGAATGGTAAAATATTATATATGTATGCTTTGGCTACGCGAAATCTATCGAAACACCATTCATGTTGTTCCATAATTACAACTCCACGCGGGCAGACAGACGCTCACGCGGTTCACCAGAGAAAACACCCTTGAAAACAATCCAATTCCTTCTTGGGTGCACGAACATTTCGTGCTTTAATGCTTTTGTCGGCTGGAGATGGCTAAAAGGTGTAATAACTGAGTGTTGGTGAGAAATTTTATTTATTAGATACACTGCACACGATACTGCGTTGTGTTGCAGAACCATTACTTGAAAAAGTCCTTAACAAGTCCTTGAATTTTGTTTGTCTGAAATTGTACGAAGCATGATTCCCATTTTTTGTTGATTTCTTAATACCTTAATGACCCTATGACTAAAATAACACAAACAAGTAAAATACTTAAAATATTTTGGCTCTTCATCTACCATGCCTTGGAACTTTGGAATTTTCCGTCCATTGGATAAAGTTTTAATGTAAACTAGCTAGTTCGACAAGAATGCAGAACATTGTCAAAACTGATGAGGGTGAACATGATAAAAAACCTGTTATTACATGTAAAACTGTGAAATGTTTGAACCAGGGGGTCATTTTATAAGTAGGTTGAGTATGATCGTCCGGGTGAACGTAGTCCTGAATAGGACTGTTGTTGTTGACAGTGACTCACGTTTCGACAACCTGTGCGGTATTCATCTTCAGGGTCAAAGTGAGTTGTATCACGTCATTTGATGGTATTAAACTCTGGTTATTGACCTGATTGGTCAACCAATCAGATCGATAACCGGAGTTTAATACCATCAACAACAGTCCTATTCAGGACCACGTTCACTCAGACGATCGTACTACTACTGCTCATAAATAGGCCTTGGCGGATTGTGCTAGCATAATTTTCGGCATAATTGGAGCAAAAAAGCATAATTTTTTTAAACGAGAACTGCCACGGCATAATTAGTAAATTTTAGCACTTTTTGGAGCATAAATTCATAAAATTTCGTAAATATGGTGTATTTTCTACAGAAATAAATTAAATCAGCCGCAGTGAAGCAGGTTCTATTGGTGCAGCCTTCCTCTGCTGCAGCTGAGTGAGCCTTCTCCCTACTCTCAGCGGCATTTAGCGATCAGCAGGACAGCGCTCTGGCAGACTATCTCCAGGCCAGGGTAATATTGCAGTACAATAAGCGCTGATGTTGACTTGTGTATACTATTCTTATCCATGTTTATTCAAGGAATACTTGGTGCTAAAAGAACTCAGAACTGTCAAGACAAGTTGAAGAATTTTACCATATTGAACTGATGACGTTAATCTTGCAGGAAAATTGAGAGATTATTGAATCGTTAACCGAGAAGACCTGGGGACCAGGTTGAGTTGTTTTCGTTGTGAGAACCAGAACATTTCACTCGTTTCACCAGAACGAAATGGGCGAAATATTGGCTAAAAATATAGCAAGAACAGTAAGAAGACAACTCGAACGATGACATCTACTATTTGGAGAATATTAACGGAGCTGAACTGACCTTTACCTCCTAAACTGTCCGATTAACGCACACTATCGAAGATGAACTTGACATCGATGGAGGTACGCTAAGCATGTTTTAGCTGGTTTAAATACTAGGAATTATTTTGAATGAATAATACAACAATTCTTGAATTCGGCTTTCGTATCATCTGAAGAATTATGGAGATCTCGGAGGGTGTTAACAACCTCCTCGATCTCTAAATATAATCAGCTCCCTGAGCTGCAACGTCCTCTAATATCAAATATTACCTGCGTACATATTTTCCATATCTGAAAAAATGAGTGTTGTTGTTTCCATTGAGCACTTTTAGATCGGCTCTTTCTTTAGCCAAGAGAGGATAAAGGGGACAGAGAAGGCATCCCCCATACACACCCTATTCCATACGTAATTCGTCTTGAGTTATTAAAGTTACCTCGCCCGCTGCGTGGATGTTTCGTGGAGGTTTCGCATGACTAAACGCCGTGCAAAACATGTCGGGCGAAAGGCAATGAAAGCGTGAAGAGATCGAGAGCATTTCTGAATATTGAAGCGAAATGAGTCGGCGCTCACCTGGGAAAAGGGAATCGCTGGACTCTTTGACAACCCGTGAAATCAGTTTAACTCGAAGTTGTCGTAACCTCAGTGCTTTAATAAAATGAGAAATTTCGCCGGTTAATTGAAAACGGTCGTTTGTACAATGAAGCAAGGAGGACGCCAAGTGTTATTTTTGTTGAATAATAAAAGACTAATAAAAGAATAAATATCAAACCAGAAATTGCTCTCTTCAAACTGTAAATTATAAATGATCCTGAGAGAATGTTCAGTGTGATAAGGATTTCCCTGCTGTACTGTTAGCTCTATACAGCGTCAATTCGTGAAGGACGCGTGGCTCCGAGCGTGGGTCATCCACGCGGAACACATTTGTACTATGTGATTGGCTGTTGTCTATTCCCCCTCGGGATCTGTGATCTTAAAAATAACTCGAGACGAACTACCTATGGAATAGGGTGTGTATGGGGGATGCCTTCTCTGTCCTCTTTATCCTCTCTTGCTTTAGCTTGATATAAGCTATTTTGCGCAGCTTCTTGTATTGAACTTTTATTTTGGAATGGCAGCACCCCACGTGTAACACCGGAACTGTGCTAGTGCAACTTACCGTGTTTTTCTTGGAAACAAAATACTTTTAAAAGTGTAAAACAAAAAACATTAAAACGATACAGGTACTAAATATTCGAGAATTAGATTTTACGATTAAAGTTGAACCACCACTTTATTTCATTTATTTCATTTATTTCATTCGCACGAAAAATATGATAGATCACAACGACAGTCCTAAGGGTAAATTCTTCCCCACGAATACACAACACTATAATTTTCACAAGTAAGAAAGTAGAGGGTTAAGTCACTACTGTGTAGAGCCGCCCCCTACCTCCCCTGAAAACCGATTTTTTTCTGAGGAGAGTGGGCGGCTGTACACACTCAAGCTGTAAGAGAAGAGCTCGAAAAGGTGGGAGAGAATTCATTGTAGGGGGCTAATTTACTAGAGTGGCGAATTTACTGATATTCGCTTGGCGGTATCCTATTCTGTAGCCGGCTGAGTGAGCATTGTGGCAAGAGGGCAAACGTTTTATTTTTATTTTTAATTAATTTTTTTCCATCTTCTGTCACGTCATCGTTGTGGATTCTCATGGATATCAGCCTTCCGTTCTTCTGTTTTCTTTTCTTTTTTTTTCTTCTCCCTTTTTTAAACAGTGTAGAAATCTCAGATTGGCCGAATAAAGTTTTGTTAACAAGGAAATTATAAATAGAAAAATCGGCTGTTTTGTTCTTTAATGCAAAGCAAAAGCAAAATGAATATATTAACAACAATATCGAAATTTAAGTACGTCCTTATACTACTGCTGAAAGTTAAAAACTTAAAACCTTTTATCGACCCTACAAAAACTGTCAAATATGGCCTTAATTGTTCTCTCAGCTTTCGCAAATTTTGTCCGTTCTTACATTTACACAGTCCGGTTGGGTTTCTGCCTCAGTATTCAAACACCAATGATCATGACTCGCCATTTCAACTTTTAAGTTAAAACACGGTAGTGACATGTTTGTTGTCTGCACGAAGATGCTACAATGCAGCTTCTGGACAGAAAGGGGTCTCCTCTCACAGCGGATACTCGTTGTTTACCACAGAGTTGGGCAAAGAAGTAGGCATTGGGAGCAGAACATGCTGGTACGTCTTTGGGTTTCTTTTTTTCTTGGCACGAAATATTACGAGGGTAACAACTACCATAGCGATAACAGCAACTACAGCAATAACAATACCAGCGATAGCCCCAGTCGATAGACCACCTACGCTTTTTTTCCCCATTACTTTCAAATCCAAACATGTCTTGTCATCCCCGAATTCTGGAAAGTTCTCGCAGTTCATCTGCTTGGGCCAATCAAGATTATGCTGATGCATAAACGAGGCACAGTCTTTCGTTACTTTTTTACATAATCGTCGACACGGAAGTAATTCGTTCTTTATATGCGGCTCGCACTTAGGCACATAAATGTGGCATAAAAAATTTCTCAGGTCTGGAGAGCAATTCACTTTCACTAACAACCAGAATTTATGAATTTCAAGAGCTGTTTCTGCTTGATTGTGATGGCTGAACATGTTTGGCATATAGGTTAAATTATATCCTATGTTTTTACACATAGAAATCTTAATAATTTCGCATTTCCTTCTCAATTTGTTAGATATTTTATCAGATGGAGACACTGCCAGCGTTGTGGACGCTTGGGTCGTTTCTGTTCCGTTAGGATAGAAACAGGTCTTGTTTTGCCCCGGATTTTGGGGAAAGTTCTCGCATCTGAATCCCTCAGGCCACGAGAAGCCATACTGACGCATTAGATGGGCACATCCTTTTCTTGCTCTTTCACAGAGTGATCGGCACGGAGGGAATTCGGTCGTTGTGACTTTATGCGACTCGCACTTCGGAGCATACATCAAGCATAGAAAGACTTTTAAGTCTGGTGAACACTTCATTTCTACGAGGGGGCCAAAACTGATGAACTTCAAGCGCTGCTTCCTCCTGCTTGTCGTGGTTAAACATGTTTGGTGTGTAAGTTAAATTGTAGCCAATGTTTTCACACATGGGAATTTTTATCTTTTGGCATGTTTTCATTTTGCCATGGACGGAGAAGAACGCGGTTAAAGACAGCCAAAGTGTCAACACAACCCGACATGACCCTGCCATTACTTGCTCTGCCATTACTGATACTGCGCTCTCAGATTGCTCTTTTCAAATCTGTTATTGATATTGACAGATGCATGGAAACACCAATAAGCGCGCAAGACAGTGTTTTGCTATCAAATTCGAGACATTAAAGTATTGTTCAACCCCAAAGTGTAACGTCATGTGGTATTGGTAAGCGAAAGTCAAAATTTCGTTTTCTTAAGTTTCGAGGGTTTCTGTTCCGCTCTAAGTTTTCGTACTGGCAATCCCTTCCTGAGAATGCGGAGAAGACTTATTTGAGACGGGGGCTTATTTATTTTAACAAAAATGACGGTATCATTTCTCGATAAACAACAAGAACGCTGGCGCATTCGGAGGTCATGCAACCGTTAGAAAATCCAAACTTTCAGCACGAGAATAACTATACTGGGTTAATCCACATAAAGTGTTACAATCGTCGTTGATTAATACAGTCTATCAATTAGGACTAAGGGGCGGGGGGGGGGGGGAGGAGGTGGTTGAGGAGTGAAAAGAGAGGATGGGGGCTTAATGGCTTTCTTTCCCTGAAAAGGGGGGTTCATTTAACTTGTGACGTATTTGAGCGGGGGCTAAATAGAGGATGCACGGTAAAAATTTCAGACGGTCAGTCATTCTATTTTTCTATCAAAATGTGAACTATAAGGCATAGGAGACATCGAATATCAGTGGTTTAGGTCCAACGTAAATAAAAAGAAGCGAAAGGTAGTTAACGGCGTTGAATCTAGTATACTTTTCTTTGCATTCAGGAGTACCTCAAGGGTCAATCTTGGGTCCGTTCCTTTTAGGAATTCATATGTATGATATTTTCTCGCAACTAATTATTTTTCAGTAACACCATTTTGTCGATATTTTTTCTCTTACTGTGACTGAAAAAAGATTTATATAATTACGTTGTTAAGACAAAAAATTCTGAATTTCCACTCATTTATGGATGGTTTTTCAAATAGGACAATTAGATTAACCCTGCTTTTAACTCTTTGACGGTTTTTGTGGGTCCATGTACTCCTGGGGAGGGGTACTTGAGTTAATGTTTGCTGGGTAGGTGCCGCTGGCCTCTCAGAGCCCCTACCCCATTATATTATATTCTGTGGTCAATTATAGACCCCATCTTAGTCACTTTCTATTTTTATGAATTGACTTATTTTTTAGATTGAATGGAGAACACATAACTTTTCATCTGCAGCAGAAACATTCTGGTACGTTTGCTAACCGTAAACATGACGAACTATCTTACCCAAAAAAATCCGAAAATGTGCAACCCCATTATAGTCAGTCCAGTCGTGAAATGCGACCCCATCCAGCAGCACATCCCCATTAGCCTCTTTTAAGGAATTACCCCCTGGACATGTACTGGACCCATGCATATCATCTTTCCTGACCCATTCAGCCTTCAGTTTAAACTAAGATAGTAAGTGGCAGAATCAGCGAGGATAGATCTTTCCGCTGGTATCTTGCTTAGCTTTGGACCAAACCAGACAGAGTTACAGACAAAAAAAAGCAACGCTAGGGGAAAATCCATGGCCAGTTTTGCTATTCATCGATTGCTATGCACATTAAATTTGTCCCTTTCTTGGAAAGAAAGCCAGCTAAAAGTCCGTGCTAAATAAAGACGCAAAAGTGGGGAACAAATTAAACTGACTACACAAATAAAGTTTGGCTTGTGTGCATGCGCGAAAAACAAAAAAGGATGGTAAATAACATCCAATTATCAGAACAATGTACCCTAAGTGTTGAAAATTCCCAAGCTAACTGGGCGAAAAACGGTCCAAAATGGAAGCATGGGTTAAGCAAAAGAAACTAATTGGTTTTCGAATCGCGACGATGCCCCTCCTCAATTTAGTGGATCAGTAACTCGACTAATACCTAGTGCTGCCCGCGCTGCATGTGGAGTGCTTCACTGTTTTTTTTTTTATTTATTCATTTTTTTTATCGAGCTGGATAAGAAGGTCATAGTTATGGATACTACCCAATGAGTAGTGGTATAGAGATTGGTTACTCCTTTTTTTGCGGTGGAATCTCATAAATTTGAGGAGGAATATATTATTGCTGATGATGTCACAGTGTTTTGTCTCATGTATAAAATGCACAGGAATATCATTACGACAAGGTAATGTGCTCTTTTAGGTGGTTTAACCAGTTTGTCAGGTTTTAAATTATTTTTGGATGGATTATGTCATAATAATGGATTTTAGTAAAATCCAACTAGTGGTCTATTATCA
The DNA here is from genome assembly GCA_964035525.1 of Porites cylindrica. Classification (NCBI taxonomy): domain Eukaryota; kingdom Metazoa; phylum Cnidaria; class Anthozoa; order Scleractinia; family Poritidae; genus Porites; species Porites cylindrica. The sequence goes on along the minus strand of OZ037780.1, from coordinate 13,623,793 downwards.
ATGTTACGTTCTGATTGGTTGAGCTACTACTAGGCTATATACTAGTAGCGAAAAGCGCGCGCTTTTTGGCGGCAAAAAAGGATGAAAGTCTAGCTTTAAGTAGCTAAATTTTCTTTATTCTCGATATTTTTGACCAACTAGTTGGATTTTACTAAAACAATTATTCCTCTCGCCCTCATGGCTTGTTAAGTGTCATTTCTTGGGTATGATGCCATTCTTTATTAGTATGAGTCATGTTCTATTTGGGTATGAAGCCATCTGTGACTTAACATCACTGAAACGTAACATAATTATGCACGTTCTGTAGTGTTTCATGGTCAGTGAAACATCCGGATTTAAAGACTGAATGGCACTCGCCTGGGATGCTGAACAACTGGATTGACTTCTTTATTCACATGGATCTTAACTTGATAATCAGTTAACTTGCCCACTCCTTCAAAACATGCTTTGTATTTATCAACAAGGTCTGGTGTACTTACAACATTAACTTGTGGTCCCAGTCTTACTGCATCTAATTCCATGGCTGTCTTCCTGCCCATTATTGGCCTGCCTTCATTGCAGATGACAATAAATTCAGCTGTGACATCTTTTCCAGCTAGGTTTACTGATGCTTCGAACTTTTCCAGTGTGTTCAGTGGTTCTGAAGTTCCATAAGGATATAATTTCTGATTTGTCTTTTCTGACTTGCACTTTACTCCTTTTTGCTTCAATTCTTCCCACGTCTTCTGATCAATGATATTACATGATGATCCTGAGTCGATGAGAACTCCATTAAGAATGACACCTCCAACTTGTAAATCGACTATCTCTGATCCACTCCTGTCCCATGTTTTACCGAGTCCCACAGTAAAAGCATATTCATCATCTTCACCATCCTCCATGCAGTTGACTTTTCCTCGTTCACCTTGTTTCCGTGTGTCCTTTTTCTTCTTCTCTTGTTTACTCTTTGTCCTGCAGACTGAAGCAAAATGTCCTGCCATGTGACACTTTGTACAGGTTTTAGATCTTGCCGGACAACACTTGTCACGTGCGAAATGTTCACTTTGTCCACATCGGTAACATTTCAGACTCTTCTGATCACTTTTCCCATTTCCTCCAGGTTTGTTATCTTCCTTGATGGCATTAACAGACGCTCCCACATCACCTTCGATCTGTTTGGCTTGGGTTTGAGATAACTCCAACGATCGAGCAATCTTCTGCGTGTCTGCCAATGTTAGCTCTTGTCCCTTTCCCAGAAGTTTTCGCCGAAGCTCTGTGGACTTGCACTTATCAATGATTTGATCACGTATTTGCTCATTCTTCGTAGCACCAAATTCACAATTCGCAGCTTGATTACTGAGCCTTACAACAAATTGATCGACCGTTTCATGCTCTTCTTGCTTCATTTGGCGAAAAATGTGTCGCTCGTATGGTACATTCACTTGTGGTGTAAAGTATGCATCGAGTGTTCGAAGTGCAGCCTTGTATGCATCGTCGTCTACCCCTACAGGTGCACCCGGATCCGTTAGGGTTTCAAAGATTTCTTGGACTTCCATCCCTGCGCAATGTAAAAGCAACGCCTTTTTTCGAGCGGCTGCTGTGATTCCACGACCATCGACGTAAAATTGAAATGACTTTCGCCATCGCCGCCATCTTGGCCCCACACTCGTGCTATCTCCTCGACAATCAAATGGCTTAATTCCGCGAAGTTCGTCATTTGTCGCCATAACTTTTCTTCAAACAGACGTATCTTCGTATCACTTTATCCTCGTCGCCAATTGTAGTGTTTCACGGTCAGTGAAACATCCGGATTTAACCAAAATAAATGCACACAACAACAGATTCAACTCGACACTTGACCATGTGCTTTTTAATTACCCATAACTAATTTCGACCGTACACAATTACATCATCGATACTACACGTTCTATTTCCTGCCGCTTTCATTAGGGAACTTAAGAACCACGACGAAGTTCACGACGACGACGTCTGTTGACTGGGAAAGGACTGGAACGAGAACGTCAGTTTCGGCGGGAAAAAGGAAAGTTAAGATGCAGTCCATCGGTAGGTCGACGACGACGACACTCAATGTAAACAAACATGTAGAAGTAGTACAACTGTGATGTTCGTTGGCAACAAAGTTTTTCGCAAAGGCGTCTTTTAAGACGATGCAAGATCTTATTTTATCAGCCGTACGTCTACTTTCATTGACGATGAAGAATTCTTAGTGTTGTCTGACCTTTTCGAATGGAAAAATCTCTGCTTTCCGTACGAAGGTTATTCAACTTTAAACCTGAATGACATGACCGAGTCCGATTGTCTGTCAGAGTTTAGATTTGGAAAAAGAGACATTCCGATGCGATAGCTGTTTTCCATATAAAGTTCATTTCCTCTATATTAAGGATATGTGATTTGGCTGACCTAAATACGTACAAATAAATTTGTCACTTACGAGTTCGCTCGCTCGGCCTGCACAGCTCAGTGTTGTCTTCGAAGTAAACACAGTTCATCAGTCAAATTTTCAATCAACATCGCTTGTTAGCAGAAAAAAGAAAGGATACCTGGATTTACGAGGTGAAAAAATACAAAGCCCTTGAAAAATCGCTTAAAAACAGGGAGTTACACCTGACGAAGCTTGTGGACTGCAGGACGACGTGACTCTACTGTGTTTGGCGTCGTCGACCACACCACGACGACGAAATTTGTTAACCGCGCTTGCGCAGTGCACGGTATCTCACTTCCAGTCGTCGTCGACAAAGTCGTCGTCGTGGTTCTTAAGTTCCCTATTGTCCATTCTTGGCGCATCAATTGTTCATATTTAATGAGGGTATAGTCCATCCTCGGAGACCCGTACCCAGGGGCAGTCAGTCAGACATGGAGAAAAGGGGAGACAAAGTTTTCAAGCACGGGCGGAAAAGCCCCTGGGTACCGACTCTCACCGGACCATTTCCAAACGGTCAAGCGAATACTGGCTCCTGATTGGGCACAAAAAATGCTTTGCATTATTGTGCCCAATCGGCCAACAGCACCTCCAGAGTTGTTTTCGTGAGTTCGAACGCGACGGCTTTGGTCGGCTTTGACGTCGAACTAATGAATTCTCGAACTTATCAGACATCCTGAAAATTTCGTGATGAACTCAGCCCTCCCAGTTTGGTTCGTCTGACGAAACGTTCGACGTTTGGCCTTGACAATAGCTTTTCCTAAAGTCATTTTGTGTTTATTTAGTTTATTGTTTTGAAAGCTTCAAACGTTTCAACGATGGTTATAGTTCACAACTCGGTATGGCTAGTACTCGCTTAGAAGCTTTCGCACGAAACCTTTATTCTTTAATTGGTTCACCTGCTATTGTTTTAGTGATAAGGAAACTCTTTTGTATGTTGTTTGTTAGATAATAGACCTTTTTAGCTTGTATGTTTCGTTTTCTCAATTCAGACCACGTGATGTTCTCCAGGGGAATTCCTTTTGTCTTTTCATAAATTATGTAAACATATGCACGGGACAACATTTCATGAAAAAACAACAACAACAACCACAACGGTTCTTTGGGTACTCACGTGGTCTGAAATGAGAAAACAGCTACAATATTTACTAAAAAAACTCGTCACTAGAAGTTCGTGACTCCTGTAAATATGTGAGTTGTTTACCATTTGCAACATGTTTTTCTGGAAAATCCGATTGTAAAGTAAATGGAAAACGACTTTTTGGGTCGTTCCAACGGAAAAGTTCCCAGAGCAACTAACGGAACATCTGAGAAGGTAATCTTGTTTTTAATTCCGGACGGACTATTCCACACGGTAATTCGTGTTCCATTTCTTCAAAGCCATCTTTTTTTACCAGTTTAGGGCTTTGCGGCCCCGATTTTCGGTATATGGAACTGATCTGCACAAAAACGCGATTCCGGGACGAAATAATTTACCAGTCAGGCAGCTGGGATAGCGGATCAAGTTTTAATGCAAACTAGCCTGACAAGGGAATGCAGAACATGGTCAGAACTGATGAGGGTGAACAGGATATAAAACGGGATATAATAGCCGTTTTCACACTAGAGACAGATTATCCGTCTGATAAGGATAATCCGTCTTCAAACTTCCTCAAAATTGACGGGAAAACATGTAGATAAAGTCAGGCGGATTGTCCATCCAAAAGCAAGACCGTTCCATTTTCATATTGAGACGTATCATCTGTCTGACGCTAATTATCCAACGGATAACCAATCTCAGACGGATAATCCGTCTCTGGTGTGAATACGGCCGGCAGCTGCGATGTCCTCTGATATAAAATATTTTCTGCTTAGTATGTATTTTCCATGTCTGAACATATGAGTGTTGTTGTTTCTATTGAGAACTTTTAGGTCAGTTTACACACGGCTTTTTCTTTAGCTTGATATAAAAAGTTGTGCAGTTTCTTCTATTGAGCTTTCATTTTGGCATGGCAGCACCGCACGTGCAATACCAGAACTGTACTAGTGCAACTTACCCTTTTTTCATTGGAAACAGCCTTCTCTAAAATGAAAAACCATTTCATAGCAGGTACTAGATATTCGAGGGTTAGATTTTACGATTAAAGTTAAAGCACCACTTTATTTTATTTGTTTTCGTACGTAAAATATGATAGATCTCAACGACAGTTCTATAAGGGTAAGTTCTTATCCACGAGTACAAAACACTATTTTACTACTAGGAAAGTAGAGGGCTAATTCACTACGAAGCGCACTCAATATCAGGCGAACTCCAAAAAGTGGGAGGGAACTTCTAGGGGGCTTACTCACTGGAGGGGTCAATTCACTGATATTCGCTTGGCGGCATCTTTTTCTGTAACTGGCTGAGTGAGCACAGCGGCGAGAAGGCAAAATATTTATTTTTATGTTTAATTATTCGTCGACAATAATTCTACCTTCTGTCACGTTATCGTTGTGGATTTTTTGATTAATAGAATGATACAAGCCTTCTGTTTTTCTGTTTCCTTTTTTGAATTATTATTATTTTTCCTTTTTTAAACAGTGTAGAAAATCTCGGGTTGAACGAACAAAGTGTTGTTAGCAAGGAAATTATAAATAGAAATCGGCTGTTTTGTTCTTGATTGCAAAGCAAATGCAAAATGAATAAATCAACAACAATATTAAAATTCAATTAACTCCTTACACTACTATTGAAAATTAAAAACTTTTCATCGACCCTACGAAAACTGTCAAATATATGGTCTTAATTGCTCTCTCAGCTTTCGCAAATTTTGTCCGTTCTTACATTTACACAGTCCGGCTGGGTTTTCTGCCTCAGTATTCAAGCACCAATGATCATGACACGCCATTTCAACTTTTAAGTTAAAACACGGCCACAGTGACATGCTTTTTGCCTGCACAAAGATGCTACATTGTAGCTTCTGGACAGAAAGGGGCCTCATCTCACAGCGGATGCTGGTTGTATACCACAGAGTTGGGCAAAGAAGTAGGCATTGGGAGCAGAACATGCTGGTACGTGTTTGGTTTTCTTTTTTTCTTGGCACGAAATATTACGACGGTAACAACTACCATGGCGATAACAGCAACTACAGTAATAACAATACCAGCGATAACCCCAGTCGATAAACGATCTATGCTTTTTTTTCCCATTGCTTTTAGATCCAAACATGTCTTGTCATCCCCGAATTCTGGAAAGTTCTCGCAGTTCATCTGCTTGGGCCAATCAAGATTATGCTGATGCATGAACGAGGCACAGTCTTTCCTTACTTTTTTACATAATCGTCGACAAGGAAGTAATTCGTTCTTTATATGCGGTTCGCACTTGGGCACATAAATGTGGCATAAAAAATTTCTCAGGTCTGGAGAGCAATTCACTTTAACTAACAACCAGAATTTATGAATTTCAAGAGCCGCCTCTGCTTGATTGTGATGGCTGAACATATTTGGCATATAGGTTAGATTATATCCAGTGTTTTTACACATAGAAATCGTGATCATTTCGCATTTGCTCCATTTGTTAGAGATTTCATCAGATGGAGACACTGCCAGCGTAGTGGAAGCTTGGGTTGTTTCTGTTTCCTCATAAGAATACAAACAGGTCTTGTTTTGCCCCGGAATTGGGGGAAAGTTCTCGCATCTGAATCTCTCAGGCCACAAGAAGCCATACCGACGCATTAGAGGGGCACATCCTTTCCTTGCTCTTTCACAGAGTGAACGGCAAGGAGGAAATTCGTTCGCCTTAGGATTATGCGGATCGCACTTCGGAGCATACATAGAGCACAGAAAGGCTTTTAAGTCTGTTGAACAGTTTACTTCTAGGAGAGGCCAAAACTGAGCAACTTCAACGGCTGCTTCTTCCTGCGTGTCGTGGTTTAACATATTTGGTGTGTAAGTTAAATTGTATCCAATGTCCTTACACATGGGAATTTTTATCTTTTGGCATGTTTTCAATTTGCCGTGGACGAAGCAGAAAGCGGTAAAAAACAGCCACAATGTCACACAGTGTAATACAGTCCGAAATGACGCGGCCATAACTTGCCTGAGAGTGATGATACAGTGCTCTCAGGTCGCTCTTTTCAAATCTATTAGTGATATTGACAGATGCAAGGAGAACCAACATTTTCTTGCTATCAATATTGTGCAACTCTACTCAAGCACAAGGCATGGCCTGAGCCTAATTTGCATAAAATCTTATAATGATCATATCCTTGTGAAAATTTACCAGAACCTATCAAAATTTGCCAACCTCGACGATATCGGTAAACTTAATTTTCTTGTTACGCAAAAAACATTTTTGCGTGTCACGTGACCAGTTAAGGTCAAGTCCTGGAAAGAAGAGAAAACTAAAAATGGGGTGGCGAGATGCTACACAGTCGATATTAAATACATTATTTTTGTTATTCTATCATGGTTCCTCGCATGAATCTGGCCGGAATGGTTAACTCCCATTTTTATTTAATTAACAATTAAGGAAAATAGGTCACCTGACACTTTTTATCTGTTAATATCTTTCGAAGAAATTAAAAATTCTCTCCGTTCCGGACACGGAAAAACTTTGTACCAAAAACCAGAAATTTACACATAATTCACATGACGTCATCGTGAAAATGGCCTATTTCGCTGATTTAACCACAGAACGGGAACGTCAGTTGACGGCGGCGCGCGCAAATCAAACGACTGGCTTGACCAATGGCAGAGTGGCAAATTGGGCACCGGAAGTCGAGTTTAGTCCTTTCCGCGCGCTTTCTCGTCGTCAAGTGACGTTCCCGTTATGTTGCTAAATCAGCCTATTAATTTTAGTTCTCAAAGCTCCCTGCCAACGGCTATGGTACGATGTTCGATGTGTGTAAACGACCAGGAGCAAACATTTTCAACACATCGATCTTTTTGTTTCCATTCTTTCGAGTGTTATTTTAAACTCGTTGCAGGTATAAAGCTCAAATTTGGGACGGACAAAGTTTATTTATAACACATTACGTTCATTAAGTTAAACGAAAGAAAGCCGGAAACCGCTACGCCTACTATATAGCCCAGGTTACATTTCATGTCATTTCCAAACTCGTAGCCAAGAAAAAACGTGAGTTTTTCACAAGATTTTTATTCCCTTACAAAACCTGCAGACGGCCATGAGGGTCCATGGTTATTTAACATCTCCGTGAACCAGGGTTGTTGCCGCAGATAGGCCCACTCCAGTGAGCCAATCTTTGCATTTGCCTAACCCTGGAGGACCTAAAGGTAAACATAAGGGCTGTCCTCTCCGAATGAACACTCGACGTAATTGTAAAGCATGCTTCACAATCAAGGCATGGGGAGCAAAAAGCCCCCACTTCATAAATAAGAAATAAATATAAAATAGAAATTACAATTAAACTCGCCACGAGAACGCGTTGATCCGGCATGATGTTTTATTTATAAATCTCATGTTCACCACCCATAAATTATCAAGTCAAAAAAATCAATTCTTATACAAAGGAAATGCGAACCTTAAGCAGTAGGTTCAGTGTAACAATAAGGTGATAAATTTATAACGCTGTTATTCTAGAGGCAAACCGTAGTGCGACCTCAGCCGTTGCCTATAGAAGTCAACAAAACCACGGCTCTCATTTTTCTCTCTCTCATTTCTTAACTACGCTTGCTCAAAATTGACGCACGCGCTGAGATAAAACAAAAATCACGCGATATGACAACATGTAATGAATGTAAGTTACATTATATCTAATGTCTTTACACATGGAAATCTTGATAATTTCGCATTTCCTTCATTTGTTAGAGATTTTACCAGATGGTGACACTGCCAGCTTTGTGTACCCTTGTGTTGTTGCTGTTTCCTTAATGGAAAGTTTTTCTCGCATCTCTAACTCGGGCCACGAGACGCCATATTGAGGCATTAGAGGGGTACACTCTTTTCTTGCTCTTCCACAGGGTGAACGGCAACGAGGAAGTTTATTCAAGCAACACGAATTTTGGAGTATACATAGAGCACAGAACGATCTTAAAGTCTGGTGAACACTTGACTTTTATGGGGATCCAAAACTGATGAACTTCAAGTGCTGCTTCTTCTTCCTCCTTGTCGTGGTTGAGCATGTTGGGTGTGTGTAAGTTAAATTGTAACCAAAGTAGTTTTGGCACTTGGGAATTTTAATCTCTTGGCACCTTTTCACTTTGCTATGGACGAAGCAGATAGCGGTTAAAATGAGCCAAAGTGTCAAGACAGTCCGCTATGACGCAGCCATTACTTACTTACTTGAGAGCGATGATACGGCGTTCTCATGAAGATTGCTCGATTAAAATCTGGTGGTGCTATTAACAGATGCTTGTAAACACCAATCAGCGAGGGAGACAGTGTTTCGCTATCAGATGGGAGTATTGTGCAACCCTGAAGTATAACGTCATGTGGCAATGGAAAACGAAATTCGTAATTTCGTTTTCTTATGTTTCGCGGTTGCTTTCGGTTTACGTTTTCGTACAGGTGTCCCTTTCTGTTAACCCGAGAATGCGGAATGCGAATGCTTATTTGAGAGAGGAGGCTTATTTATTTTAGTGTAAATAATGGTATCAGTTCTCCGTGAAGAACAAGTCCACTTAGTGGAAAAGTTCAGGCAAATGAAGTTGGAGGTCGTGATGCATCCGCCAAAAAATATCCAGAACATCCAGCACATGAAAACATCATATCGGATCGGTGCAAATGAAGTGTTACCTTAATACAGTCTACCAATTAAGAATAAGGGGGAGGAACGAGGGTGTTAAAAGAGAAGGGGGGCTTAATAACTTTCACAAGTCCCCTGACTGAGGTGGGCTTATTAAAGAGGGGCTCATTAGAGGATTTACAGTCAATTATTCTATTTTTCTATCACAACTTGACCTATAAGGCATAGGGGACAAAGAAAATCAGTGGTTTAGGTCCAACGTAATAAGTAAAAGGAAACATTCAGGAGCATGACAAGGGTCAATGTTGAGTCCGTTAATTACTTTCTGTAATTTGTATGAAATATTGGTTGTCTTTACACTAGGCTGTCAAGTAAGACTTTAGAGCCGCTAAGTTTTACTTAACCAAAAATTCGTGTGTGAAGGCCTAAGTAAGATCTCAAGTAACTTTGCTTTGTATCTCATTAAAGTCGGAAAGTTGAAACGATTCAAGAAAGTTTCAAGCGACTTGAAAACCATCCTTATGACCGACTTAGCTGACTTGTGGTTTTGTTGTTTCTTGAACTTTGAGAAAGGCGAGACATGTCAATCAATCTTTACTTTGTTGCATGGGAAAATAACCTGAAGTAAAAAAGAATCTGTTGTGTGTGAAGCTTTATTTTACTTGAAGTAATTAAAATTTACTTGTCTTCAAATATGTCTGAGCTTATTTAGGCTCTAGTGTAAAGACTACCATTGTCTGACAACCCATTACTTCTCTGTAAGACTTTTTGCCGATGATTCTTCCAAAACTGTGACTGGAAAAAATCTAAATATATTGCTAAAACAAACAATTTCTGAATTGCCGGCCATTTATGAATGGTTATGTTCAAATAGATTAACCCTGATTTTAAGCAAGAGAAAACACTTGGTTTTCCAACCTCGACGAAAAAATCAATTTCTATTTGTATGCCCCTCCTCAAATTAGGAGATCAGTATCTCAAGCATTTTTATCATTATTAACTTTTAAACCGAAACGAACCTGGCGATGAGGTCGAAACCACAAGACACAGTTTCTTTGACAGTTTATGAAAATTTTTGGACCTGAGCCTGTGATCAATTAAAACCAATAACTGGCCAGTCGATAACTTAAAAAAAAAACACGTCACTTCAATGAGCTTTACACTTGAGCCCGCGATACAGTCATGTGACACTGATAAGCGGTAACCCTTTCTGACAGCTGTCAATTGACCATAACATGGATGGTCCACTATCAAGTTAGCTAACATGGTCATCACAAAAAAAATTTTACCCTCTTATAACAGTCAATCAGAGCGCGCGTACTATTGTAGCCATATTGCTCATATTTAACAATTATTCGCCGAAGGCGAAGTTAATATTGTGGAATAATCCCCGAGATTAACCTTTTTTACTCAGATGGCTACAAATTTCGTTAGGTTCATTTTCGCCGGAAAAATCGGCTAGAATTATAATAGATAGAAACACTCATCATTAGCCCCCACACAGCCCGGGTAGCTTGATTGATCTACTGATCGCTATTTAATTAATACTACCAGCACTGCACTAGTCAGAAGCTGCGTTCGTTAGCGAACGCTGTTTTTCAAAGTTTGCGGGCAAGCGTCTCCTTTTCTCCCCTCCCCCGTCATTCCTCTTTTTTGCTCTCGTCCCAACTTTCTCGACGAACTTGCGCGAAAACGCTTGCTACGCAGGCTATTGCTCTTTAAAATATGCTGATTCATACAAGAGTGAGATTAAAGCAATGAACGCAAGACTTCATGCACTGATCAAAATATTCATTCATTCATTCATTCATTCATTCATTCATTCATTCATTTTATTTTGCCATTAAACAGAAATACAACAACAGTATACAGAAATACATTAAAGATAATATACAATATTCCAACTAGATTATTTACCAGATCAAATGTGGTAAAGGCAAGGAAGCCTATATAGAAGCCGGGGGCTTATAAACTATAGGCTTCCTGGAACTATAGGGTAAACCATACAAGTTAAGGGTACTGAATAAAAATTTCGATTAAGAGAGAAAAGAGGAGAAAAACGAAAAAGAAAAGGTGTGTAGCCCAACAAGGAGTCAATTCAACGAAACAAACAAACTGATACTTTCACTGTTTTGAATTTCCCGACTTAGCGAGTTGAAAAACGTAGGACCTTGAAACTGAATTGAGAATTTTCGAAAACTAGTTCGGCAATGAGGTATATAGAAAAGGCTGGAATTTCTTGTATTATAAGAATGTATCTGGCTTGCAATAGTAAACATATCACGAAAATAATTGGGAAGTAAGCCTTTTTAAAAAAGATACATATATTTACCCATTTGGTATAAATAAATGTCCGAGAATTTAAGAATCTCCTGCTCTTTAAAAAGAACACCGGTACGAGCATCAAAAGAAACTTTAGATATTATTCTGATTATCTTCTTTTGCAGGATAATAATCCGATTTAAATTAGACTGATATGTCGATCCCCACACTGAAACACAAGGAGAGCAAGGAAGTTTAGGGAAGGCAAAAACTACACTTATAAATAATACCTATTTATTTTGATATTTTTCTAGAAACGCTAAGAATGTGAGGCTTCCATGACAAATGCTCATCGAGGATAACACCTAAAAATACTGTTTCTTTCACACGTTCAATGACATTGTTGTCAATTTGAATAGATATATCAAGTGTTTGCCTCCTTTGGCGTGGTCTAAAAACCATAAAATTTGATTTTTTAAAGTTAATGGACAGCTTATTTGCTCGACACCATTGGGTTAATTTAAGCAGTGCAGAATTCAAGATTTCAGGAGGCAAGTTAAAATCTTTGTGGCAGAAAAATATGTTTGTGTCATCAGCAAAAAGAATAAAGTTCACGACCTTTGACACGTTACACAGATCATTTATATAGAGTAGAAAGAGCAGGGGAGCCTGGTATAGAGCCCTGAGGCACCCCGCACTTTATTTCGCAAGACTCTGAACTGATACCATTAAATTCCACATATTGTTGTCTATTGCTTAGATTGCTTTTGAAGCATCTAAGTGCAGGGCCACGAACACCATAATGCTCTAATTTTGAAATTAGGCTTTAGACAAGTCTGTAAAAATACCAACTGTGCATTCCATATTTTCAATAGCAGAAGAGATTTTGTCATATAAACAAGCAAGAGCATAAGCAGTGGAGTGATGCTTGCGAAAACCATACTGATTGTCAGAGAGAATGTTATGATTATTAAGAAACCATTGTACATTACTCTCTCTAGGATTTTAGAAAATGCTGGTAAAATAGACACGGGTCTGTAGTTCGTAAATATATCCTGCTCAAGCAATTTTTAATTGTTTTGGTACAATGCCAGAGGTGATGGATACGTTAATTGTGCATGTAAGAGGTGAAATAACTATATCAATAGATTCTTTAACTAAGTTCATAGAAATGTTGTCATAACCTACAGCAGTGCCTGAACGACAAGTACTACATATTTCAATAATTTCTTGCTCATTTGTAGCATCTAGAAATATTGAATTGACTAGTTTTGGGGGTAAAAAAGAATTATGCGACTTTTCTGATACAGGAATTTTGCTACCTAATTGGGGCCAATGTTAGTAAAATATTTGCAAAAACAGATTAGCTATTTTCTTTGGATTGGAAATTTCTCGAGAATCTGCCCTGAATATGGATGGCAAACCACGCTTTCCCTTATTTCTATTAAGGATTTCATTTAGAACTTTCCAAGTGGCCTTTGACATTTGATTTTAGTTTTTCAATTTGTTTTTCATAATATAAACGCTTAGCAACTCGAAGAGAGTGAGTAAGTCTGTTTTTGTACGACTTATACGCATTTTCATTGGAAGAGTTAGGGTTATCAAGGAAAGACTGATATAACATATTTTTCTTCCTTATGGATTTAGCAAGACCATTAGTAAACCAAGGCTTACGAAGATTGAACCGTTTCACTTTCATTTTTCTGAGTGGAAAACATTTATCGTAAATTGTAGTATACTTTCCAACAAAGATTTCATAAGGGCAAGAAAGCTCATTTAAACCAGGCATTTCAGCCCAGTTTATCTTACCTAACTCATCCTTAAATGCACCTGGATTACGCGCATTTTTTTTCACGAAAAAATACGTATTTATCCTTATCACTAGTACTATTATTATACAAAATACGTGAAAATATCAGTAAATGGTCAGATATGTCATTGAGAAAAAGACCGCTTATCGAGGGACGAAGTGGATCGTTCGTGAAAATGTTGTCTATCAACGAAGCTTTGTTCGCCGTAATTCTAGTGGGACGTGTTATTAGTGGAAAAAACATCCTAGAGTACAACAATTTTAAGAAATCACTTGTCGCTTTGTGACAATGGTGGTTAATTAGATTTAAATTCCAGTCATCCATTAAAAATACAAGCTTATTTTCCTTGGAAATTTTTCCCAAAACTAGATCCAAGTCAGACTGAAATCCATTTAACTTCGAGTCGCGTGGTCGATAGATAATGCCGACAATTATATTCTTTTCTTTTGTCCTATTAATTTCAACGAACAAGGATTCAGCAGATTTGTCCTTAGGGAATGCTAAACCATGACGTTCTTTGTAATTTAAATGTTCACCAATGCAAAGGCCAACACCTCCACCAATGCGATTAACTCTAGGTCTAGGTGGGAAACATGACTAAGACCACAATTTTTGTAATGTGGCATTACTGTTCGTTGACAAGCAATAAAAGGAAGATGAACCTCGCCCTTCCTCTCTCTAATATTAGAATAATAGAACAGGGGCACTTATTAGAATGAAGGCAGTTATTACAATGTAGGCACTTAGTGTCCTTAATGGAATTCTTTGTTTGCAACCACGTGACAAGGTGGCCATGTTGAATGATAATAAAATAGAATTTTTTTGAGAAATTTACATGAAATAAGGTTAAGTTCCCAGTGGAGAGAAATGCTTTTGTTAGTGTCATCTTACGTGGCCGCCATGACGTCACGTGGAAACCAGCAATATGACCACTTACTAACAAAAACAACAATCAATGAATACAATCCGTGAAGACTCTTCCATCTTTCCTTACACATCTCCTTTTAAATATGGGGTGTTTCTAAGTGAAAACAAAAACCTGAGACCTAAGACCCCGTGGACTAAAACGAAGACCCTCTGGACTAAAACGAAGACCCCCTGGACTGAAACGAAGACCCCTTGGACTTAAATGAAGAACCCTGTGGATTAAACTCTTACGGTGATTTAGGAGTGTTGTGGAATTTCCTCTGCGCTATTCAATTGTGATAATGAAGTCTATCACACACGTTTTCTTCGATCGACGGTTAAGAAAATATAACCGCGTGCTCTAGCGTTCTAAAATGTCGAACAATTTTAGCGATCAATACATTTACAAAAGAAAATAACCGGCGTGGGGAGGAAATAACAACGAGACATTTAACATTCATCAATTGATGAATACAAGGAGAGGGAGATACACGGCACCTCGCGCTCTTTTTATTACTTTTTACTTCATCAATAGAAAAAATAGCCGTCGATCGAGACATTACTCGATTAGAGGTGTACATTTCGAGTTTCATGTAAGCAAGCTTAAGCTAAACCTAAAGGACCTAAGTCTTAATGTTTCCCAACACGCTTTTACGGTGGGCAGATCTATTATGACTGCGCTTGCCAGCATCACACAAGACTTCTGTTAACAAATTAATACCCTTTATAGCAGATAGTGTTAAACACTTTCATGTGCAGTTTATGGCTAGTGATATGTTTGGCTGTCTATAATATTTCAACAAAGTGGAATATGATTTGTTTTGCACGAGTAACCAAAATCATGTGTCAATACATGACTTATTGAACCCTTGCGGGTCAACAACCCGATTTTCGATTAAATGTTTTTGTATTTCCGTAGCATACATACTTGGTCGTAGCTGTTTAAAAAACTCTGTGTTGGGGCTTCCTGGACGTATGAACCGATCAACAATATTTGTTACCGTCCTTCTCAGTAAATTAAACCTGTGCACTATTTGGAATGGTTTCGAACCCCAGTGATTTTGTTACCTCTGCGTCTTGTGTCCCTCACACAAAAAATTCTCCAAAGATGCAAAATAATTCATGGCATGCGTCCCGTAGGATGCAAAGGATAATCGATCGATTTGAAGATTTGTTGGTAGAATATCCTGTTTGTGTGATTTCTGTAGCTGTTGTTTAAAGATGTATATTTATTTTAGTCTTTTTGTGCTTCAAATAGGACTATATTCTGATTTCAGTAAACTGTCATAAAGAGTTTTGGTATCTGTCTCCAGATTAACTGTCTGGTTAAAAGGCCCATACCAAGCATTTTCAATTAAGGACTCCCTGTTTTTTAACTGGGACTCACTGGTTATGCATGTGGACAAGCCGGAACTCTTGACTATTCACAAGATGAGTCCCAGGACTCACCATATACTATTTGTAACAAAATCACTGGAACCCTCTGACCATTTTTCTACAGTCATTTCACAGACCTCACAGTGCAGCGCCTCGCCTTGTTTAGTAAGAGGATTCAGGTTTATTATGTTGCAGTTTCCTGCTTGGGAAATTACTGTACATGTACTTATCAATCACAGCTTTGGGTCAACAAATATGTCTGCCAAGCATTATCTCAAATGCTACAGACCACAAAAATGAAATATGGAAAACTGTTAAGCTTACCTCCTCTTACAACCCTTAGATGTCTTGTGGTATCATCAGAAAGCAAAAATATACCGATTCCACGCTCCTAGAACCTATAGAAGCTGGCAAACTTGAAGCGGTTGCAATCACTTTCGAAATGGACGCCAAAAAGAATGACCGCAATGAGCATAAGCAAAGGAAAAGTCCGCTGACCAGCACTCCGCTCTGTTCTAGGCCCCATTCTCTCTTGTTTTCTCCGTCTAAGAACATTTTATTATTACGCCAGTACTAGTACTGATTGACATCAATCTGGCAAATATTGAAAGCTGTTGGTAAGCTCTGCGATTTTTATCACTTAGAATGGAAAGCAATGGCAACCTCGCACACTTCACAGTCTTTGCATCAATGCAACGCGCGCGAGTAATGCATGAGAACCGTTTAATCTCGAGAGTAAATTTACCTTTATTCACCTTGATTGTACGCCAAGGCAAAGTTTACGAAACATTGATCATGCGATCTTGGACATGGGTTAAAAAAAAAAAAAAAAGACAAAAATGCATCTCCTGAAACGTAACGGAAACAAGAAAGAACGGAAATGTGATGACAGAAATGTGGCGGAAACATGACGTAAACGCGTCCCGTCCATGGAAAACTAGATCACCATGTTTCCGCAGGGCGGAAACGTGACTGATATAAGCAACTTCCCGTTTCCGTCGAGTTTACAAAATACGGAAACACGTTATTTCGTCCTGTGAAGGGCCCCTTTGCCATCTCATTTGAATTTTTGTTTACAGTTTGGCGCTTTTGGCGATTGATCGTCATTTCCGCTATTTTTGCCAAAGTCGCCACTTTCCAAAGGGCCCCTTTGCCATCCATTTGAATTTTTGTTTACAGTTTGGCGATTTTGGCGATTAATCGCCATTTCCGCCATTTTCGCCAAAATTGCCACTTTCCAAAGTGCCCCTTTGCCATCTCATTTGAATTTTTGTTTACAGTTCAACGATTTTGCGATTAATCGCCATTTCTGCCATTTTCGCCAATGCGTGCATTTCCGGACATAGCTCCCTTGCACGGCGTAACAAACAGTAGCACAGGAATGTACATCTCAGTAGCTTTCATTTGAGGAGTCACACTTACGAATTTCATCAAGACACAAAAGTTAGAATCTCCTTGCCGTTTACACTTGCTGCACATCACTGGTCAAATCCCTGTTTACACCAGCTCTAGTTACGACCACCTTTCTGAACCCCCGTTTGAACTGTGACTTAAACTTTGTAAAGAAAGCTCTCTTACGCAAACGCTCCCGTGAACGACCGCGAGCACTTTTGAGATTAAACAACTGGACTTTTCCTTTGTTTTTAAGCTCTCACAAGCGACCACTCAGAGTCTTCAGCTTAAGCAACCACGATGACGACCACAACGACGACTTCAAAAAAACAATAGGTTTAATGATCGAAACAACAGCTCTGCACATGCATCACGCTTTTTAGTACGTTTCTTTGACGTCCACTGCACGACTACGACGTGAGACCTCCTAATTTGACGCTCTTTGGAAGACGTGGACATACTACGACGAATTTCCCTTCATCTTTTTGAGCCTAATTAAAATCCTTTAGAATTCAACTCCAGGAAAGTCGCCTGCATTTGACATATTGAATGGATCCAAATAGACGCGATTAAGTTTGAACGAACGCAAATTCATTTTTTTACCGTCCTTTTCACTGCTGCCGTCGTCGTCCTTGCTTAAGGTCCCTATTCATATGAATGGACTCTTTCATGAAACTACACATTACGCTAATATTCATTGATAAAGATCTTGAGGTTATTTTGGTCTAAAAGTTGGAAGTATGTTTTTTCTTTATGAATTATTGATAAGTTTCTGAAGCTCTCGTAAGCGACCACCCTCTATTGTTGTACCATTCGGTCGCTTACGTGAGCTCCTACTCGTAAGCGCCCAGCTCTAGTTGCGACCACTTTTTCGAATTTCAGAGGGGGTTGCTTGCGAGACCTTTTACTGTACCTATTCCTTCTAGGGGATTTCAGAGTTCTGGAACAGCTGAAATGATGTTAAAAAGGGCCAAAAAGATGAAATACAATCCCGCGAGAAAAAACTACTTGGTGAGTTGATCAACGTGTGTCACATTTAACAAAAACATTTTTTGGTTGTTCTGTTTTGGTTTTGGTTATAAAGATTAAAATACTATTCCTAAAACAAGATTAAACTAAATGGAAGAAGGAGGCTGAAGTGAAATTTTAAATTTAATTTAAAAAAATAAGGTTTTGATTGTACTTCGGTCATTTCAGGTTTAGTAAAACACGCCAGCAGCCTTTTTTTAGGTATTATTCTTGCATTTTTTTAAAAGTCCATTTTGGCCCCTTCTGATTTGAAACGTCGACTTAACGGCTCTCTCTGCACTTCAAATATTTGCTTTAGCCGGTGCAAAGAAATTACCAGTAATTAATCCTTGCCCTTTGACGACTGTACTTAGTTTTTCCTTCTTTTTCCGAAAGATCCCAACAAGCGACTTGCGTTGTTCAAGAAACTGGACGAGACTAATAAATTACGTGACGTTAGACCTCCGCCCGAAAGAAGACAACCTCCAAACAGAATCGATTACTTCGCAGGTGAGTTGTTAAAATGGTGCGAATGGACATGATCAATATTTTCATTAGAATAAGGTTTTGAATGCTACATTAATTGTATTGTACAGCTACTGGGAAATGCCCTATGGAACAAAAACTCGTTCTTTCACATCGATTACATCAAGGCTGTTTGAAATATTTTTGAAGAGCTACCCCAACCACACAAATAAATGTGGTCACAATTTATGTGAGGTTATGCACATGAAAACGTTGGCCTAAATCGTATGTGTCAGATTAATTGCCATAGACGCGCCAGTTTTTGTTGCAAATAAAAATCGTCAACTGTCAATGTTCGTTCATGTGCACGATTCGTCAAGTCTTGTGAAAGGTTTTACATAGTCAGACTTGAGCAGTTCTTACCAAACTCTCTCATCTCACGACTAATCTCCCACGACGTCATATCATGCATATCCCCGGTGATCAGAGTCATTTCTTTTATTATTTATTCAAAATAACTCTCCGTTTCTGATTGGCTCAATTTCCCTGGCTAATTTTTCTTAACCAGCGAGCGTTGACCAAATTTGGAAGGCGTTTGCGATATACGGTAACGTGACGTCTGTAGTACGGGCTTTGCCAAAAAAGGGACGGTAACCGAGAAGCACTGGGGACGAGGCTGCGTTCGCTCAGTTGTTTTGGTAAAGCTGGAGAAAAAAGCGGGAAATTTCACACGTTTTTCGAAGAAGTAGCCGAACTTCTTGCCTTAAGACATGGCAAGCATTACAAAAAACTCAACGGATGGAAACTGATGTGTAAAAGACTCTCTGCTAGAGTTAAACATCTCTTTATATCCTGAATTTGTCGAAAAAACAGGCAAATTAAGGCGGGAACTTAGCATTGATCTAGGTAAGTTTTTTTAAAAGTTATTAATCATTTTGAACGAATAGTAAAATTTTGAGGGTTGACATAGTGTCACAGACAGATGTGTTTCATGTGTTCTTGCCGTCTCCTATTTGCCTCTTGTCATCGCCAAACTGTCTGTAAGATTTTAAGACAAGTCAGCTCGACATACTGAGTGTTTGTTGTTGTTGTTGTTGTTGCTGTTGTTGTTTCTGTTCTGTGCTTGTCTCACCATAAGGTCACTGGGAAGCTTAAACAAAGGTGTTTTTGAGCGACGCACGTCAAACGGTAGTGAGGTCTTTTTCATTTTGAAGCGCCTTGAGGCTACCAAATTTCTCCACTATTAAATAGACGATTTGTCAAAACAATTGGGCAAAACCACCGTCCAAAAATGAAAAAAGACCGCCTCCGGTTGACTTGCGTCGCTCAAAAATCTCTTTGCTTAAGCTCACTATTACTGCTTCAATTATATAAATTATTTCGTTCTTGTCACAGCTCGCCAAGCCATGGCAAATCACCTGACGTCTACCTCACCCGCTTCTGAACAACAAAACCGAGAGCAGATGACGTACAGGTAGCAGCAGCGCGTTGATTTCGCAAGAGATCTTAAGCAAAGACGTTTTTGAGCAGTGGTTTGGCCCCCATTTTGTCTCGATAAGAGTAAAGCTACTTAGCAGTACAAATTTGGAAGCTATTTAAACTTTATTAAACTTTTCTCATGTACTTCCTTTTAGAACTTGAAAGCAGTTGAAATAGGGACTTCATCCTGTAACTGTCTGCCCCCCGGCATCAAGTCCCCCACCCCCTCCACTTTGTTCTTGACAGCTGTATTGTGATATTTCTGGTGGTGATCTAATGAATGCATTCAGAATATTTTTATTGAATGTTTTGCTTTTGTTATTTCCTTAGCTGGGTTTACAAACAAGCTGTTGTTCATGAAGATGAGGAAAAGAACATCATGGCTGACCAAAAAGAGTTTGCACCAGATAAAAAAACTAAAAAACCTCTCCCCAAAAGTAAGTGGTAATGAAGATCATAAAGAATCTACACAGTTTCATCCCTAAGCTAGATCCTGCCGTTCTTTCACGCGCGCTGGGCAAGTCCATCTTAAATTTCGGAAACGGTTAAGTGATGACATGAGCTCTCATTTGAGCGAGCGAAAAAAAAAAACGCTTTTTTTTCTCAATAGCATTTCCTCTATCAAGCTGTAAAATCTGAGTATTGAAAGATCAAGTTAAAGAAGCTATCTCCGAATTCTGTTTCTGTTTTTGTTTTTGTTTGTTTGTTTTTTCTCAAATGGTGCAAAGAATCTCAAAGTCAACCATTTCATAGATTCGACCCTGCTTTTAATCCGCATCTCTTTTATTGGTTAACTCTCCAATGAGCCAAGACGTAAAGTACGAAAACGTGAGCACGCTAGTAGACAATGCTGCATCCAGTGTTGATTCGTTTTATCATATTTCTTTTTCAGAACCAATCGCTCTCCGGTCAATCTTCCTCACAAGAACCCTATGGTGCTGTCCGGACGTACCCTCCCCCTCATAGTGAGTCTAAATCAGTTATTTTCTAGTGTCACAGTGTACGCTCAAAAATATACGGTTACGATTCTTTCACTGCCATAAATGGCGATGGTGACATTTATTCTTTCTTTACACAATTTTTTTATTGGCACATAAATTATAAAGCAATCCATCCTCTGTACATATTCCTCTATACTCCACAATTTTGTAACTCCTGTAGCAACTGTCCACTCTTATAACACAAGGAAATCGACTAAGCTCAATTTTTACCGTCCAAAAGCTAGGACTAACATGGATAAATTCAGTTTAAAGTGCTCTGCCTCAGTTTTTTGGGAAACTGTCACCTTGATGCTAAAACAACTTCAACGCCCAAACAGTTTAAGAAACTTTACAAAGCAAACCCATTTAATCTCTTGTCAATCAAATTAGATATGTTTTTAAAAGTACTTAAGTGTTAATTACTTATAAATGCTTGAGTCCTTACGTTGTCTGTTTGTCTGCTTGCTGCTTGATTGTTTTTTGCTGTTATGTTTGTCCCCTTTTCTCTTACCGTTAGTTCCTTATTTAACTATTTTCAATTTTTTTATTTTTATTTATTATTATTTATTTACTTTCCTTCTCCATAAATTTTAAGATACATAGTCCATAGTTTAATATATCTCTAGTTAATTTAGATCTATAAAATAATATTATGCTAGTCTTAGATTCCATGTTGATTAAACTCAGAGTGTGGTGGTGGCCGTGGCCAACTCGAAAGCAGTCGCTACACACCCAAGATGGTACAGTAAACACCTGCATGTAAGAACACATGATTTCGGGGTTCAGGCTTATCTAGTTCTTATTTATCGGATGCTTAGTGAGAGACCAGCCTGAAGATGTTCTTAATATGTTCTTAAACTTTGTTCGAGAAATACAATGATGTTAGTAGGGGCTTAGTTAGCATATTTTATCATAAATAAATAAGCAAGTAAGTAAACAAAAATCCTAAAGACACCCAGGCAACTGTTATAGTTACATTGCCTCAGTATTCCGACACCCTCTCCCTTATTAAATATGAAATGCTTTATTTATCAGGCTGAACTGGTTCTTAAATATATATGGTGCTTTTGGGCCAAATTTCAGCCTGATCTTCTTAATCCATTTAATTTGTTCTTATATGCGGATGTTTACTGTATTATCCCTGTTTTATCTATTTGATTTATTAGTGGCGAGATTCTGTTATTTTTTTAATTTATATCAGTGAACTGAATTGGAACTAAGTAGTGTGAAATAAAATGAACAATAAAGTCTAGTCCTCTATTTTCCCAACCCGTCGAGCAGGGATCGTCGGAAGAACCTTTCCCGAGACAAAAGTCGTTATCTTCGGGTAGTTAAGCCGTCATGCTCACGTTCATTCTTTAGAGATACTTTGGGCAAATGTGTCAGATTATGGTTACGATTTCGTCTGTCTCTGAGTAACTTACTCGAGCAAATTGAGCTTTGAGTAAAACATTTCACCAGTAGATATTGTCACAAGAAGATTTTCAATTTAATTTGAGATTGAACTGATCGGTGTTGTGCTTGTGTTAGGTAGAGTGAAGGGGAAAGAAGAGTTAACTTCAAGTTCAGGCTGCCATTTACAACCCCTCCCCCACCTGTTTGTTTGCAACTCCCTCCTTTTGCGCTATTCCGCCCCTTACCTCTGATTTCCCCAACAATGGTCCCCCCACCCCTCCACTCTCCAAATGTTATGGACTGGTGTCCGTCAATGGCCCAACAACTTGTGTAAGTGGAAGCAAATGCAAAATTTGTTTTTACCAGAGCATATTTTTCCGTAGTTCTTTTGCGTATTTCGTGAAGCCCGTGTTGTTCGCTCTCTTCGTTTCTTAGAGGGTCATGTGCGTTTTCGGGCCATCAAAACTCATTTCGTGCCCATCCTCCTAGCCAGGTCCACAGCCAGCGGAGATCAGCCAATCAGGACGGAGAAGAGCATCAGTGCTGGCGCAAGAATTAACTGGGACTCCAGGACCAAAAGTTGACAGGGAAATGGAATCCAAGAACAAGAGATCACAGAAGTTAACAGGGAACCAAGGGGAAAAACATGTTTGGAGTTCAGAGGGAACTTACAAAACAAGACACGAAAGGAAATCAAGAGATGGCAGGAAACCACGGGAACTTAAAATGCTAACTTTTTCAAAAATTATTTGTCGCTGGTGCTTGTAGGGTGCAAACCAATTACTTGTTCTGAATGGTGAAATATTATATATGTATGCTATGGCTATGCGACATCTATCGAAATACCATTCATGTTGTGCCATAATTGCACCTCCACGCGAGCAGGCAGACGCTCACGCTGTTCACCAGAGAAAACACCTTTGAAAACAAGCAGATTCCATTTTGGGTGCCCGAAAATTTCGTGCTTTAATGCTTTTATCGGCTGGAGATAGTTAAAAGGTGTAATAACTGAGTGTTGGTGAGAAATTTTATTTATTAGATACACTGTACGCGATACTGCGTTGTGTTGCAGAACCAAATCTTAACACCAACGTTCCAATTAAAGGCTTTTAACTTTAATATAACGACATATGTTCTAGCAGAGTCCCTTTTGTTACCCAAAAGCATAAAAGGCTTATAAACATCACTACGTTTTCTAAAACACCGTACAAAAATACTTCAGATTTTGTTCTCTAAGCTTAAGTTTTTTTATCATTCATCTATTTCATTCCCATGGTTCGTACAATCTTGAAAAGGTCTTGAATTTTATAGTCATCGTGACACGTCCTTAAATTCGGTAAAGGCCCTTGAAAAGTACTTGATTTCTTTATTAGGTCTTCAAAGGTCCTTTAATTTCTCTACTTTCTTATTTCTGTTTGTTTATTTCAAATGCTGTTTCTGTACTTCAGATACTACTACAAGTCAAAGCAAGTGACTGTTGTCATTTTGGAAGGTTTTGTTACGGAAAGTCACGGTATTGATCAAACATGGCCGAGAAAGGAAAAATCACAAATGACTCGCTGAGTGTTTTAGCCCGTAAGGTGAACAAAAGGGGGTCAAAGAAAGCCGAGTTACTGAAGAAATCTTAGACTTGAACACTGTAATTTGTCCTCGAAAAGGTCCTTAAAAGTCCTTGAATTTTGTTTGTCTGAAATTGTACGAAGCATGATTCCGATTTTTTGTTGATTTGTTAATACCTTACTGACCCTATCACTAAAATAACACAAACAAATAAAATACTTAATAAAATGTTTTGGCTCTTCATCTACCATACCTTGGAACTTATTGGAATTTTTCTTCCACACTGAAGGGAAAGGAAATCCAAATCCTTTTTTGAGGTTTCCATTAATTTTTAGATCAGAATGCTTATAAAAAGACTTTAGGAGTTTTAGTAAGCCTAATCACCCGTGAAGTACAAAGTGATGAAACAGAAACGAGTGAAAAAATAATAATTTTAAACGGATAAAAACATTTGTACAGACCAACCAGACAGATGTCAGTATGGTTTTCAATACACTGTCCTAGTTCTTTAGATGTCTATAACTCTCTCCTCCGCAGAGGCTCCCACTGGGTATCCCTATAAAATTAGCAATGATCGAAAAATAGAAAGTATAATTCCCCGCGCTCTCTTTTTCTGTCTCCCCAGCCTCCCCACAACACAAAAAGGCCTCTGCGGAGGAGAGAGTGTCTATAAAATGTACATTATTTTTTCTATGCATTTTATTCGGTTGCTCGCTTGATCGTTCATCGTTTGGTTAAGTGTCCACCGTATCCACTGACGTCTGGTCCCGTGAAAAAATTGCCTTGTTCGTTGTCACTACCTGAAATTAGGGTGCCTTTCATGGCTTGCTTCTCTGAAAAAAAAAATGATAAAGCGTTCTCCATTTAAGACGTCCTCTAACCTTTCATAACCATAGACCCATTTTTCACTGATAAACACAGGTGTTTACAGACCTAGCATTCTAAAATCCAAAATAATGCACAGTTTATCATTCTTGCACGCAGTTTTGTACTCATTGCATCGAGCAATTCATAAGAATGTCAAATGAAAGAGAGGCCTGAGAAATCCTGTTAACCCACATATGGTGATAGTATATTTTTTCCCGTACACACTGGAACGAGCTAGTACTACCCATTGGGCACCCAATGGGTCTGTTCCTCAAAATATCTGTTCTTCAGACAATTTTTTGCTGGTAGTAGACGTGGAAGAAATAGTATGTCCTTGAAAGGAAAGTGCTCCTGGGAAAAAGACAATTCAGGGTGTGTGATTTGATTTGATGTCTGGAATAGCTGCTATGTGTTATTTTTCCGCATTATCTCCCCCTCCCCCCCCCCCCCCACCCCTCTGCAGGGGTGTAAATTCGCTCTTAGGCCACACTTACTTTCCTACCGCAACCCCACACCCTCACTGAAGGTGTTAATTTTGCCGTTGGACCACACCCAAATATATAATTATGATCGATAGATAAAATGAATGGACAAGACTATAGTTGTGAGAATCTTCGTGTTGGCTTCATGCGTGTTTACTCCAAACTGAAATTTATGAAGCAAGTTTTTACCACATGTTACCACTGGCCTCCGTAGTAAGTTATTTCACTCGATGAACTTACGCAACAGGACGGAATAGGGAAGAAGAGTGTGACAAGCGTTACAATAATTTTGTTTGAAATAAATTTTCGCCAAACTTCCCTTTCCTAGAAACAGATCTTTTCGTTAAAGGCCAGAAAACATTAATCTTAAGTGAAGATCACACGACATAACACGTAAGTAACAGCCCCCGCACGCGTGCCACGTACAAGCGTTTTGCCGTCCTCTTCTTCCTGATGTCACGTTGTGTAAACACACTTGTGACTGGTATTGCTCGACAAAATCCTATTCTATAGAAACGATTAACTTAGATCAATCAGTCTATATTTGGCGTCTTTGTTACTGTAAACAAACCGGCCCAGTGCTATAATTTTTATTAGTTTTTGTCAAAACAAACTTAAACTTAAACCTGGATTTGTGAGGACGAGTACCGGAGCAGGTAAGGAACAAGACCGAACAATACCATCGCTACATTAATTTATGTTATTTTTTTTCATCACCTTAATTTCCGAAAATCGAGCGTCACGTTATCTCCGATCAGCATAAATGGCGCCCATTGCGACACTTTAGAGAAGCCGTTTTCTCTCATCCACTTCATGGCCTGATGAAGAGATTCACTGGCATTTTCCCCACGAGCACAATGCTCGTAGAAACAACTCATGAGCTCCATTGTTGCTTCGTCTTCTATGGCCCACAGTGCCGCCAACACGGAGCGTGCACCTGATCCTAAGAAGGCTCGAGCAATTCCAACCACTCCCTCTGAACTGATCTGTCCTTTTGCAGAGTGACAGCAACTAAGGACCACCAGTCTAGCTCGCACTCGAACTTTGGAAATGTCACCCATCGTCAGTAAATAGTCTTCTTCTCTAGGTGTCCTATCAGTGAGGGGCGGAGGGGCAAGAACAATTTCTCCCCTTTCGGCATTGCCATGACAAGCAAAGTGTATCAGAGATACTGAATTTATCCTTTGAAGAACCATCTGTTTTGTTGCTTGTTTCCCAAGCAGAGGTTGAGTACGGAGAAGTTTTCCAATCATTTTTGCTTCCCTGTTTGCAAAAGACAGTCTTGATATCGACCGAAGAATTCCCTTGTACAACACGTCACCAACTTTGGGGTCCCCCACTATCAGTGCGCCAGTCTGACTGTGATAGTCTGTTGGACTGTCCTGAATGAGCTTGAGAGTCGTCAAAGAGGGAACGATGCGGATCCTGAAAGACTCTGATAAAGACCTTCCTTCTTCGTCCTCTAACGCTGCAAATGGAACTTTGAAAAGGTGGCGATCAGGAACAATGATAATTTCGGATTTGTCAAGAAAGTCAGCAACGGGAGCGATGAAAATCTTGTAAATATCCATCGGAGTACATTCAGGGATGCTGAGCGACGGGTCTTCTTCAGTTATGGGGCGAGCAAGGGCGGACTTTATAGACCTACAAAGAAGGTGGTATACCTCTGATATTTTGCCGAACGGGCCGTCAGCAACGTTGACCATTCGCAGGAGTGGAAAAGGTTTGTCTGCGCTAAGAAGCCAACACTTAATAAATGTCTCATAGTATGAAAAGAATAGCCACACGCAGTTTCTTTCTTTCATCACAATGTTTTCAAGATCACCCCATGTCTGTAAATTGGCTGATATTTCGTTTTTTACAAAGTACTGAGATGACATAAGATCCAGAAGAGCTCTTGCTCGCCCAAACTCTTCCACGTAAAAAGCCAGATAATGATTATCTGAATAAACACATAGGATATGACTGAGATGACGGTAGTTTTTAACGAAACTTTCGAAAAGAAATACCTTCAGTTGGTCATGATCTTGGAAGAAATGTTGAATAAACTCACTTTTATCAATAATGGCAAAGAAATGTGATTTAGCTTCAGCATTGTTTCCTTCTTCCGCCATGGAGAATGACATAAGGTAGTGACAGAATGACTCGCTTTCTTTGTCCTCTTTTTTTCTGCACAATCTGAGCGCTTCATCGAAATACTGTTTAGATGTGGTACTATCACCGAACACCGCAAAACATGCTCCTAGGAGGCTGTAACCTCTGCTTTCTTCAATATTCTTACACTCATTAGCCTTGGTAGCTTTACCGAAAGATTCAAAGATGTTTCCAAGTTTTTCATAGAGCGGAAGTTCTGTTTTCTTGTCGCGAAATGTTTCTGCGGCTGTAAGAAATTTTTCGCTATCTTTTTTAGTTTTTACATCCTCGCCATCAATGGATTGAGATTCTACTCCTAGGAATCCATGGCATGCAGCTTCTGTTCTCTTGTTTCTATTTTTTTCTATTATTGCAAGTGCCTTTTCGTAATATGGTTTGGCCTTGATATATTCACCGACAGACTGAAAGACACTTCCCAGCCTTTCACAACATGTCGCTTCAGTTTCCCAATCGCCATTTTTTTCAGCGATTGCGAGTGCTGTTTCGTAATTTTCTTTAGCCTTTACATATTCACCAAGAGACTTGAAAACTGTTCTTATCTTTTCGCGGCATTTGTCCTCTACTTCGCTGTCGCCATGTTTTTCTGCCATTGCCTGTGCTGTTTCGTAATATTCTATCGATGACAAATTCTGCTGGAGAATTGAAGAGCTCCTAGGTTTTCATATCAAACGCCTTCCAATCCTCTTGCACCTGTAAAAATGGATACGATAGAACAAAACTCAGTCGTCAGTAATTAAATTAACCCCTAAATCACCCAGAGGACGGCCATTAGAAAATTCATGGGGAAGGGGCGGGGGGTTATAATTTTTTTAGGACAGAGCACGAAAATTTTTTAGGGTTAATTGACATGCATTAGTTTTTTTAATTAATTTTCCCTTGGGCGAATACTTTCATAGTTCTTCACCCGCCAGCTCCTCCCTCCCCCCCATAAGTTTTCTAATGGACGGTCCCTTACAAGAACTGACACAAAGATCAAGCATATAAATATAGGATGTATAGCCCGCGTCCAAGGACATGATGAATGCATTGTTGACATTGCTGTCAGCATTTTAGTAATTTTGAATAGCTTGTCGCATCTCCTGCGAGCAGATTGTGTCTCAATGAGATTTTTTGAATTTTCCACCTCGAGGTGGAATCGCTTCTGACAGGGAGTTATTTTTTTTAAACAGAAATACTTTGACAGTTTTGATACTAACATTATTGTACGTTCTAGTGTATACATCGTTAATCTCTTACGGCCGCTCGAGATCGACAGAGTATTTCCTTGAATCTTATAACTCCTTTTTGCTGAACCAGTCCTTTCCAAGGCTCATATTTGAACCATAGTATGAACATTAAGTTATGGAATTTCACTAGAGTTTTCAGAGATTTACAAAACTTATATCTTCGACAATTTACTCGGTTTCTTTGATGTGTATGGACTTTTTACGGCGAGAATGCTTTGCATGACAATTTCTGCTACAGCAGCCAGAAACTAGAGAGCCCATAGCTGTTCTGTGTAGCTGTTTGTAGTGTTTGTCGTTGTACTGAAAGTACGTCGAAGTTAGGCAGAGTTTGAGTTGGTCCATACTGTCGAGAGTTCTTAACAGCGTTCTCAGTGCAGCCATATTAAGTGGAATCTCTGACTGGTGAACAGTGATTTCACATCAAAAGACACGAGTTTTGTGGTCGTCAGTTATCTGTATTGTCTTAATGGCGTCAATAATTAAAAGTTCTCAGCAGACTGTAGTTTTGTTAGTAAACTTTTAAGACAGTTAGCAAGAAGGGGGGCTCAGAGAAAGAAACATGGGCTGCATAGATATGTTGGGCCGGTAGTAGTCCATACACCTTGGGTGGCTGTGGGACACTACACCTCAGTCTGTTGTAGCAGCGAAAGTCGGTAGAGTTTGTTAGCTTTCTTCAGTGTAAGCAGTTTGTTGTTAAGTTTGCGTTGCAGTGAGGGTGTCGAGTCTCGGATAACTCGAATAAATTCTTCGTTGGTCCGTTTGTTAAGTGCGTCCATCGTTTTAGTCTGTCTTGTCTACTTCAACAGTCACCCGTTCTTTGTCTGCGGGCTGTATGACTATTAGCCTGCTAGCAGGCTCTCCATTTGGGAGATATAGTGGAAAGTAGACGTGAGAGGCACGCGAGAGGAGACGCGAAAGCGGGTGGCGGGGGAGAGAAAGGAGAGTTTTTTATCCACTGGACATCGAACGTCAATGTGTCCGCTCGGATAAGAACTCAATACTTTGTTTCTCGTTTCGTTTACATTTGAAAAGTCGTCCACATTCAGAAGACTAAGTTCCCCGTTCCAATCACCAACATTATACTTGTGTATTTAAAAGATAGTAATGCTGCGTCAGTTCTGTCGATACTGACATTAGTTAGGCAGTGATCTATCTGCTTGCTTGAGACTTATAAAAGAATCAAAAATGACATTAGATGTCCTATTTACATGTTTGAAAGCAATAATTACTATCGGTTTATAAAAAGAACTCGTGGCAACGTTGTCTGGAAAAAGATCAAATGGTTATCAACTCTGGATTTCCCACAGTAAATTGTAGGAAATGATAGAAATTCAGATTGGCTATCCATATATTTAATATACGGTGTACTATCTTTTCTCTGCAAACACGATACTTTTCTTGCTGTTAATTGTTCTCTGTTAAATAACAGTTATTTAGGTATATATTTATAGAAAACAGCAACACAGAAAACGGAAAAAAAAGAAAGAAAGAAGGAAAAAGGATAAGGTTCTGATTAGGAGTCGAACCCGGCACCATCGGCTCAACACGACTATACCTTACCACTACACCACAGAGGCTTATTGGATGCTTTTGGGGAAAAGTCTTAAATTTAATTCCTTTCCCACGGAACTTCCGCAGGCAAACGCCGTTTAACGGGGATGATCGAGCCGCATTAACCGAGCAATTAACGGTAAAAAACAATGTAAACGCATATTCCATGGCAATGAATGAATGAAAGAACATAATTATGCTTTACAAAACGCCGATACACGTGCTCGTCTGCAAAGCAGGAAGCCAAACATATCTTTTGTTATCTGGATTTCAGCTGTTATTTTGAAGCTAATGGTCAAAATCACATCCATTTTCGGCTCATACAGGTTCTTAAGAATAGCATGGCATGACATTTTCTCACTTTCACTTCACCTTCTAACAAGCTGGAATTTGTACATGTATATTCCCCGTGTTGCGGAGTCGAAGAGCAAATGCTCATCTTCTAATCAAGTTTAACGTCTGGACGAGTTAAAGGATCTGGAATTGAAATCCAATCCCAGAGTTAACCATCGTACTCATCTGAAAGACTCCTGCGTGTTTTAAATTCTAACCATACGTACTGTAGAAAATTTGCCACAAAGAAAACTCTGAGTCTGAACGAGCAGCGAACGATGCACGTTCTCACCCACCGAACTTCCTCGTGTTTGCGTTGTTCGTGGCGCAGTGCACTCTGATAAAATGCAGTGCATTCTGGTAAAAAGTGATGAATTCGAGAATTTGTCCCACAAAAGTATATATTTCTCTTAAATCCTGATTATGTTGCTGCTCGCTCGCTCCGCTCCCCCCGCCGCAATAATTGTCCGTTCCGGAACTGGAGAACAGCGTTTTCCAGGACGTGTTGGCTCTCTCACGTTTTACTTCAGCTCCTTACTACTCTTTCTATTGTCTTTCTTGACGGTCAACTGCTAATTCTTCGTCAGCTACGCTGTCATGTATATGTTTCTGAGTTTTTCTACTCAGTGGAATTCAATCGGGCGAAGAAACCGACGCTGAAGGCAGCGCTTGAAGGGAGCTTGAATCTCTCTTCAGACTTTCACTCTTCTCGTTTTCAGAACTAAACGAGGCGTTTGACACAAACGAAATCAATACAACTGATGGAGGGTTCTGTTTTTCCTTCCACAAGTAAGAACTGCAAACTCGGTCCGACTTATCCTTGGCTCGCAATATTCTATAGGCAATCCAACACTTTCACACGTACAGCTTTTCTAGAATTAAGCTTACATCAAAAGAGCCCGAGGCTGAAACAAGTTCTCGGTTCCAATATGATCCCCCTGATAACCAAATTTGACACACAAATGACAGTTATCTGTCACAGAAGGAAAGAGCGATTTTCTTCCTCTGCCGGTCTTCTTTTACGGAGTGAGTTCAGCGATCGCCGACATAACACACGGGTTTTGGAGATAAGAGCATCGTGTACATTTGCCGCGAAAATTTTGGGCAGGCCAGCTACGCGGCCCTGTTATCAATCAACTTTGATTTCCGGAACGTAATTTTTTTCAGCCAATAGTATTTCCCTTCGTTTGGGCGAAGTACAAATGAAAATTTATAAAAGATCGTTGCAAGCTCTCCTTTCCTCGGCCCCTCGCGCGTTCTCTACCGGCTTTGTGGTACAACGGCCGCCGAGCTACACAAAGTAAACTTTTGACAGATGAACGCTTTGAAGATTTAGCAAACACAGATCGATAGTAGACCTTCACCAAGCTCTTGAAATATGTACGCTTTACGAAGATTCAGCAAACTTTTAAAAAATGAACGCTTTACGAAGACAGAATAACAGACCTCAAAGCGAGGTAAATGAGACACAAATGCAATCTCAAAAAAACCTTCACTTATGAATTGCACAGGACAACCAATAATGCACCGAACAACCAACAGAACCTGTATTTTTTGTATCTTTAAAGTAAACTAAAAGGTCTTACGATCATCAAGGAATGAAATAAGTTATTCTTTTGAAAAAAATTAATATTTGATAGATCATACTTTTAAAGTATTCCACTTCTAATATTATTCTACGCATAGAAGTGGTAACTACGAAAAAGAAGATCAAGCTGTTTGTCTTTTTTCGAATCTTGGTGTGATATGCCTTTTCTTTGGTGCTACTGATTCGTTCCTCGGAGAGGCGTTACTATACCTTTTTACGGTTAACCCTTTTTACCCTATTTCCGACTAATAGTTAAAATTTTTCAATTTTTACGGCTATTGACTAAAGTTTTGGCTGTTTTACGCCTATCGGTTAACCCCATTGAGACCCTCCTCAATCGTTTCCGTGCTTTTTGTTCGCCAGTGGTCAAGTTGCTGTTTGGTAGAGGGGCGGATTATTACGACAGCGACTATACCGTATGTCAGTTTATACGTATTTTCCCGGAAAAACTGAAACTTGCTAAAGTGATTCCTGTCTATAAGACAGAGGATCCTGGTCTTTTTGTAAATTATAGACCAATTTCGTGGCTACCTAATTTTTCTTAAATTTTTTGAAAAAGGTCAGTGTACAACTGCCCCACTTAAAAAACAAAATTTCTTCCGCAATCGTTCAACACGAAACCACTATAGATGTTTCTTTTTTTATCTTACTAAAGCATTTGACTCTCTTGACCATCAAATCCTGTTTGCTAAAGTTGAAGCATTACGTTATTCGTGGTAAAGCTCTGAAGTGGATTAAAAGCTATTTTTCTTGCCGCCAACAATTTGTTCAATTCAATCTACAATCATGGACAAAAGCCCTTGGGACTGCAATGTAATATTCATATTCAGTTTCCGTCATCCGTCATTCCCTCATAAAACAGTGCATCCTTTTCGAATTTTTTCTTGCAGTTCTCCCTTCCCCCACTCAACACAATGTTAAAACTCCTTGATGCACGCGGCATGCATTTGATGGGCTCCTGACGCGTCCAACATTGTTTGTGGGGTGAGGGGAGGGGTTGGGCCTGTGTCAATTGGAAAACGCCCAGAAATGTAAAAGTGTTCCAAGCCTTTTGTCCATGAGCGCTTACCATTTGTATGGAAAACCAGGAAATTTCGGAAAGAATTCAAATGGAACGGTTCATCCCGGTGGAAATTTTCCGGAAAAAAGTAATACCTTTCGAGGTATTACCTTTTTCCCGTCCTTACCGAAACGACCGAAATTTTCTGTACCATTTGCTTGGATTACTAGTGCCAGGCTTCTTGTGTAGAGAAAGTGAAAATGTAAATGGTAAATGGTACAACTTAATCCCGTTCCTGTTTTCGGTGCCAAAAAAAATACCAGTATCATTTGACGGAAACTTTTCACTGAAATTTCCGCACAAATGGTAAGCGCTCCATGATTGTAGCTTGTTTCCCATTGCAGACCATTAAGTGTGGTGTCCCACGAGGTTCCATCCTAGGTCCTCTGCTTTTTATACGGTACATAAACGATCTTCCTAATTCTTCTAAACTAACTCAGCCTCTGCTTTTTGCTGACAACGCCAGTATCTTTTATTCTCACTCAGATACCAACTCCTTAGAATCTGTACTAGATCAAATGATAAACAGATTAATAGGCTCTACTTACCAGGATTTCTTCTATTAAAAAGTCAAGCTACGATTGAAAATTTAAATATTCCTTAATTTTTGAGGCTTCATTTGACTATTTATTGATATTGAGAAGCTTGCTTTTTTCATCGATGTAGTCATCCCTATCGAAAGGGAAACAGGAAGCAAACTCTAAAATAGTCACTGATCATGATTAACGTTAGAGTTGTCATTTTTTATCAAAAGGGGAGGGGAAATCACAGTGTTTGGCTAAGGGAAGGAAAGTCACACAGAAATTTAGGCTGATGATTCATGTGATGATGTAATACTCCTTTATACAACGTAACAAAATTAATCATAACATGATTTGATCAGTACCCATAGAATCATCTTAATCATCATCACCATTTTAACCGCATTATTAAAATCATCTCTGGAATTGTAACTATGATTCATAGTTGTGTTATTCATAGCTATTATTCTTCTAGGACTATTAAAATCATCTCTGAAATCATAACTATGATTTACAGTTTTTTAATCATGGCTTTGAGTCCAATAGACCTATTAAAATCATTTCTGGAATCATGACATTACTTAGCCTGAATTTCAGACGATCATTTTTAATACGAGCCATAAGTAATTTGATTATTTTTAAATTTGTTACAACAAGAGTATATTTGATGGTGTTTATTTCCACTTATGTTTACTTTAATATATTTATGATTTATTTATAAGTACAGGCCCGTAGGGAGGGGGATGCAACGGGTGCGCTTGCACCCCCTCCCTCTTTCACAGACTCCAGAGGTCCACTTTTTTTTTACCACCCCACTCCCCCCGCTCTTTTACTCTCTCCATTTTTCGCGAGGTCTTTAATTCTCGTTCCGAAACCGAACAGAAACGCTTGCTACGCAGGCTACTTACATGAGCCACTGATGGGGTCCTACCAATCACAAGGAGTGGATCTCGGATCCTTTTTTTCTTGAAGGAGATAATTAAGGTATACATTGTTCCTTTTGTCTTTGAAGCCAAAAGTAGTATTCCCGGCACAAGAGAGGCTCTCTTCTCTGGGTAATAATCACATCCACTATCTAACATACATTGATCTGAAAGACGTCTTTGATTGATCTGTTTCTAAGAAACACCCAAGGAAGCTTGAGCTTCGTACTGAATATTGAAAGATCATGATGCAAACATCATGCATCAAATCTAACGAATAATACGGATTTACAACTTTCTTTCTAATTTTTAAAAAAAAATAGTGACATCCCAAATTTTCATTGCAAAAAATTGTAAAATAAAGTACTCTATTTAAAAAAAAAACACTTTAGAAGATTAAACGTTTGGGAAATACCGACGTTTTTCAAAATGCTCGAAATGCAGTCTCAACCAACCTAATTCCCCCCACCTTAGAGACTTGGGCCTCTAGCATCGTTTGGTCCTTCTCCTATTTGGATCGCACCTGGCTACGGGCCTGAAGTAACCTGTATGTCAATACTGTGCTATATCTGACCACATCTATATGTAGTGGGAAGCCTTTATAGATTAAAGATCAATGTAGATGAAGATGTAGAGGAATCATGGCGGAGAGTCGGTAGGTTTTAGCTGGTTTTTCATTTAGAGCCGCTCTGTGGTTTCGGCAGTGATTTTGTTCATGCGAAGTTTTCTGAGATTTAAACTTTCAACAGTCAAGTGTAATGATTCTGTTAGCTTTTCTTTCTTGTTTTCTTTCTTCTTCGTGAAAGATCAAATCGCTTCTTTTCAATTAAAGCAAATTGTTCAGAGTTATGTCCTGAATGCAGTGGGCAGTTTGAATGTTAAATAATCTGAATGATGATCTTGACTAAAACACCACACGGGTACATACGGGGAACATACAAGTAACACACGGGTACATTCGGGTACATAGGAGTAACATACGGGTAACATACGTATTTATTATATAGGTACTCATCAAATACCAGGATTTTTCCTTTTACTAAAAAATCATATCTTCATCGCGCCCAGTGGAGATAGTTTCTCAAAATGTAACTTAACTAATTCATATCATTTACCACAGGTAGCGCGAATTTTTTTTCAGTTTGCCTTTTTTGTCTTCCTTTTTTCCATTTTTTATTTCAAATAAGGCGTAACTGGCTCATGTTATCATCAATAACCAAGAACACGTCCATGATCACTGTTAGTGCTTGTTGGAGAAGGGTAGAGAGGCGTTCAAGGTGAAAATGCACGGCAGTGAAGAAAAAAAGCGCACAGGAACACGGTCGTACAAAACAACGATAAAGAAAGATACAAAAAAAGTGTGCTGCATGTGCAATGTTGTTTTTTTTGCTAATTTTGCACTTTTTCCGACAACCTTTCTAGAAATAGCTTTATATTAAAACAGTGGATAGTTTTTTTCGTGCGTTCTGTTTGGCTACTCAAACTCGGGATATCCAGTTCTATTCACCTCCGAGCGAAGCTATAGAAGCGTAAGTGGCTTCTCGGGCTCTGCTGGCAGGCTCCCCGCTTTGCTTCCGTAACAAGCTAAGAACGAAGAAAATTCACAAATAATCGAAGAGGGCAACGAAATTCGGTTTGGAAGTTTTAACAGGTAATAGCTTTGTCTATTTGACTTGAATTTACTGATGAACCGGTGAAATAGTTATTTTTGTTTACAAATGCAAATTAAATCTTGCGTCACTTTATTTCGCGACATGTTCATAAATAAGCTTAAAACTATATTTTTTTTATGGAATGGTTTCAAGTACAGAAAGATTTCGCAACTCCTTTTGAAGAAATTTCCCCTTAAGAGCTTAAAAAACGCCTTCAAAAGGGGTGTCTGTAAAACGAGGACCGGATACCTGTGGATGACGGATGCGGATTTTAAAAAGCGGATAGACAAGTGCGGAAAGAGAAAAATGCGGATAACCAAAAAAACCATCACTAATTTTAATTTTGGAAAAAAAAAAGGACTGAAATTTCTTAAATAAAACAATGGAAAAACCAAACCAAACCAAAACAAAAAAGTAAAACTGCGCCTAAAGATCGGCGCGTTGATTCCGGTAGTATTTCGCGCTTGGCTTTTTTTTGTCGACCCCACTAGCGGCTCTTCCGTTTATATTTCAGACAAAAAGGCTATTAAAATAATAATAATTAAAATCTTTATACAAGAAGTCGCCATCACCCATGGGTGGTTTTCAGACGAGACCTGTCACTAATAAATTAAAACTATACTAACAATAAAAACACTATTAGTACGTAAAATAGACTACAAAAGGTACAAAGTCACATTGTTCCTATCAAAATTATGCTGAAAGATGTAAAACAGCGTTTCTAAAACTGCGAATACTTTCGCTGTTTCTGACTTCAAGAGGAATCTCGTTGCATGCTTTGGATTAAAAATACGAAAGACGTGGTTGGCCTTTACTACAACGAGTGAATTCTCAAATCACTGGCCGAGACGCGTTTGGTAATTGTGGACTTAAAGACCCAGTATTAAAATGATAATTGTGATCCAAAAGACCATTAAGGTATTTAAAAACATGTACAAGCCGATGAATGCGTCGTCGAACCCGAAGATTGATCTACCTAAGATCGATAAGCGCCTGAGTAGTTGAAGAGTTTACAGGACGATTGAGAACAATCTTAGAAGCCTTATTGTGCAGTGTCTGGAGGGAATCCATTAACACTTTATTATTCCTATCACCCCAGATAATATCACAGTAATAAAAAAACGGTAATACCATGGCACTAACAAGTCATGAACAAATAGATTAGGAGCATAGATTGGAAGTCAAGATGCGTGAATCCTACTCAGAAAGGCAAGTCTTTGATTACCATCTAGCTCACAAAATCAATATGATCAGCCCAAAAGAGATTTTCGTTAATCACTATTCACTAGTCAGTATTCATACGAAGGCAACTGGAATCACTACTCAAAATCTTCGGCGGTCGTCAACTAGCGTGGATTCCTCAATCTGACCAAATCGCTGTTTAACCATATTTATTGATTCATTGATGATATTTAAGGTCTTTTGGTTTTGTAATCTTTTTTGGCATAACTTTTGTATTTAAGGGTGTTCCAGAGTTTCAGGGTGTTCCGGGGTGGTTCCGAGCCTGTTCCTGGTTTTACAAGTTCCCATGAACGCGAGCGTTGATTGGTATTGAGAGCCTAAGACCCGGCTCCTTTGTGAGGAAACAGGGCGAGTAACGAGGCAAGCGAGCAGTTCACCCTATTTTTTTGTTTTGTTTTGTTTTTTAATTTTTTTTTATTCAAGAAATTTCAACCTTTTATTTCAAAAATAAAAAGTTTATACTCGTGTTTTCCTCTCGGAAG
This sequence comes from Porites cylindrica, assembly GCA_964035525.1. NCBI lineage: Eukaryota > Metazoa > Cnidaria > Anthozoa > Scleractinia > Poritidae > Porites > Porites cylindrica. The sequence continues at coordinate 13,585,993 of OZ037780.1, read as the reverse complement.
ATGGACATCAAATTAAAAATATAAATTTTTAGTAAAATCCAACTTGTGGTCTATTATCAATGCTTTGTTCTGATTGAGCTACTACTAGGTTATATGTTATAGCTCCCTAGTAGCGAAAAGCGCCGGCTTTTTGGCGGCAAAAAGGATTAAAGTCTAGCTAGCTAAAATTGTTTTGTCTCGATATTTTTGACAAACTAGTTGGATTTAACTAAAACAATTATTCCTCTCGCCCTCAGATGGCCTCTGAGTCAATAGCCCATTCGTCCTTCGGCCTCAAGGGCTATTGACTCACAGCCCATTCGGGCTCGAGGAATAATTGTTAAATAACCAGGATTTAAATATAGCAGAACCATAAAAGAAACCTGCTTCAGTAACACACAAATTGTAATCTAAATTAGTGATGTTTTTTTTTTTTGGTTATCCACGTTTTGCCATCCGCATCTGCCATCCGCCGCAAGTATCTGGTATGCGTTTTACAGAAACCCCTTCAAAAAATTAATTAGGCGGCTAGAATTTGCGATGACCGTTTGGTCATTGGCGTGCCAAAATTGTAATTGTTGGCAACAGTAAATGAGTTAACAAAATCATCATTTTTGTGCTCAATTATCTCACTTTTTAGTATATACTAAAACAATTATTCACCTCAGTGTTGGTGACTAGTGGTGGATATTTACCTCGACAGTAAGGTCTGATAAACGTTTGTTGCATAGATGTATACCACATTGTATTGTGTATTGCTGAACGTTCAACCACTGAGCTTTAATCGATATCGGCTTCCTCTGATGTATCAACCTCAGCCTAGTTCCTAAGCGTTCTCACGCCAAGGGACTGAGCTGGAGACCTGTTAAACCATAGGTACAAAGGTCTTGGGGCTCATCGAACGCAGTTGTATGAAAAAACCGCTGGTCAATAAGCAAATTTATTTAATTACTGTTTTTACGAGAGGGCACGGTAACGAATCGCCAAGGTACTTCCTACAGAACCTTGTTTTGGCTTCCTTCGTCCTTGTCTGCTTTCTTTTTCGTCTTCCTTTTAAGAAAAAGTACCACAGACTTACTAAAAACAAGAAAACAAATATTCTTTCTTTCTTTTGCGCATAAATATTTCACATTGAAATTTCCTTGCTAATAATGACGTCTCTTATATGTTTAGTTCTGCGCTTTTTTTCTTTTACCAGCAAATGCCATTTAACATTGACGCCGCAACTTGATATGTGCGAGACACTTTCCTAATAAACTGTAACTATAATGTACAGTGAAACTTGTGTTAAGCGGACACCGTATTAAGCGGACACCCTCTATTAAGCGGACAGTAGCCGAAGTCCCAAAATTTATTTCCCTTATTTACTTTAAATGAAACCTTTATTAAGCGGTCACCTCTATTAAGCGGACGCGGACACCTAAAAAGTACCTGAAATAGTCATTTCTATTGTTACCAACCTGTATTAAACGGACACTTGTAATCAAATTCCACCACCCAGCATGCCAGACACCGGAAATGCGAAAGATTACCTCGAATTGCCACCTACAACTTTTTCGACATTTACGTTAAAAAACGTGACTTGAGGAACGTATTTGATTAGTTTCACAGTACAGTATTGTTTTCTATTTCGTTTTGTTTGTATAGAACTTGTTTCACTCATCTGACTTCTTTAAATTTGAGTTGCAATCTATGTTTATGGCACTATGATCAACTGGTCCACTTTGATAAAGAAATAAATGCAAACGTATATCGTCAAAGTCTCTGAGACTATTCTTAACATTTCCACTGTTCATTTGAATGGCATTTGACATCTCATATGACGTTATCTATCGAAACCTGTATTAGGCGGACACCCTGTATTAAGCAGACACTACAGCATTCCCCGAGGGTGTCCGCTTAATCCCCTTAATACAGGTTTCACTGTATAAAGTACAAACATTAACCACAAAGGACTGCAAAGGACCGCGAACGAATATGCCGAAGAACGTAGGATCTATAAAGACCTGATCAGAGCTTTCTCTGGTTGTTACGCCATACGCCATACTGAAGAGCCCCAAATTAAAGAGGGCGAAACAGCTGTCTATGGCTACAATCCCGCTCTGTTTTGAGTCCTTTCGGTGTCGTGTTGATGTCTTGCAGAGTTAATTTTCACGTAGTACGATCAGCATTGCAGTATTTTGCTTGCAGAATTTAATATGTCTACATTATAATGTATGCGTTAATCGATCAAAAACAGCTACAGATCGCGCGCGGCGGAGCCCCTTCGCTACAGAAATTGGAAACCTATGAATTCTTGAAAATTTGGTTACGACGTTAGTGACACCGTCCGTTCGTAAACCCCAATCATGTAAACCGATATCAAATGTCACATATACTACTTGCACAAATTGACGATACCCTGTTATCAAAACGAAGATGAATTGTCTAGGGCATTTGCTGACAAATATTACATGACAATTTCTCGGGCTCAGACTAACCGGCTAATTGCCCCTACATTCAGGATAGCCGATGTAATATGCACCGTGACCTGACATATAAACGAAACTAAGCTTTCAGGGCAGTCAGTGGTTTAAAGTTGCGCCACCCAAGTCGAAGTTAATAGACAGCTGTCAAAATGGGAAATCTGCAGACCATTATCGCGAAACTAAGTTGGAGTGAAATGTCACGCTTACAGTAGTATTGCCATTCTTATGAAAGTAAAAAAAATGATTTCAAAATGAGGATCCACTGACCATTATCACGCGACGGTATCGAAGATTCATTTATCTACCTAACCATCGAGGTCACGTGTTTTTTTGAGTTTTCCGCTGTATGTACGAAAGTCCACCCATTCATGTTAACTGATCTAAAATGGCTCCCTTGACTATTTTGGAGTGCAAGGTATATGCAATATGTGTTCAACCAGTGTTTGGACATCCAAGTTAAGGACAGTTAACAGCTGTCAAAAAGGTTTCCGCTAACTTATGTCACATGCCTGTATCGCGGGCTCAGGTGTGCAACTCACTGAGGTGACGTGTTTTTTTTGTTGTTGTTATTTTCCGCTTACCAGTGACTGAATTTCAGTAGAGGAGGAATTCAGTATGTTTCTTATTTATGGCAAATGTTACATTACTGCAGAAAGACTTTCCTTTTAAAAAAGATCGCACGAGAGCTTTTATTTTGGCCTTGACCAAATCTTATATATATACACTAAATGTCTTCGCCAGAGCAGATAAGAAAACTTTTCGGTTATAAATTCATCTCTGCTTTGGAATTGGGTAGATTTTTTCCTAAGTACTAGAGACTTTCTATCGCGTGCGGTGGGATGCTTTTGGAGAGGCTGCATCGATGACAAGCCTTAAGAAGAGTCTGAATGCGAGTACCTCGATAACACTAAACACTTAATTTCTTGGCTCTGCATGATTGCATGTAACATGAAACAGTTAAAATTTGGGCATTTTAGCACTAACACTGTAAAAATTTCACTGTGACAGTAATTTTTTCCCAGAAAGGAACAAAAACAGCTTCAATAGGCCAATATTATTTCGCTAAGTATATCAAGACGTTTTGGCTATTTTCCGACGATTCCCGATTATTTCAAAAGATTTCCGAAGACTACCGAAGATTACCAACGACTGCCGAAGACTTCTGAAGACTACCGAATATGTCTGAAGACTGCAAAAGCCCCTTTGAGCACAGGCACAAAGTTCATGACTGATTTGGTTACCTGTTTTCCAAAAGCAGATAAGAACTGACAGTGCTAAGAGTTTATGGATTTTTTACAAAAAAAAACACTTAAAGGGACTAGTTCACGATAATGCGCATGCGCGCCGTTTGTCTCTTCAGAATAAATTTGTTGGGTCAACACTAAATTCGAAATCGCCATTACCGGTACAATCATTGACAATCCTTCGTTTTATTCGGACATCCGTCGCTTTGGCTGGTCTAGTTATACTTCGGTAGTGGTGATTAACGTGTGGTTGTGTCGTTTGACTGGTTACGTTTTAAGAAGACGCAAAAAATAATGTTTTTATCATGGAGGTTCAGAAGAGCATCGTGGCCGTCCGGTAACAGGACGTTCTCAAGAGGCTCTGGAGATAGAGAAGCTTAGCCTATGGATCTGGTATGGTTCTAGGAGTAGTGTGTGGCATACGAAAAGAATACACGACACTTGGAACAACTTTGATTCGATTTTTGACTCCGACCTGTAGTTATACCGCAGCAGGCCGCGCGATCTTCACCGATCTGGTACACTTGAAATGTTCCTTGTATCTTTGCTTTACGATCGTACATGTTTTAGAATTGATGTTTTTAAAATAAATTATTGCCTGAATATTCTGTTCATAATCTAGTTTCTTTATGTGTGCTACTCGATAACATTTGTTTTGCGAAACACTGACCCGATGCAACGCGAATGAATTTGTTCATTTGCTGATAAGCAATTGAAATTAATGCTCAGTTAAGGATAATCTTTATACTCATACGTTGTGTGTTTTTGTCACCGGTCAGGCGCTATTTGTAGGTATTTCTGGGTTTATACAAGGCAAACTGAGAGAACAGTAATAAGATGTTTGTTTACAAATTTTGTTTGCCGATCGGTGACTGCTTTGTTAGCGTGGGTACGACCTCGTAAAAATACACGTTGGTAAATGTTTGTTTCAAAGCAGGACAGGGCTGTAAATCTTATTCTTATCGGCTGCAACATATATCTGAGGAGTAGCAAAGAATAAACTTGAATTATGGGGATAAATAAAATCAAACCAAATGCCGGAAATACTCTCGCGTCGCGAACTATTAATTTGAATTTTGTAGTTTTATTTGCGTGCATCTAACTCGCTTCCGATTGGTTGAAAAACAATCAGCTACTGTCAGAACTCACACATGCGCATTATCGTGAACCAGTCCCTTTAACAGTATTTTCTCCGCAAACAGTAAACCTTTAAAAAACTGGCTAATTTAACAAGGAACACTAAAAATAATGGACTAATAACACCAAGCACTAAACCCCATTCAAACCCTCTAAGAATATTCAAAGTAATAAGTTTAAGCTGTCTGATCTTTGTCCCATTGTCTAGCAAGAATGGCCTGTATACTGAAATGTACCTCTGAAGACATTTTTAATATTTAAACACCTTTTGAACTACCTAGAAGTGAATCTAGATAAATGTAAGCCAATCCTAAATTCTGTGACTTGCATAGCACTTCTGGTCCTTTTACATTCTTATTCGGTTATTTTTAATTTTCCCGGTCTTTGACATCTTATTCACCGAAGTGAACGCTTTTACATCGTCTTGCTTTCCATACAGCATTTTTAATTAGTACTTTACATTACTATGATATATACACCACTTGTTTCAGATTTTATATGGTGTTTAGTGTAACGACTGAGGCTTTTCTTCTAAGGTCAGGGACAAACGTCGACTTCACATGGGACGAAGCTTATGCTAATGAGCGACAACAGCATTATTTTATTCATTGACAATCCTCTAGATTCGTCTCATGTCGATTAAAGGATTAAATTAACTGCAAAAACCGTGGACGAAGATCCTGCTAGTTGTAAACGTTGAATCTCTAGAAAAGAGATCAAATCAGCCAAAATATAAAGGAACAAGAACGAGAAGTCCGAAGACTACAGCAAAGCTGATTTAAAACAACGTGTATTGTTTTTTATAACAATATTTCGGCTGCCCATACCAGCCTTCTTCAGGTTTACAGATGTTACTGAACTTATGTAGCATCTCTAATATCCTAAGCAAACATTTTAACATCTTACACTCCTCTAACCGTTGCAAAGACGTCTTTAAGCAACCGCCTTTTGTTGCTTACAGACGTAGCTCTAATCTTCGTGACCTTTTAGTTAAAGCACAACTACCCGTTATCTCCACCAATCATTTTCCGCCGGGCTCCTTCCGCTGTGAACAGAATTGTGCCACTTGTCCATACATTACTAACAGCCTAACAAGTTATACCTTTTACGCTACAGGTGAAACACGCTCCATCACTTCACACATTACTTGTAACACTAAAAATGTTATCTACATGGTTCAATGTAACCGTTGTAATTTACAATGTATGGGTGAAACTAAGCGACGTCTCAAGGACAGATTTAACGAAACACAGACGTGCAGTCGACAAAACTAACATTAAATCTAAACCCACTACTGTTTCTGAACACTTTCTCTCTCACACTAACCATTCTCATACTGACATGCAGTTAATCCCACTAGAAAAAATTCATTCTTCACGTGACTCAGTTCGTAAGGCCAGGGAGTCGCATTTGATAGATAAGGCCATTACTTATGGCTTAAACCGCCGTGACGAATTATTGTAATCCATATCCTTAGTATTTTTTCTATCCAGTTTTTATGTTGTACGTCATTTCCGCCTCTCCCTTTTATTGCGACATTCTCCATCTATATAATATTGTGATTGCTACATAAGTTCAGTAACATCTGTAAACCTGAAGAAGGCTGGTATGGCCAGCCGAAATATTGTTATAAAAAAACAATACACGTTGTTTTAAATCAGCTTTGCTGTAGTCTTCGGACTTCTCGTTCTTGTTTCATGTCGATTACCCTGGACTACGAAAAACAAAAGCTCGTGTTCACCAGCCATTTCTTGTACTTCTTCACTAGCAGAAACCTCGGCTGCGTTTCCTACCTTGCTCCCCTAAAAAATGTAACAAATAAATAAATAGAACGAATAATATTAATAATAATAATAAACAATTGAAACTTAATAAACACTCCACGGATAACAGGAGCCTGCGGGTACTATTACAAATAATTTTCCCTCCCGCAAATAGCTTGGGAAACAATTTTATTGTCCACTGGCATTTTTGTTTGTTTGGTTTTTTTTGGGGGGGGGGGGGGGGGCGGGGAGGAGGTTCTCTTTTTTCCCAATGAATTTGGAGAGCCTGGGATCGAGCGGGAAGCTGCAGATCATTTTCATACCCTCACCCCATTGCACCAGTCCTCAATAAATTACCCTTGGTTTTTATTTCAATCTAAAAAAGATACGAGCGCTCTACGGTCTCTAGAGAGAACTTTGAGGGTCTACAAACAGGTTTCAAACGCGAGTGTCTGGAGTGGTTGTTGCCAATCAGAAGATCGACGCCAATTGTCAAAATCTACTCGATCGTTAGCTTAACGCGCCGTTCAGTCCGAAGTGAACTTTGTCCAAAGAGTTATTATCACCATCAGGAGCGTAGACAGCTTTTCCATCTGGCTGTTTTGTCAAGGAGATTTGGTACGATGCTCTGCCGGCCGGAATTTCATTTCCACTTGTCCTGAAACAAACGTTTTTTTATGATTCTGTTGACTGCACGTATGAATAGAGCTTACTAACTATCTCCCAAACTTAATGCTTTTAAACTCTTTGGCTGGCGCCCCAGAAACATGTAAGTGGTTGTGTGATCGGACTATAGAATAATGTGAGCCGGGATTACCGCGGCTAGGGCTAGCTTCGCACCTGGTTTAAGTTTTTTCACACAAATGAACGGAATTGTTGATCTATATTCTCTAGAGATAATGAACTCAGTTGAAATTTATATCAGACATCTTTGTAGGCTATTTACAACCCGACCCGAAGTTTCTATAATTTGTTTTTTAACATAAAGTCTTTTCACAAGCTGAACCTGGATTGGTAAGGACAAGTACAGGGAAGGTAAGCGACAAAACCACTGTTAAAGTAAACAGTTTTGATTAATCTGTACTCACCCTAACTTGTGAAAATCCAATGTCACATCATCGCCAATTAACATAAAAGGTGCCCACTGTTTCACATGGAAACGGTTTTTTATCATCCACTTCGTGGCCTGGTGAAGAGATTCACTGGCACTTTCCCCACGAACAAGGTGCAAGTAGAAACGTCTCATTAACTGCTTTGTTGCTTCGTCGTCTATACGACACAGTGCCGCCAACACAGAACGTGCACCAGATCCTAAAAATGCGCGAGCAATTCCAACCACTCCCTCCGAACTGATCGGTCCTTTTGCACTGTGACAACAGCTAAGCACTACCAGTTTGGCTCGCACCCGAACTTGTGAAATTTCGGCCATTGTCAACAAGTAGTCTTCTTCTTGAGGGATCTTATTGCAGCAGAGGGGTGAAGGGGCGAGAATAATTTCACCTCTTTCAGAATCACCATGACAAGCAAAATGTATCAAACTCACTGAATTTATGTTTTGAATGACCGCCTGCTTCGTAGCTTGCTTTCCAAGAAGAGGTTGAGAGCCGACAAGATCTCCAATCATCTCTGCCTCCTCTCTTGCAGAAGGCAACTTCCACCTCCACTCGAGCTCACGTTTTCCCCTGTAAAACACGAGACCAACATCAGGATCCCCTACTATCAGTACACCAGTCTGGCTGTGATAGTCTGCTGGACTCTCCTGAATGAGCTTGAGAGTGGTCAAAGAAGGAACGATTCGGATCCTGAAAGACTCTGATAAATACTTTCCTCTTTCGTCTTTTAGCGCTGCAAATGGAAGTTTGAAGAAGAGGCGATCAGGAACAATGATGATTTCGGGCTTATCAAGCAAGTGGACTACAGGATCGATGATCATTTTGTAATTGTCAGCAAGAATATCAGGGGAATCCTCGTCATCCTCATTCATAAGGCGAGACTCTGCAGGACTATCGCCCTGAGATGATTCGCACATCTGCTCCGAGCAAGCGTTTGAAGGAACCCAGGGTCGTTCTTCGCACTCCTCTGGAGTGGAGCAGTTTAGCTGTCTGTAAAACTCGTGAGAAAAAAGGTCATCTACTCTGCTAGATGATGCTTTGCCTGAAGTATACTCATTAATGTTTATTCTACGGAAAAATAAAGGCTTGCTTACTTTGAGAACCCACAAATTAATAAATGTGCCACAGTATGAAATGTAAAGACAGTCACAGTTTCTCTCTTTTCTCACGACCTCTTCAAGATCACCCCATGTCTTTAGGTTGACCGATATTTCGTTTTCTACAGAGTACTTAGATGACATTAAGTCTGCGAGGGCCCTTGCTCGTCCAATTTCTTCCATGTAAAGACCCTCACAGTGAGTATTTCCAAACGTACAAAGCAATTGACTGAGGTGTCGATAGTTTTGATTGAACTTTTCGAAAAACAATACCTTAAACTGGTCATGATCTTGCAAGAAATTTTGAATACGCGCACTCTTATCGATGCTGGCAAAAAAATTTGATTTAGCGTCAGGTATATTCCCTTGTTCTTTCATGGCGAATGTCATGAGAAAGTGACAGAATGACTCGCCTTCTTTGTCGTCTGTGTTTCTGCACAATCTGAGCGCTTCATCGAAATATTGCTTAGACGTGATACTATCACCGAACACCGCAAAACATGCTCCTAGCAGGCTGTAACCTCTGCCTTCCTCAATATTCTTACAGTTATTAGCCTTGATAGCTTTACCGAGAGATTCAAAGAGGTTTCCAAGTTTTTCATCGCAAGAAGGTTCTGTCAGTTTTCTGTCATCTAATTTTTCCGCGGTTTCAGGTAATATTTCGCAATCTTCTTTATCAGTCTGGTCGTCTTTCTTACCAATGGACTGAAATTCGTTTTCTAGGCATCCATGGTATGCTGCTCGTGTTCCCTTGTCGCCATTTTTTTCTGCGATAGCAAGTGCTTTCTCGTTATATTCTTTAGCCTTGGAATATTCATCGAGAATCTGGAAGAGTCTTCCTAGCCTTTCATAGCATGCCGCTTCTGCTTCCCTGTCGCCATTTTCTTCTGCGATAGCAAGTGCTTTTATGTAATATTCTTTAGCCTTGACATATTCACCGAGAAACTCAGAGACTTCTCCTAGTTTTTGATAGCAAGATAGCTCTATTTTCCTGACACCACATTTATCTTCCATCGTCAGTGATTTTGTTATTAATAGTCTAGCCTTGAAACGTTCACTGGGAGAACGAAAAGCTTGGGTTTTGTAGCATTCAGTTCCAATCCTTGAGTAAACAGTGTACCTAACCATGTGAAAAAATTGGAGCGAAGAAACAGAATTCAGTCAGTGATTAGAACAAGTCCGAAACTACCCTATAAGTCAGAGCAACTCACTTAAGGCATGTACCATGTATACCGGGACATGTCCATAGATTGCTGCCATTCTTTCAGTATTTTGAGGAGGAAGACGTTTGTTTCAGCATTGACAATAATAATTTGTCATATCTAATCAGTACAAATTTAATAACTGTGTGTCCCAAAATACATATGATACCTTGGATCAGTCAAAATCGCTTGACGTAAGACAAGAAGTTTTGTACAGCACTATTGTAGCGCTAATTATTGATTTCCTAAAGTATTGCAACACATATTTGCCTCGACTCTAAAATCTTTTGGAATCAACAACGACTGCACTTTTTGAGAAGAAACATTTATTATCCTTTTGAAAATACGTTATTGGCAGGGATTGTTGAGGCCTCAAATGTAATAAATGACCCTAAATGTAATAAAGGTCCTAAGTGTAATAACTTTTGGCCCTAAATGTAATAAAGGTCCTAAGTGTAATAACTTTTGGCCCTAAATGTAATAGAGGGTCTAATTATATGTGTAATAGGTTTTAGCCCTGAATGTAATGAAATTCTTAACAGCATACATGTATGTAGTATAACAGCTACAAACTTGATAAAGTCTCTGAAGGAAACATGCGACGTTCTGATGCGATATTAATGTTATAGCCAGCTTGTGATTCACTGTCTTTGCCCTATTGTAGTCTTCATAGATATTTATTGTCTTAGAAAGCGGCTAGAGCGCTCAAGAAGTAGGAGAAACACTTGTTAATTAACTACGTCTCGATCGTGTTTCTTACTACCGTGACATCCCTACATCGTGAAACGCGAGTTATAAACAAATGGAATCTCCGCAAAAGTTTTGAAAATACAGCAGTAATTTAGTAATTGAAGGAAGTATTAATGTTCATTAGAAACAATCGTAGTAAATTAACTACTTTTGCCTATGGGGTTTTTTTAATGTTGCGCCAAAAAGAGAAATGGTTCATTAATTTTTCTTTTTTTTATCATTTTCCAAAAGAGTATGTCGGTCGGGTCATACAGAATGATCGAATCTGCTGTGAACACGAAGTTATATATAAACAGCAAGATTATTAACGGCAGTCTATCTGCCTTCCTGACTTTGATTTTAATTTCTACCAGGAGTACCTCTTGAAGTGAATTTTTATTCCAACTTTTTTTTCCAGGATTTCACCACATGAATGAAATCACATTTCCAAATAACAGCTGGCTTTCCTGTTTTTCTAGCGAGTGTATAAGGAACTCTACTTTGAAGACCCAAAATCTTTTTTTTTAGAGCTAACATTAAGGGAAAAATCAAAACATCAACAACACGCGAGTTTCTCCCCTCTGGAAGGCACTTTGCAATTAAGTTTGCCTAGCAACGCAGTTTTGATTTGTTCCCTCACCTGTGACGTAACAAGTGTCTAGACAAATTAAGTCTAGACATGCCAGAATCTAGAGACTTTTATCCGATGGTCGTGTTACGTGTTGAATGCTTTCTTGATTGAGTTTGCTTCAAAATGAAGAGATCATTGCTCCTTGTTTTAAGTCTTGTTAGTTTCTTCGTTTTAGTCAGTTTTGTATTGGCTGTAAAAAAAGTGGAAGGACGAGGAAATAGAAAGCCCTCTGCAATTTCAGATGATATTTATGATGCCTTGCTCTTACTTGTCAAAGGTGACTCACTTCCACCAGTAAAAGAGAGGAACAGAGCTCAAAAGTCTGCTGCTATACGCCTTTGGAGATCTAGAGGCCAACTGAGTATCCGAGAAGAAAACAGCAAAGAGGTTCTTTTCTACAAAAATCTTCGAGTATTAAGCAGCTCGGAAGTTAATCGCGTTGTTGCAGACGAGTTCCATCGCACAAAGGGATCTGGAGCTAGAAAGATTGTCTGCTCTTTGAAAGAAAATTTCGCCGGTCTTAGTAAAAACCATGTACAGGACATTTTGAACAAGGACAAACTGCATTACCGCTGAAATGCCAGATTTCTAAGCAAAGCAATCCTTAAGCCGATCCGAGCGCGAGATGTGCAAGTCAGACATCAAGTGGATCTAATGGATCTTGGAAAGCGTGGAAGCGTTGAATTTACAGGAATTGTTTATCGATATGTACTGTCCGTTATGGATGTTTTTAGTCGGTTCATTTGGCTTAGACCTCTTGCAAGTAAAACTAGCAAAGCGGTTGCGGCTGAGTTAAAGGCTATATATATATGGGAAATGGTCCCCCTATTGTACTTCAAAGTGACCAAGGCTCTGAATTCAAAGGAGCTGTTAAAGGACTTTGTCGTAAATTAAAAGTAAAAATGGTGCACAGCCGCCCATACCATCCCCAGTCGCAAGGAAAAATAGAAAGAAGTCATCGCGCTCTACGTTCCAAGATGGAATATGATTTTTTAAAAATGGGGAAAAAAGGTCTACATTGGGCGAAAGCACTACCTGAGTACCAGAAAATTTTAAACGAGGAACCCAAAGAAGTTTAAATGTACAAATCTCCGTTTGAAGTATATTTTGCACGCAAACCTAGTTCCCATACTAACCGAGCTATGGAAAGTGAAGATTTAGTAAGTGAAGAGTTGGTAACAAATGCTGGCAGATGCAATCCAACCTGCAAGGATAGAGAACGTCGTTGCCGAAGAGCTCAAGATGTCCGAAAAGCGGCTCATGCCGCGACTGAACGTTGCCATCGAAGAATGGTTAAGACGCACTTAAAATCGAATCCTCCCTCAAGATACAGAATAGGTGAGAAAGTTCACGTCCGACTCAGTAAAAAGGGCAAAACTTCAAGAAAACAACAAGTAATAGAAGCTGTCGTAGAAAAAAGAAATCTAAAAAAGCAGTCAAACAAAGTCTCGTTTAAGTCGCCGTCATCTGGAAGGCGTGAACGACGATGGTTCAGTGTTGTGGACATCACAAGCCTGACTCGGAGAGAAGAAAACCTAAAGCAAAAAGCGGCAAGAATTGAACAAGAAAAAACTAAATTGCACAGGGAAAAATTTCTTGTTCCAATGGGAAGTGACAACTACTTTAAGATAATAGAAGATCAAGGACATAAATTAGTATACAATCCCCCAGGGAACGGAAACTGCCAGTTTGCAGCTTTGGCATATCATCTTAGTTCACTGGGAATCTTAAGGTCGCCAGAAACCATGAGGGAGGAAGTTGTTAAATATCTGGAAACAAATCCACTAGATGAAGATGGTTTTCCGTTGTACGAATGGGTTCCATACTTTGATTCATGGCCACAGTACCTTACCCACATGGCACAAGACCACACCTACGGCGACCAACTGACGTTATACGCTGCAGCTAACCTTTATAACGTTAACATTCACATAATATCATCGCTTGGTGCTGGTGCTAGCCATGTGTTTCATCCTGGCCTAAATGTTCCAGCAACAGTGACATACCCGTCGAGAGCGTTGCTAATCAGAAAAATCATACCAAGTGTCATACTAATGATGGAGATCGGAAAGAAGGAGAAGATGATGATGGTCTTATGGAATACGAACAAAATAACAACGTTGGTGATGATCAGAGAGAAACAGAAGAAGAAGAAGAAAAAGAGGAGGAGGAGGAAGAAGAGGAAGAAGAAGAAAATGATGATTGTGATTATGATGATAATGGTGGTGGTGATGTTAATGGTGGTCAAACCAGTCAACTTCCAAATGAAATACTCGACAAAATAATAGACTTCGCGTTAACTGGAACTGACATAAGTATTATTATCACCTATAATTCCCTTTGTCAGCTTGGTGAACCCTTTAAAGAACTCACAATGCGTTATATTTGTCGGCTCCCACGAATAAGTTACAACCATCGCGACACTGCGCGAAATGGTTGTTTCAGCTTGCGCAAGTTGTGCAAAGATTTTGGCTCATACAGTGGACTTGTGCTGGCTCTTAAAGAGATAATAGCCAACCCCAGATGGATAAATGCGTGGGTTGAGCTGTTGTTTGCTGGGGTTGGAACTTGGTTTTATGTTACCAATGTATGGTGGAAAGGACGAGGAAGCAATTAAAGTACACTTACTTGCACCCATTTGTTAACAGACAAAGTAAAAACAGTTTAGCTGATGTTGTGTTATTGATTCAGATTAGAAATCATGGTGGAACTGCAGGCTGCAATTTTGACATTTTTGGGCTTTGCCTATATGAAGCAGATTTTTCAGTTCAATCCAATAGATGAAGTTACGGTTTCTTTGCTTTGTTGCATAAATTTTAAAATACGTCAGTACTTTTTTGATATTAAAGAGTTCTTGAAAAAATTACTTCAGATCATTGACCTCTGTTCTCAAGTTGTCGTTAAAGAAGTATCGTTGATAACAATTCTAACTATTAAAACCTATTTACAATTAATCCCTATTCCGTCAAAGGATTATTTACAACTCATTTCGATTAAACATTCTTTTCAGTTAATAATAACAATAAAAATAACAATGATAATGATAATATCAATAATAATAATAATAATAATAATAATAAGTTGTTACTCAAATGGCTATATAGGGGATCTGCCTGGGGTATTTAGTGTTTGATACTTCCCTAGACACATTCTGGCGCTCAGTTAACCTGTAATAAGGCTAAAATCCAACACTATGAAGTCTCCTTATGACCCTAAGCATGTAAAGAGCTGAAAGAATTACACTTAGGACCTTTATTACATTTAGGGCCAAAAGTTATTACACTTAGGACCTTTATTACATTTAGGGCCAAAAGTTATTACACTTAGGACCTTTATTACATTTAGGGTCATTTATTACATTTGAGGCCTCAACAGGATAGCTTTCTCTTTTCTCTGTTAGCTTAAAATGTATTCTCTGTGGGAACTTTTAGAAAATATTGCTGACGGCATTAGAGCTTACCAACCTTTTGCGATGCTTACTGGAAGGTAGTACTTTTTATTTAGACTTTTTGAGAAACTATATAACAATAATACACCAAAAGATCTCATCAAATTTCTTGCAATATACCTTTCCCACGATGTAGCTGGAAATGATGACAATTTTTTATATCAAAATAAGAAAAATGGAAGCAAAGCTTCCATATTTGGCTCTCGCGTGGCCTAACGCTCTTTGGAAGAAAATCTCGCGGTTTATCCCAGTTGACCTACATAGCATCTATGCTTTCTGTTCCAGAAACAGTTATTCGAAATACTGCAGACGCCTCCCCGCAAAAAAACTATTTGCATTTCTTTGGAAGAATAAAACAGGTTAGATCAAGAGACAGGTTTTGTTCTGCCCATTATCCAAAGATGGATTGAAATTCCCTCGTTTCATGACCGTATCGTCAAAGCGCTTCGCCTTATATCAGCAGTTAAGCAACACGAATGATAATTGGACGGCAATCCCCAACCACCACTTTGAAAAATAAGGCGGACTGTTGTTTCTACCAACGATCAACTACTCGAATATTTTCAAGAATTGCGTAGAAACTATGGAGATCCATTGAAACGTGAATATATTTTGTGGAATAGCAGGGACATAAATGTAATTGAAACAAATCGGTCTGTTGGAAGGTTTGGCGTACAAGAATGTTATTGTTATGCAGGACTTGCTGAACGATCTAGGCAACTACCTTTCCTATCAGATCAAGAATTTGGTGTCAATACTATCAGCTCATCTCAGCCACTCCCACACATCTTAAAAGCGAGGCATCTGCTCATACGGACCTTGGGAATCGAAAAATCTTACAGTAACTCAATTTGTGTAAGTTTGATTTCCATCTAGCTAAAGATGTAACTCTAAACTTAAAGAAAACTTCCTGCGACCAGTTTTATAAACTGTTTGCTGAGAATATTAATACAGAACCGAGTGCCATCAAATCGCAGAAGAACCATTGTCAATTGGATGCACTGCATGCAAAGCAACTATAAACTTTTTCGGCATAATAAGTTGAGGCAATTCACTGAATAGAAGCCACCAACAAGGAATTGAAACGCTTTGGGATATCCGATTGCATGAAGTGTGTTATATGTAGCGAGAATGACTCCATTAAACATATATTCTTCAGTGAATGTCAGAAGAAATTATGTGACGAATCCCTTCAGTAGTGCTGCAACTATAAATCTAATAGTATCTAATAAACAGATAAAGGACTTGCGTCTTCTTCTCAGTGTTATATGTAAAACAGTACCACTACGCATGTAAAACAATGCAAAAGAAAGCGGTTACATTCGAGTTTATATCCAAGTTAATTATTCGAGATTAGACTTAGCTTGATTTGACTGCGTTCCCCTCATTCCAAATGAAAATACTGCTTAGTTCAAACAATATCTGAAATCTTCTTTATAGAGTACTTTCTTCTGTGGTAATACCTTTTTCTGTGCGCATACATGTAAACCTTTCTTGTTTTGCTTTTGTTTTTGTTGTTTTTGTTTTTTGTTTAGCTTGTGTTTTGGGGGTCTCTTTTTACTTCACTTAATTTAGGGGCTGTTTACCTGGAAGTGGGGGACTCCAGGTTGGTGAGGTAGCCCGCTTCAGGTGGGGTAACCCGCCTGTCCATATAATCTCTTATTTTAATTTGATCACATTTACATGATCGATGGGGTCACCATATGAGAGATTGTATGCACAGGACGCCTACCTGGGGTCCCCCCTCCACGCAAACAGGCCCTAACTGTAATTAGTGTATTTAGCTGCCTATTATTGTACAAATTATCCAAGGTTTTTTTTTTCTCTAAAGTTACTAACAAAGTTGATTTGAAAAATTAAAGTGTGCTCAATGGAAACTGTTAGAGTTATTTGTTTTCCAAGAATTTGTTTTCGAGGCCTAATCTACTGTGATCAAGAGCCATCATGGCTTTTGAATGTGATCGAAGATGTTTGCTATTTTCTGGTTGTACATATAAGGCTATCAACTCGATGTAAGATTTTTCACTCTAAAATAACTTAGCCTTTCGCTCAAAAGGCACATGAATGTGTCCTTAACTCAGTTAACTGATTTGTGGATCACAAGTTTATTGTTTGATTTAAATTATAAATTTATTAATGGGCGCTTCGCTTCTAGCCCTGGCTAAGGGCCTGTTTACATGAAGGTGGGGGACCTCAGGTAGGTGAGGTAACATGTGGCGGGTTACCTCACCTAACATGTAAACGTGATCACATTAAAATGAGAGATTATATGGACAGGCGGGCTACCCCACTTAAGCGGGTTACCTCACCTATCTGGGGTACCCCACCTCCGTGTAAACAGGCCCTAAATCTATATATTAAATATCACTTACGGCATCAGAGCTGACCAACCCTTTGCTACGCTTACTGGAAGGTAATACTTTTTACTTAGACTTTGTTAAACACTTAATGAAGGAAGCAGATAATTTTGTTCCCCAAGAATCTCAATGTTTCTCGAGGTGGAGCCGAGGGAAACATTGAGATTTGAGGGAAACAAAATTGTAACTGTTTCCCGAGGGACCAGTCTTTAAGTGATTTGTTATAGAGCTGGAAATTTTGAAACTGGAAATTCATTAAACCTCGCTGTAACGACGGTCGTGGGCAACATTTGGCGGTTAACAGTTTCATTTTTAGATGTCATGTGACCTCGAAGTATCGCCAATGAGAGCACGCGCTGTTGGGAAAAAATTTCCAGCTATAAAACAATAGAATTTATAGAACAGTAACACAGAACATGATTTGACCCGCAGATAATAAAGGCTAATCGAGGCGGGTCAGTTCTTAAGCAATTCTGTGACACACATTTACATAAAATTATGAATTATTCAAAGGGAAGTTTGAAGTGAAAATAAGAAGGCTATTTTATATAACGTTTTTATTAAGTCATTTCAGGTTTTGACGCCAATGAACACGCGAGAAAGCTTTCTTTTGTACATCAAGTCTGGAATTCTTTATGCCAAAATACTGATATAAAAGTTGAGGAGCGAGTAGCCTAGGTATGGATACTTGAAGTCCTTGAGAAATGCTTCATGATGTTAATCATGAAATATTTGTACGAGCTTGCGTACGAGAGAGAGTTTAAAAATGTAAGCCGTTCGCCGAGTCATGATCCAAGTCGTTCCTAGCGGAGACCGTGGAAACTGAGCACAAAAATCGTGTAGTAACTGCATTCCATATTCTACGATTTCGAAAGGGAAAAACATATCTGGAATGTGTCAGCAAAAGATTTCATCTTTTCCACGGTCAAACATACAGACCCATATACAGAGCGCGAGTCTGTAAAAAGGCAATCCGTTATTTTTTTACCTGTGAAGCTATTCACGGCGTTATAATTGGGGGGTTGGTTGGTAGAGTGCCGTAAACTTTCATTATATTATATGCAAATAAGTCTCGTGATGAGTATGTGGTTTATTTTTCGGCGATGTTCATGTTCTTTACGTTTTGGCTCTTTTTGGCAATGATGTAATTTCTCGCGAATCCAGGCCCTTTATTTTCATGTACTTATAAACGCGTACTCAATCAATTCAGAAACAAACCGTCGAGTAAGGTATAAAAAGTAAATACCCTGAAAAATACTGGACTGTCAATCCTGTTTCATGTAGAAAGCCACGTTGTTGCAATTCGCTGTTGCGAAGGCGAAGGGTTCGAAAGTAAAAATTAATTTAAATTTCCGTGAATTGAGGCATTACATTTCTTGGCGTATTGAAGCAATTCCTGGAACTCTACTGTGAAATGGCTTCGATGTTTTATTGCCACGGGTTCACTTTCCTGTATGCATTTTAAAATTGATAGAAAAGAGAATAGATTATGTTTTTGACATCATAGGCAATACCCCTCCGTCATGTTATTTAGGAAGCTTTGATCTCACTCGAAGTGAATCACTACACGATGAATTGATTTGCAGAATGATGCAGATAAAGTCAAACTGTGAACTGACTTTTAGGAGATTTAGCATTACTCGGAGAATATAACAGGACGGTGCACGTCATGCCTAATAAGTAAATGGACAGTACGCGCCATCGCGCGGGAGCGAAATGCGTTCCTTTCTTTCATATCTAGCAAAACCTCTCGGAGGATCTTGTGTTTTAATGTTTAAAAATTTAAAATTATCTGTTCCCAAATTTTGTTTCGTTGTGATTAGTTGGTAACAGAACTTCGAGCCGTCCAATTCGGTCTGAACTTATTATTGTAATTAATTTAAATGAAGATATGATCGTCGCAGTGGTAATTGCAATTTAAGCAATTGCAAATTAACCCATCTTCACTGATTCATCCTATAACATTCATTGATAATAGCCTAGAGTGCATTTACTTACCACGATCTTCCATCACAAAAAAAAGTAAAGCTACGATTAAATCCATATTTCTTAATATACTCCAAGCATTTTTGCAGGCTTCATTTGAGTATTTAATGACACTGAATAGCCTGCGGCTTACTCTTTTTTCGTTCATGTAGTCATTCGTATTGAAAGGGAAAGAGAAAAGATCTAAAAAAAAAATAAATGATGAACAATTGAATCTGAAATACAAACGTTGAAATTGCCATTTAAAAGGAGAGAAAAGAACAGAAAGAACGAAGAAAGTGGCGTTTGGCTCGGGGAAGAAAGCTATTTGTACTTTGAAAAATTGTATCCGGAGAGGTTCGAAAAACTAGGTTAACCAGTTTATATTTCTCTAGTTGTATTTGTTGACCCCACTCGTCTTTTCCCTATAATACGTAATTACCGACCGGGGTAACTACTTGCGCAGAAGATACTTGCAAATTAAAGTGGCGGTGTCACTAAAACTAAGTGCTGAGTGCTTAAATTACTTAATATTCCGTCCTACAAGAAAAACCTTACTACTAAATGAAAGCTTCGTATTAGTATAGGAAATAGCATTATTTGTGGTGATATTTGGCATAAATACCACGAGTGATATTTTAAAATTGTTATACGTATTTCCACAAGCGGTTAGGCGAGGGAAATTTGAGACAATTTTGAAATATCACGAGTGGTATTTATGCCAAATATCACTACAAATCATGCTGTTATTTGTTTATACTACTACCCAAAAAAGGTTTGTAATTTTTACATACAGGTATTTCAAATTAAGCTGAAATACCATTGCTCTAAGCCAATCAAATTGCGGAAATTTGTCATGTAGTAGTATAAAGGGTATAACAACCATAGGTGCCCGGGACAAGGTAGTAGAGTTGAAACGAAAACCTACGTACAAAGAGTGCAAATGCGAAGATTTTCCTAGTTACAAACGAGGCTTGGTGGTGATATAAATTGACTCGTCTATAAGAACGTAATCATGCATAGTAAGGGCCAGTTATGCGTCGCTCTTGACATTCCAGGCCACTTTGTGTTTCACTAATTCAAGTTTAGTTTACAGAAAACTCTTCAAATAATTCAGATGATAATGCTGCACTTATTTTTACGTTGAATGTCGAGGGCGGTCTTTTATCTCTGATAATTAACATTTCAATTATCAGACACTCAAATTTTTCTCTCGCCATTTCTGGATTTTTTTAAAAAAAATGTTTGCTTTAAAGTTCACCCACTTGGTAATGAGCTTTTCAATGAAATGTTTGCAAACTATGGAATGCTTTTGTTTCTCTACACATTGATAAAGGTGACGACGGCAAGTGTATCCGATGTAATTTCAATCGCACAAACACATTTGAATTCGTACACATCAATCTGACTATTTACTAAGGATGGATTCCGTCTCACGAGAGTCGCCACCAGTCACCAGTGGAGTCTTTTTGCTAGTGAAGACTGGCTGCAATTTATAATTGATTTCTTTTCATGGTCGGAAAACTGTTTGCGGTCCTGGCCGGCAGATTTCTGGTCCTTGTAAAGCAAGTGGATGAGGAGTCCTGGTAGAGTACGTCACCTTAACCAACCAAATTTCAACTTTTAAGCAAACAATGACTACGGGGTTTCTCACTTATTCAGGAAAAACACCAGAAGCGTCAAATACTTTCTTGATAAAGTGAAAGACAGTGCTTAGTAGTTTTTAACTCGTGGGAACGCACGAGCGTACTACGAGTTATTGCAAGGACAGAGATTTGCAAATGATCATGAGTCACTCGCTCACTCGTAGTAGATGGACTTCGTAATTAATCGTATCCGAACTTGAGAATGCGAAGATCTATCGTTTTCGAAGAAGCATTCGTTTACCGAAGTTCGGTGGGATCAAATTCTTCGCTGATCGAGAGGGTGCATCGTTTGCTGCTCAGGCTCAGACTTGTGGCAAATTTTCTACAGCACGGTTAGAGGTCTTACAAAATTTAAGACACGCCGGAGTCTTTCAGATGAGTACGATGGTTAACTTGGGGAGTGGATTGACAGGAAGATGAGCATTTGCTCTTCGACTCGAGATCACGGGGGATATACAAATTCCAGCTTGCTGGAAAGTGATCTGAAAGTTAGAAAATGTCATGCCATGATATTCTGAAGAACCTGTACGAGCCGAAAATGGATGTGATTTTGACCATTAGCTTCAAAATCAGTAATAGCGGAAATCGAGATAAGAAAACATATGTTTTGCGTCGTATTTCGCATACGAGGTGTATCGGCTTTGTAAAGCGTGCAATGTATGTTCTTTCATTCATTCATTTTTTCACTGTCAATAGCTTGGTTAATGCGGCTCAATGATTTAACGGCGTTTGCCGGCGGAAGTTCCATTGAAAGGGCATTAAATTAACGACTCTTCGCCGTGATTTGTAACTGCTTTAATGGTGTATTGGTACGGTAAAGTCGCGTTGAGCAGAAGGCGCCGGGTTCGAGTCCTGCTCAGCACCCTTAGTTTATTCCTTCTTTCTTTCTTTTTCCCCCCGTTTTTGTGTTGTTTTGTTTGCTTATTTGTTTTGTTGTTTTTCTATAAATATATAGCTAAATTACATAACTGTTATTGAATATGTTATCTATAGTTTGTTACTGTTGTTTCGCTTGGCTTTTACTTTCAGAGATGTCACTCTGCCAAAAAAGCCAGAAAATTCGTCCGTTTTCAGTTTCAAAACTGTAAAACCTTGAGTTAAATGTATGAGTGAGTGGATGTTGTAAAGAAAATCTTTTTTGTCATTTTTTGTTTGTTTGTCTTCTTGCTTGCGAGCGTTAGTGAGTCAACACACCTTTCTCTTTATAGCCCTAAAATACAAAATTTTGTCGGAATTATGTCCAGATGTTTTGTTCAACATTCACCCTGAATATGCGATGTTTTATAAAATTCTTTTTACTAAATTTACAACCAGAAAAATTGGGAAAATATTTGTCAAATAATAATATAATGATGATAATGATAATAAATTTATGCACAGTTAATTTTCACTTACAGTGGATATGTGATGCTTGATGCTTGCCGTCAACTGTATGTGGACGTTCACAGAATTATTAGAACTTTACAATCATCCCCCGAATAATTAATTTCATCCTATTGCTGTTCCGCAAACTGACGAAACCTCAACGGTAAATTATTCAACAAACAATGGAGATTTCAGTTTTTTTTTTCTCGAGAACGCGAAAAAAAGCGAAAGTCGCCTATTTCCGCGTTTTAATTTCCAGCACGACATCATAAATCTTGTTTTGTAATATGTCTTCAGCTCCCCCCGCCTCGATTAGTTTATAAGCTATTTGCGGGTGGGAAAGTAATGTAATTAGTTATTTTCCAATTTTCAATAAAATGTGTTGTTTGTTGTTGTTGTTGTTATTGTCGAAAAATCATGACGCTTTTTGGTTGGGTTATTTGAGAGATTTAGAATCACGTTTACGCAAACTTCAGATTCATGCTGACAGTTCAGTTCTAAAATTAAGAATTTAGTAGATTAAAGAAAACTGTCCAAAGTAATTCTTATGAATGAATTTGGCCTCACTTACTTTCGTGTAGATGTAATGAACATGTACAGTTAGCGACATAAAACTTCTTCGCTTGGTAGAAAGTTAATTGCACATTCTGAAACTTGTTAGATTTTTTGATTCTTAGGCTCTGTTTCCATAAAATGTCTAACGATCTGTAGCGCTCCTTGGTAAAATCGGAAGATAAGCTGGTGTCTGTGGCGTGACGAAGATCCAAATCGTATGGAAACCAGAGAAAAAAGATCTTCGTTCTGCATACTAATGAACCTGACTGCTGTAATTATTCAAAACGGATGAACGCGGGAAATTAACAGGGTAAAAGTTGTTATTCGTATCCAAATTCAAGTGCACTGGCGAATAAAAATTTCCCTTGGAGGCTGCTAGTGCCTTAGTGATTCGCAATCAATCTTGCCAGGTGCTAAGAGTCCAATCAGAGGGTGTCTAACATCTACAGCTCTACTATCCAAGCAAAAGGTGGTCCTTTTTATCCGTGCCAGCTGCTTTTAATTAGCTATTTTTATTTTGCTGTACGACTTCATTTACCACGAATCGAAGCTAGTCTGAGCAACCACGACGACAGCGACTGCAGTGAAAACGTCTCTAAGGAAATGAATTTGCTTTCTTTCAAATTCCTGAAGTTGAAGTCTTAATTACACATAAGGGTATAGTGAAGTCATGATTGCGCAGTTCATACTTAATTGCAGGCTGTTCAAAGAGAGTGCTAATGTAGGTTGGGCACATCATGGATAATAGAAAGACTGGATAGGAAACTGGCTGACGCGATCGTTTCCAACATAGTTGAAAATTGTGACGTCACATTATCGAGAGCCATTCAACCTCATTCGACGTTTTGCGCGTCTTATGTTTCGTCGCATATTTCACTATCTCTGTCTTCGACTATACGTATTGGCCATGTTTTAAAGTAAAGGATGAAGAGGACTTGGTCTTGGAGAAGACAGTTAGAGGGTACAGAACCGGTAGAGGTGAAAGACAGAGTAAATGATTATGAAACTTGTGAGAGCGACGAATGACTCCAGCGCCCGATAATTTTATGCACCAAACGGGAAGGCTAACTACATAAAAAGTATGCGAAAACTTACATGTATACAGCTACAAGACACCTATAAAAAAGGCACAGCCTAATTTTCCTCAAACCGCAAGAAAACTGGAAATAATTTTAACCCTTCTCATCAGGGTTTTCACGATTTCTTTTCTCCTTTTATCGACAAGCTCAGCGAGTGTCAAATTTTATAAGTCAACAACCCTTGACAAAATTATTTAGTAGCGGTTAAAGTACCCAGCATAAAACAAGCGTTTAATTTTCCCTTCAATTTTATTTACGGACAACCAGTGACAAGAAATCGTATTTAAGAAAAATAAAGAAGCGTGGAAAAGCTCACAGCAGAGAAAGGAAATTTGCTTGCGGACCACCGTGGAAACGCCGTTTCTAAACTTT
Organism: Porites cylindrica; assembly: GCA_964035525.1. Lineage (NCBI taxonomy): Eukaryota > Metazoa > Cnidaria > Anthozoa > Scleractinia > Poritidae > Porites > Porites cylindrica. The sequence goes on along the minus strand of OZ037780.1, from coordinate 13,561,844 downwards.
TTCAAATCAATTTTCATTGTGAAGCAAGTTGTTTTGTCATTTTCAGGTATAAATGTTCAGTGACCCAAAGTAATTTTCAGTCAGGTCTTTGAAAAAGCGAACTGCAACGCTTTTAAAAATGTTATGTAAAACGGTTAATTGTTAACTACTAGAATACAACTGGGAAGCAAACTCTCCTGGTTAATAGTAGAACCTTCACTTCTTTTTCATTAGAAAACACTTGGTGGGTGAGGGATTGAAAAAATATAACTGTCTGGTCACACTATCATGTTGTTGAAAACAAAATGCATACCCCAAACAAGTACAGGTATATTTTTTATTAATTTGATTTAGAATATACCTTGGTAAGGTTTATCATCTACAGGTACATTGCTGCTTTGGATCTCTAAAAAACCGAATACAATAATAGTGCTAATCAAGTCCATCTTTGGTTTGAAAAACAATGTAATTCAGATATAGACCGTTTCAGGGAAGAACACTAACCAACTTAAACACATGACTCTGTAGCTAATACAAGCATTGACCCTCAAACACAGTCTTTTTTTCCCACTCACAAATAAGTAATAAATACACTTCAGAAGTGATAAATAAAGTTTCTTATCATAAAAAATTTAGATGCCACCTTCTGGCTCTCATGCATGACAAAAGCAACTTTGTTGCTGTTTAATACAGAAAGAATGATTGATTTGTCCCCTCTCAGAAGAGTAGTTGACCACAATTTTGCTGTCTTCATTCACTATGTGTGTTTGGCAAATCCTACAAGAAAGGAAAACAAAAAAAATGTAAAACACTGTTTAAAAAATAACAACAACACTTAGGAGCTTAAACGGAGGACAAAAATGTCAGTAGGTGTTTTCCCATTGATGCAACAATTATTTTTATAGTTTATGTAAGGGAAAAGTACAAAAATTATTCGAGTCTCTTCAGTGCCTTCGAATACAAGCTGCGAGGAGCGACGTGAGGCGATTGTATTTACTGGATATGTGATATAGTAGTTTTATTTCAACAAAAACATTAAAAGATGAGCGAAATTAACATACTACTTTACGAACAATATAGCAGGGTTAATCTAAGATATTACTTGAGCGAAACAGTTCTCAACACAAACTTGTCGATCGATCGGAACTTTACACACCGTGTGCGTACCCTTGCTCGGCGCCAGCTCCGAACGTAGTCAGTTTCAGCCATTTTCAAATGAAATTTATGGCTGAAAAAAAAACAGCATTCAGTCTGTAACTATGCCTATGCCACAATTCCATTCTTAAAACATCTGTCAATCGTGGTTAAGAATACAAACAAGAAGAAACCTTCATAACAAAGGCGTCCCAAAACAGTCGCTAAGTGTACTAAATATGGCTCTGGTAAGGTCAATTTCTGGGACGCAACTTTCTTAAAGACAAGGACAAATAACACAAAACAACAACAAGAAGTGCTTACCTTGAAGGTTCAAGTGTGGCTTTCAAGGATCGCCATCGCCGTAAGACAACAAACGAAGGAAAAAAACACCCACCAAAAATTAAAGTACCTCTAAAAAATCTGAAAAAGAACAACATGCAAGCAAAGAAACCCTACATTTCGACTGGTTTACGCCACATTTTCGCCATCGTTTCGTCACAAATCTCCACTATGATGGAACCAACATCGCGGCAAAACGTCTACGCATGCGCCAGTTTGAGCATTTCCGGTCACTTTTCCAGTCACACTTTCCAGTCAGATCAAAGTCTCCCGCGCGCGCTTGGCTTCATTCTGTGTGCAGCTTGTGGTTCAGTTGTTCTGCTTCATGCTGCTCGTGTTTTTGACTATTTCATAGTTATTGAAATTGCTTTTATGGATAACCAGGCACAGATCACTGAAACAATTAGTCGATTAGATTCAGAAAAGGTAAGTTGATAATAACTCAGTGTGTAATTTTGGCTAGAGCGTCAGGTAAACTGATTTTCATTCACGAAAACAAAGTTTTTGACTGTTATTTTTCACTTAACCTGGCTAAAACTAAGACATAAAAAGTTATCGTTGCAAGCTTGTGTATTGTAGTTCTAATTTTCAGTTCTTCAGTATCTCAGTCTTCATGCCTTAAAGCAGATTCGAGCTTTATTTATTTATTTTTTATTTTCGTGTTTTGATACGAAACTATTCTGAGTTGATTGCCATGAAACATAAGCTTAATTATACTGCTGAAGTTGGCTGCAAGTTGACAACTCTATTTATTTTTTTTATTCTCAGAATCAGAGAGCGAAAGCTGGTTCGATGGCTTTTAGAAGTCGAAATTTCATGCCATGTATTTAGTAGCTGAAAGTTTCGTGTGTGCGTGAGATACAGCCAAGCCGCACAGTCTGAAATTATTGAAGTCTTCACCGACCAAAGAACAACCAAAGAACTACCATGTAAAAGAATTAAATAGGCATTTTCTTGAATGAAAGTCTTTATAGGCATGTTTAGTTTCCCGGCACTGAAAGCCCCGGGTGTTCGTGACTGCAGTCATCAAAGTCGAGGTTGTTATTAAATCCCGCACATCTTTTGTTTTGAGTTCTTGTTTTCTCTGATAATAAAAAAGTTGTTGAACAGACTAAAATTTTATTGCCTGATTCTAGTGTTAATGACAATAATGACGTCTTTATTTTGGTTTCTTTCATAAGTATTGCCATTATTTTCTTAGTTATAGCCTTCTCCCAAATTAACTTATGCCAAACCAGTAGCATGAAAGAAAGCCAGTGAAAAAAAATTGGTCCTGTCTAGCGCTCGCGACCTGCAAACTTCAAACATCATTTTCACCGTTGGTGCAAACAGATAACCATGTGGTGCAAAAGTTTGACACTAGAAAAATATACAAGCTTTCGAATGAAGTGATTTTTTTGGCCCCCTTTTTTGTCTGTTTCGCCCTTTTTGCTTTTAAACTTGGTGCGACGGCAATGTCATGCTTACGCAATTGGTTTATATACTAGACCGGAAATAAAAAGCTGACCGGATGTTAAATTTTGTGCTCATGCGCAGTGCGTTTTGCCGCGGTGTTGATGGAACCATCCAACGCCATCTTAGAGCACGAACCAACCAATCGGCGATAAGAAATCAGCCCACGTGACATAAGTTTCCTATCCAGTCTTTCTATTATCCATGGGCACATGTTGTTTTTAACTTTATACATGAGAATAGCTATGTCCTGTAGTCGCCGGTTGTGTAGAGTCGATAGCCCAGCCATAGATAGTAATTGACCATAGGACGAATGTTTATCACAATATATAGCCCTAAGTGCTCTTTCCTGGATACGCTCTAGTCGTCTAGAATCACTAGCACGGCAAAAATGCCATATAAGGTGACAGTAGGTTAAATACGGAAGAACAGCTGCCTTATATAACTGTAACTTAGTTTGTGTGGGTATAAGGTTCCTAAGCCTCATGAGAACGCCTACCCGCTGGGCGCTCTTCTTTGAGATACTACTTATATGTTCATCAAAACGAAGATTGTATGATTGTATTGTATGATTAGTTCCAGTCCTTTTACGTTCTCGCGGTCAAAACAAATATGGCGGCCGACGAAGTTGTTCGATGGAGTACAGTTGTTGGGGAATATGGAGTTCTCCTGACTGAAATGGGTTCAATGGAGGATCTGTCTACCCCTATAAAGGCTTATCCCAGAATAAAGGTGGGAATAGATAACAATTATTGACTTATTTAGCTCTAGTTGCGCTGATGTTTTTGCAAATTCAAACGAAATTCGAAACTTAGGCTTACATTGTAAGCTTACAAGTGCAGTGTACCTTGTAGCTTTTAGCTTACTATAAAATCTTTGAAGGGCCTGCAAGGTTTACCATAAAATAATCTCCTAACAATTAATCCAGTTGATCCTTCTAGAAAATCTGAAGAGCTAAAGGAAAGAGCTATCCTGATCGAACACCACTGATAAGCGAAGAAATCAGTTCAGTTGATTAATAGATGATGGCTGTTCGGTACTTTTGGATTCTGCATGTATCGGTTTAGTACAGGTAATCACATAATTTCGAGTGCAATTTGGAATAAATAAGCACGAGTAAATTTTTTCAAAGACTAACAAAATTGCACAAGCCCATAGGGCAAGTGCAATTAATTTTGTGGTCTTTGAAAAAATTTACGAGTGCTTATTTATTCCAAATTGCATGAGAAAAATCATGTGATTACTTATTAATAATATTCATGAAAACATTGCGAGATAGCTTTAAAATCACTTTGATAGCGAGTCAACACGCATAAACTGCGTGCAAAAATAAATTGTTCAAATGCTGCAAATATCATCACACGTGCAGTCAAAACAACATTTTGCTCGATGTTTTTAAAGTTTGCAAGCTGCAGAAACGTGCTGAACAGTTCATGGAATTGTTCAATGTGTTTGAATTAAAGATTCTGGGTTATTACCTCGAGTTTTCGGCTCCTTCAGAGAATTTCTTCTTCCTCCTCTGATACTTGCCGAGCTTTGTTTGGGTGCTTACCACGGCCAGCCAAGTGAAGCTGTTTCATTTTGTCCTCCAATACCTCTTTGGACGAACTAAATTCTTGGTCATGTACAATGGACAGGGTGCAGCCTTTGTTCCTTAAGTGTCTATCAAGCGATGCCATCATTACTTAAAGGCTTTCTGGTTCATAATCTTCACCTTTTTTATTGTTTGTCTTTGGCGTAGAAATGCTCGAGCAAAGTGTTTTCTCAGCTGGCTCATAATTTTCTATTTCATCAGTAATTTCCTTATCTACGCACCAATTCTTCGAAACAGAGAGCCAAAAACCAGTGCTTTTCGCAGTGTTTTCGTTTTTAGAGCAGTTTTCAGCTCCTCTACAGTTGTTTCGGTCGCAAAAGCAAATGTGCCGCAAATGCCAACCATTGCGGTTTTTGCTTGAAACTGGTCCGGAGTGGATCCAAATTTTGCTCCATTTACATGGCGCATTTGATTGGCTCTCAGTGAGTTCCTTTGTTTATTAATGTTTGTGACTCTTTTCTGCACTAAATGACCTTTTTTCTGCACCTTGTTACCTAAAAACTACATTTCTGTTAGCCAATCACAATCGAGAAATTTTTACATGTATATTATTATACAAGAAACAGTACAGTACAAAATGAGACATGACTGTTTTTCTTTTGTCTTTTACCTTTTGTTATTGCATTTAGATATTTGAGTGAGTAATATATTTATTAACACTTGGTGCTCCGGCACAGTGCCCAAGTACAGTAATTATTGGTCTCTAATGTGAACACCTCCCATTTCAAGATTATTACAAAGTGCAACAGCTTATTTTATTACAAAGTGCGATGGTCTGTTATTAGAAAGTGCGACAGCTTTTTTATTATAGTGTGACAAGATAGTGTTATTACGAAGTGTGACAGGTACATTGTAATACAAAGTGTGACAATTTTATTACAAAGTGCGACAGAACAGACACCACACTACAGGTGCATTGTGTGTATTATCGATGAGAGCTTAGAACTTTTTGAGGAAGTGGATTAAAATCCTAAAATAAAGCACAGAAACACTCAAATTCAATTTTATTTGAATACAATTTTGGTGACCCATACAAGAGATCTGGCCCCAGTTGCTCAAAAGCTGGATAGCACTATCCACCAGATAAATCACTATCCAGTGGATAAATATTGGGGAAACCAGTGTTATTGCGCTATACAGTGGATAGAGATAAATCCAATGGATAGTGCTATCCACCTTTTGAACAACTGGGACCAGGTGATTTATGCTGCATCCAAGAGAGATTGCTATATCATAATATGGGATGTGCAATATTTGCTAAGAAAAAACAAAATGGAGTCCATGATGGCATGTTCTGGACCATTCTTTAATTTAATAATCAGTACAAAATAGTTGAACCTAGATGTTTAAAGTACTATTGTCTTGATTCTTGTAGTACACCTGTATGACAGTTTCCAGGAAATATGTGGCAATGGGATCCAGCACTGGAGGGCTTTATGTATTTGACAGGAAGACACTTCATCATCCCAGGTTCATGAGTAACAAGGTACATTTAAAGTGTCAGACTGTGCTGTTAGGGAAATTGTAGAGAGGAAAGACTGTCTGAACCTATGAAATCCAGGGTGTACAACGAACATTTTTGTATGAATAAAAACTTTCTTTAGTTAATAATTGCCAATTGAGGTTGTAACTAGCGCAAAACTTCTTGGTCTCACAATTTCAAACAATCTAAAGTGGAACGCTCACATAGAGAATGTTATCAAAAAAGGAGCCTCTAGGCTATATCTATTAAGGCAGCTTAAGCGTGCAAAAGGAGATCCTGCGCAGCTACTTTGTTTCTATACTACGTGTATCCGGCCCATGTCTGAATATGCCTGCCAAGTTTTCCACAATGGTCTGCCTGAGTATCTCTCTGAAGAGCTAGAAAAAATTCAGCGCCGTGCACTTAGAATTATTTTCCCAGATTTAGGCTATCAAGAGGCTCTCAAAGAGTGCAATATTTCCACCCTCCATCAACGGCGCCAATGGCTGACAGAGCGCCTATTCAATGAGATTAAGGACAACAGCCTCCACAAATTACATGGCCTTTTGCCGCCACGTAATCTTAGTACTGTAGCCTTAAGGAGAAAGCGCGTTTTTAACGTACCTCTTTGTAGAACAAATAGACTAATGAATAGTAATGTTTTATCATGCATAACGCGGCTATTTTCAAATGGTTTTATTGTAAATTCGCGGCTATTTTCTTAAATTTCATGACGTAGTATCTTTGTTCCTTTGTTTTATTTATTTACTGTTATTGATTTATAATAGTTAGTCTTAGTATTCAACGTATTGTACAGTCCGTAATCCAGCCCTTGGGCTGCAATGGATTTTTAATAAAGCTATCTATCTATCTATCTATCTATCTATCACTTAAGTGTAAAGTAAGTCACCAGGCTGGGGATCAGTTGATACTGTGAGATCACATCCCCACAGACTACTTGAATATGTATGCTTGGTGTATTAGCTCATTCCAACAGGTCTTTCATGTGCAAATGACAGGGTTGATGTTGTCATTCCCTTGAATTACAGATCAGACATATCTGCATACTACTACATGAGAAATTTCTGTAATTTGATTAGCTTAGAGCAGTGGTATTTCAGCTTAATTTGAAATACCTACGTGTGAAAATTACAAACCTTTTGTGGGTAGTAGTATAAACAAATAATAGCATGATTTGTACGTGATATTTGGCATAAATACCATTCATGATATTTCAAAATTGTCTTAAATTTCACTCGCCTAATGGCTCGTGAAATTACATATTACATTTATTTTGAAATATCACTTGAGGTATTTATGCCAAATATCACTAGAAATCGTGCTATTACCTATACAAATTACACTCCTTCAAATACTTGCCCTAGTTTAAAAATTACAAATTGAAATGCCTGGCAAGAAAAACTGTGTTCTGTTTATTTTTGTGATTATTGTTATCTGTTGTGATTAGAGAAAATTAAAAAAAAAAAACTTTACATAATAAAGGGTTCATCTTTCAGTGCTGTTCAAAGTGGATTTCACATCTCTGGTGGATTAGCTTATGTTATTTCCCATAGATTAAATAATTTGCATATTTTTTGTTTGGTAGGATGGTCCAGTGCATGCAGTTTGCTTTGCACAACATCGCAGTCTTTTAGCAGTAGCAACCAGGTAGATTGTAAATTTTGTTATCTTGGAGGGGAATAATTTTTTTTTGTTTTATTATTATTTTTTTGGTTTTAGTATTTTTTTTACTAAACTGTGTCGTCTTTTACTCTTTTCTGCCAAGTGTTGGCATTGTCCTGATATGGGAAGTCAGCGCAAGACACAGAGAGAAACCAAAGGTCTGTCAGATACAGTGTAATTTATATGGTATTAAAGTAATACATGCATTATTATGATATGATGTGTGGTTAGTTGTATTCTATAAATTTGTAACATGAAGATTAGAGGATATTCTTTTAAGTGCATTTTCTAGTTAAGGACAAATGAAATACTTTTACTGGGTATTACCACTGTGTATTGGTGACCAGGTGTGGATGTTTAACTATACAGTGAGTCAAGCGTCTACTAATGGTCACCTTTCCACAGCATGGCCTACTATTTTGTCCTGGCAGACAATCCATACATGTACTTGTATTCACTCTTATATTAACCATTCTACAGAGGCCACCCTACACACTAACAACAGCGACTTAAGTGTGTCCACACAGAGATATATCTTTGTGACAATAGGACAATCCGGCATGACTTTTAGAGGGCATGTAGTTTATTTGTGGCCTGAGTAGCATCATTTGTGCGCGATTGGAGCATTGGGTGCAAATAATGGTACAAGGGACACAAATAAACTATATGCATGACAAGTCATGTGTATATCTTTATTATCAATACACAAGGCCAATTTGTACAAATTTATTGCATAAGGAAAGATTGTTAACATGAAATCATGTTACAGGCTGCAATTTCCATTTACAGCCAGCACTTTGCCATTTGGCCTGTGAAAAGGAGCGTTTCAGAGAGGGCAGTTTGTCATTTGGCTGCATGTAGTGATAGTAAGGACCAATGACAGTACTTCCCCGCAGTGGATGAGTTGTCTAATATTTTCCACTATGCTTATTATGTAGCTTATCCGTCGATCAGAAGAACACAAAAATAGTACTGTTACTGCACTGTGCTGGGATGACGAGGAGGGTCGTCTTTTTGCTGGTGATTCAAAGGGTGTGGTCAGTGTTGTACATGTCCCCCCAGCTAACAAGGTAATCTTCCTTTTTGTTTGTTGACTGACACAATAGTGTTGCACTTTTTGGAAATTCCGAAGAAGTTTTGAACATTAGTTTATTTGTAATTGTTAGCATTAAGAGACTCTGACCTCCCCAGGGTTTCCTATGAGCATCATCAGGCATAATCGTTTTTCTTCAGGGCAAACTCAGTTGGTCTCTGGGAAATGTAGAGAGCCGTCTAACAGGGCTGTCACTAAGAGCCCCCTGGGTGTCAGGAGATTTCCCCCAGCTACTACAAACATTGTTTTACAGGAAGCAAAAAGATACAGGAACTGTAGTCTTCTAGCAGCTATTCATTGTGATTCCTTGTGCAGCAGGATAAAGCAAATTAGACTCAAAATAGCTTCCAAACTGTTCATTGCCCACCTGCTAACAGCATATGCCTGGGAAATTGAAATCATAGTGATAGCCCCGTATCTAGGTATATGCACCACCGGGTAAATATTTTAGCGAAGTTGGTAAAGCTTAGAAGAATGTAAGTCTGTCAAATACATGTAATTGTACATGAAAGAGTACTTTTTGGTAATATGTTCCTTATGATAGCCATCAAAAGTTCAAAGTGCCCTTATAAATAAACCTTCACCAAGAATAAGGTACCAGAAATATGGATAACCCAGGCAATCACGAAGCACTTTCTTGATATAATGAGATTACTGCTTTCAATCCTGGACAACACAACAGTGCACGTTTAAATAACTAACAGCAATGTTTGGTAGAAGCTTTTGTGGAATATGTCCCTGGAAGTCTACTGGAGAAGATAAATAATTATAACTAAATGTTATAATTGCATATCAAAAACTTTCAAATGATCTGAACAGTACTGCTTTCTTTTCAGTCATCTTATTCTGTAAACAAAAGCCTACCTCTTCTTCACAACACCAGCATTGTAGCAAAGGCACACACTGGAATTGTCCAATTGGATTGTGCTGGTGATAAGCTTCTGGTGTCAACTATGAGCAAGAGTGCTGTTGTGGATTTAAAAAGGTTTGTTTCTCAGCTTAGCATCAAAGAAAAACTGCAAATGCCACTTTTCTTACTGCAGGTTCACCATAGTTACTGTGAAAGTTGCAAAAATGTGAACGCCAAAATTTTGTATGGTCTGGATTGTTATTTTGTTGTAAGCAGAAAGCCAATAAGGCATGACAAATCTAAACCAAAAACAAGAACTTTAATTACAGGGTAGCTTGTAGTTTTGTTGTTTGCTTGCGTGTCCTGAGTTTAGTAATATAATATTGTGATTTGTCACTACACATTCAATCAACGTTCCTGAAATTTTACAGGTGTTCATGGTTTTTGGAGTTTGACAACAAATCTGTCAGCAGAATCTAAAAATTGAATTTATTTCACTGTCAGTGATATTGCTTACTGAAATCTAGCCTAATTATTGTTTTAGTTGATTTAATTGATGTTGAGATGAACTTCTTCTGAGGTATGGTGGTTCATCAGCTGCCCAGGCAACTAAACTACGCAAGCATAGTGTATCTACAGATTGCATAGAGACTGACGATGATAATTATCTATTTTTAATTAATTTTATTAAGAACTTTATCTTTCGCTTACGAAAGCGCCATGCTGAAACTCGAAAAGAGAGGAGAAAATGGGGCGAGTCAAGGGTTACTATTTTTACTCTCCCTAATCTTCCTCGGTCATAACATCAAAGATGGCAGTTTCAGCAGTACGAATATAAACAACCAGCTTTCGCCTGCCCAAAATACGTCTGCACTGCAGGCTACATAATATAAGATTAGGATAATCAAGCTATCTAACAAAACTGTGGTTGGGATCCTATTAATTTAGTTAAGAATGCATATGATACTTAGTGAATGTTTTTGTGAGAAAATTTAGTCCGTGGATTGTACCTTGGGGTCTGCTATTTATGAGTTTTGTTTGAGCCATAATTTGACAAAAAACTTCATTCGTCATTTCTTTAGCCAGTTCTTATAGTGAAAGTATATGTAAACTATGTAGTGTATACAAGTACTGTAGTGGAGTGTAATGCACTAATGTTTACTCTTACGATGGATGTATTAGTTAAGGGCAGAGGGGGCATGAGGCCTGATGGTCATCAGTTTAACCCCTAGAAGAAGTTTGATTGTTTTGTTAACAGAAACAAACAACAACAACAACAAACCTTATGTAATCTATTATTCTTGTTTATCTTTTAGTCTGGATTGCGTGGCTGTTGGTGTTAAGCTTAGGTGGGTCCTGATAGTGCCACTTTTTTGCGAAAGCAAATCATTGAAACTTAAGATCGCAACAAGACAGTCTATATCTTGAACTGCATTAAGATTTTGCTACATCGTCATGGAGATCCCATTATGTAGACTACTAGCAGTCATTTACAAGGTTTTGCTCTTTCAGGGATGGTTTCTTTGGTAGCTGTTTTTTAAAGGAGAGTACTTCAGACAATCCTACCATTTACTCAGCTCGACCTGGATCAAGGCTGTGGGAGGTGAGTCTACTTTCCTAAAACGTTTTTGTCTAATTCGATTGAAATAGAGAATATACCATGCAAATGTACGATACGAAGGAAGACGCCCGGCAGCTGGTTCTGCTAAACCTCAAGTACGGCTAGAATTTTGGGGGAGAGAGAAGGGAGAAATCGCTTACATTTAGAAAGAAACAAAAGGACGTTGGGAGCTAGGAAAATCAAAAAATGATGGGAAGCGGAGCAGAAGAGTTTAAGTAGGCTTGGCATCGAGAGCGATCGGATACTTAGTAGTTACTGGATTCGGCTTTCGTATGATGATCGTGCGAAAGCCGAATCCTCTCTGTTAAATTTTGTTTCTGTTTAGTTCTTGCTTTCATTTGTCTGTTCGTTTAGTCTAGCCGAATTCTTTAAATAGCCACTTAAATAGCAGTTGTCATCCACTGTGTTGTATTTTGCTTAGTTCAGCCATTTCTTCTTCGCAAAACGTGAAAAATTTGCAGCCATTTTCTCCTGGTCTACCAAGACACTGAGCAAACGCCTCCTCGTCCCCAGTGCTTTTCGGTTACCGTCGCTTTTACTATTGACGTAATTTTACCGGATGCCGCAAACGTCTTACTTAACCTATTCGCTCGGGATGTTTTGCTGAAAAACGCTTTTTGAAGCTAACGGAGCCATTTTCCGGTCACTGTATGGCTATGAAGAGCCAAAACTTCTTTTGCTACTTCTTTTTCACTACGTGTTGTTATTTCTTTTTTACAGGCCAGCACTGATGGTCAAGTCATGTCCACTCAGCAGTACAAGAAATCATTGGCAACTCCACCAGTCACCATTTTGGGACATGGGTGAGTTAGAAATGTTTGTAGCCTGCGTAGAATGGCGATTGTGGTCGGGCGCGCAAACAAACCAAGCTGGGCGAGGGCAGAGAAACTGAGAGGAGACTGGGTCGCGCGCGCTTTTGTGGCTTCGCCCGCTCAGTAGTGCGCCCGACATAACCGCCATGCTACGCAGGTTAAAATGCTTGGCAAGTATGTTACATTCATTTTTCTTAAAATTTGGTTTAACAGTAGGTGAGATCGACCTTTTACAATAAAAACACAATTTACAGGCTATTTTTTTGCGGCGTCCCCAGAGATAATACGCGTAGTTGCATATACCTAGTTAAACAAAAGTTGCTTTGACAATTGGGCGTTTGCAAAAAGCGAACTGGTTGCAATGATCTGCCTGCTGAGCAAGCGCCAAGCAATAGCTTGCCTCTGCACAATTCGTTTATCCAAAGCAACCTTTATTGAATAAGCTACGTACAAGTACAACTCACTTTTACTCTGAAGATGACGATCACCGCACAAGTTGAATAACCGTCGATCAGATTCTTGCGTCCACAGTAGTCTTATTCAAGACTGCACCAACCTGGATCGACAATCGTATTTCACCTACATGTACTTATTATGAAATGTCACTTTCATATCCTTAACAGTACATTTTACTATGGATCAGTGATTTTCCACTAACTGAGCATTTTGTTTTGCAGGCGCAGTGCTGCTGAGCCAGTAGCAGAGGGAGATTTTCCACCTCAATCTGTTAATTTTACCAAGTTGCTGCTTGTCAGGTATAAGGCTACATTCCTATTTATCCATTGTGTCAGGGTTTTCGGTAGCATTTGGAATTACTGAATGGAGAGGTTCAGCTGGCGGACTTGCACCGATGCACCTTGCTAGTTGTAAACAATATGCACAACTAGTGATTTATATGTGAAATAGGTAAACCTCTTCTTACCAACATCTCCACTGTGTGGACACTTCTCCGTTAGGGACAGTTTTGTAAGTACACATTTTATCCCCCGAAATGGGGGTTTAATACCAACACGCGCAACGCCAAGGTATATGTCTACCGCTATCAGGGTTGTTAGTAAGATTTCATGTTCCCGGGTACATGTTCAATTTGTAGGCGAGGAATTGAAAATTATTTTTCCGTTTGTTTCCTATGAAAGTAGCCAGGGGACATGCTCATAGTAGCCGGGGGAGATCCCTGGCGCACAGCCTTCAGTGACAGCCCTGGCTATGCTCAGACCACGCGGAGGATAATTGTTTCATCATTTACGTCGGACAAACAAAAAATAAAAATATGGTCGAACTCAATCAAGGAGGTATTACGCGATTTAAATGATAATTCTTGTCCTGACGCAGGATTCGCAAGTAAACTGTTTATGCATGGTTCAATTTGACCTCTTTCCATCCCCGCTCCGGCAACCTCCGAGACAAGTCTAGCCCCACGGGCCCGGGAGTGGGGAATTGTTTGAAGCGGTCCTGTCCCGGGAGTAGTGGGGTGGGACAAAACTATCTTCTCTTTGATTTTGCGGAGTAAATGCCATTTTTCGCCGCTCGAAAATTGTCATTTTTCCGTCGCGGCTTCGCCGCAAGAAAGTAGACCGGACACAAGCACCAGGATCCCGCCAGCTACGCAGGCTAATAAAGTCTGTATTTGAAGGTGCGTTTTCAAATTTCAAGCGAATGTGCGTATGATGCCTACTCGAATAGATTTTTTTTTTGCAAGAATGATCAGCCTAGCTTTAATTATAAGACAACTTAAATAGACTGTACATGAAAACGGATACAAGGCTTTTAATGTATGTAGATAAACAGAGATTCAGTCCAGTGTTCTTTAATATGTAGTGTTCTACAGTTTTTTTTTCTTCCTTTTTCGTTTTAATTACATTATGACATGTATTATCCTTCTCTCATGATTTTTAGAAAACGTTTATAAAAGTTAAGAAAGCGTCTGGTTTTGCTATTGTACGGAAATCAATATTGCTCTTAAAAAGATGGGGGCGGGGGGGGATGGTCTCTTTCTGCATGCCTGGGGGTGGGGAATAGACCACCAAGAAAGAAAAAACTTGCAAACCCCCGGGGGTAGTCCCGAGGGGATGGTTACAGGCCAATTTTAACCATGTATTACCGCCAAGTTTTTACTCCAAAATTTTCATTTCGTTGACTCAACAATTCACATGCGCTCACGGTCGACTTTATTCATCTGCAAAGTGACAGGTTTTGGTTTCAACTTTGCTTGAACATGGTGTCCGACCTCAGTTCTGATTTCGTCAGACATGGACCAATCTTAGTGATCCGTGGCATGCGATCGGCAGACGTATTTCCCGTCGTCGCTTCTCTCCCTCCGGAAATTAATTTTTGGAGGGAGAGAAGCGACGACCGGAAATACGTCTGTCGTTCGCAGGCTAAGTGATCCGTGACCAACTGTTAAAATGCCTGAAATGCGTGCAATTCTACAATTGGTTTTGGCTTCATTGAATCCTATTCCTACTCCTATACCTATAATCAATCCTAGGGCCAATGCTTGTCATGAGAAAGAGCAATGCTTTTTGATAAATTTGTGAGCGGCTTTATATCTTGCATTTATTATTTACTGCTGACAACCCGATAATTAAATGGTAAAAATGGTAAATATAGTGATAACGTTCTATTGAATCTTCAATTTTCATTAGACACTAAGATTTAGGGGATCCTTTTGTATTTCACTGGAATCAACACTAGACATGTTTCAAGTAAATTTTAGGCATTTTAACCTTATTACATTGTGATGAACATAAAGGTAGCAAACGGGAATAATAGTAATCAACATATTAATTGAACTGGAATATTTTGGCTTTATTTTTCATAGAGAGCGATTCATTGTGACATGGCTTGGAACTTCATTGTACATTATCGATCCTGTCTTAGGACGTCTGGTGGCCTGGTATAGCTTAGACACAGGTGATATAAAACTTACAGCAAATACTTTGTCTTTGTTGCTGTGAGGTATGGTCAATATTGGTATGGGTATTGAACTTGTGTTTTGGCGTAAGAATTGCTTTTCCAGACAGTCTCTAATGGTCTTTAACTGTGCTGTGTGTAAATAACGGTCTATGCTCTAAAGATATCAGTCTCTTCACTCAGGTCTATATAATGCCCCCAGTGTACGGAGAAAACTTGTCCCGCCTAGAGGGGTCACTTGCCTACTAGAGCTGACCTGGCTCAAGCCAACTTTTCATACATGTCCCTACAAAACGAGGCAAACTGTTTACATGAGAATTTTGTGACTGACGGTTGGGTCACCCTCCTGTTTTTTAGAACTAAGAGCCTGTAGGTTTTATTTATTTTACTCTATTTTTTTTAGAGTGACAAGGCCCTAATGAGTGAATTGTAACTTTCTGTTGTTTGTAGAGATACTAGACATCTGCTGTTTTGGTGCAGAGATTTATGTGTATCATATTGATGGCTGTGTGAAGTGGTTCGGGCTTCTGTCTGTCAAGGAATGTGTGTCAAAACTATATGAAATGGGAGAAATCAAACAGTGTCTAGAGGTGAGAATTTTGATTGATATCATTTTCAATTTCTTACAATCGCTTACGTCCAAGCGAGATAGACACTGAAATTAATTTTACTTTCTATTCTCTACTCTTACTACTACAGGTGCTACTTGACTGTAGACATTACATAATTCCTGGCTTGGCAAGAGATATGGTTCCAATTTCTATGGTTACCAACCTCAGGGAGAGCTTTGTCGAGGAAAATAGCGAGGAAGACCAGGTTTGAATAAAGATTGTGGTTGGTATAGACCAAATAATCTTTTTTTTCTTCCCCAAGCATCGTAACCAAGTATCAATAATTGGTCTATTCAGCTATTTTACGTGTTGTGCTAGGCTAGCCACTGAGCTAAAAATACAAGTTGAACAATACTGGAAAAGTAGTCTTTGAGTGAGAAGAGTACCACAGAAATGAACTTTTTAAGAGGTTACAACTCATTGGTCGCAATTAAAAAAGGTGTTTTGAAACTTATAGTTCGGCTGAGGTGGACAGAATTTCGGCGTTACTTCCACATTAACTTTTTCAACCATCCAGCGTAAGAAAAGTGAGTATGTACATCAGTATTGCTCAGTAGCTTTCTGATTTGAATGGTACACTGAAAGACTTCATTCACCGACACGAGTGTAACCACCTCGCACAGCACAATATCACAGCTGCTACAGCTGCTACAGTTTAAGATTTTATCCACGGACTCAAAAGTTTGAAACACCTTGCTCAGCATAAGAAACAGTACCACAGGAAAGTACTGCTCACTGAAGCTGTCATTTGAATGGTCACACTTTAGGATTTCAGCAACTGACTCAAGTTAGACCATCTTGTACATTAAAGTAAATAGTACCACAGGAACGTACTGCTCAGTAGGTTTCACTGATTTGAATGACCATAGTTAAGGATTTCACCCACAGTCTCAAAGTTTGAACCACCTTGTACAGCATAATAAATAGTACCACAGGAAAGTACTGCTCAGTAGTTTTCATTTGAATGGTCACACTTTAGGGTTTCATCCACGGACTCAAAAGTTTGAACCACCTTGCACAGAGTAATAAAAATTATTGCTGCAATAAACTAAGAATCTAATGATTACTTTCATTCGCTTACAGGATGTTATTTATGAACTGCAAGAACTGGAGCGTGAAATGGAACTGCCAACAGAAGTGAGTGATAATCCACCAACTTACCTTGGCAACCTAGGTTTGATTGACAGCCCTGACACCCTAAGTACCTGCAGCGATGCTGTGAGTGATGATATAGATGTGTTATCCGCTGGCTCAAGAGAATTAGATGAAAGAAGTGATGATGGAGTAATGGCTAAAGCTGGTCTTCATAACAAACTAAAGAAAAAGTGGAGCGCTGATCTTTCTCTTGAGGGTATGCTAATATCTGCAGCAGCAGCAGCTAAGAGGTTTACAGCCGAGCGACAGCTGGGAATCAACAAGCTAAAAAGAACACAATCCCCTGATACTTCCGCGACTGGAGATTTAGTTGCTGAGCGAAGCATAGAACGGAACCAAGAGGCTGGGAGTCCACAGAGAAAGCTTAGCTTTGAGTCTGAGGCATCTCAGGTTGCTGAAGGCATGAATGGTAAAGAAACGGTAGCTGAAGAGGAAAGTCCGCGTCTGCAGAAAAAAATGCCCGAGCAAAGTCCATGCCATTCTGACGACAGTGAATCGCGACAGTCCGGAAACGAAGGTGGAGTTGTTGAAGAAGAGTCCTCTGAAAAGTTAGTAAAGTAGAAAAAAAGAAACTATCATTTTGTAACTTACCGGTAAACGAACAGTCGAAAACGAAAGTTTTCACGCCAGTTGCAATCTTTTGTCAAACGATACTTTCGCATCAATTGAATTCCAAAAGTAATGGTCCAGTTTTGTTATTTAAGACTATAATATTTTAGGCATTGAAACTGTTTCCTGTCGTCTGTCGCTACGGATGGCAAGGATGGACATGGAATGAAACTTGTAAAAGTTGGGCCACCTTTTTCAAGTTTTAATGCTATACCTGCAAAAAATCACCAATTTGTTTGATATTCAGCACAGAGTTGACCTAAAACAGCCGTATCCTCAGACATATCACTTTAAGAACAAACATACAGTATGTTAGACGTAGTTAATCGATAAACCGATAATCGATAGTAATCGATATCAATCGCCGATAAATGTCGATTTCCAACTGATCGATCGATAGAAATCGATAAAGAAAAAAAGTTGACCTTGATTAATATCGATGATGATTTTTTTGTCGATTACTACGATTCCTATCGACTTTGTTAATTGATAATAATCGATAAATTATTTCTTCTGTGACTTCGATTTCTATCGATTTCCGATATCAATCGGTATTAATCCGAGGATTAAATGGATTGATATCGATGATATCGATTGATTTCCGATATCGAAATTTCTCGATTAACTACGCCTGGAGTATGTTCATATCGTTTACTGTTTCCTCAGGCGAAAACTGTCGTAGTACGGGTGCAAGAATGAGCGTAACAGGAGGTTGAAAGTAATATAGGTGTCTACCTTGCGCGTACCATTCTTGCTTGCGCCCATATTACATTCCTTCGCCTATTTCCCAGGCAAAAATGTTTCTCACACGTATCAATGTTTCAACTATCAAAAATCAGTCAATCAACTAATCAATCCTTACTTCGTTGTAAGTAGTTTGCCCCGTTGCATAGATACGAACAATGTAATAAAATTATTTACGGCAGGAACTCTCCACAAACCCTTTTAGGCTTAACGGAGAGGGCCCCTATTATTTATAATTGTTAATTATTATTCAGTCCAAATATATTCCCAATTCTGATTGGCTAAAAGCACACGCATAATTCACCATAACCAGTTACTGATGACCAAATTTGGAAGAATTTCGTGTTTAACGAGGAAATGACGTCAAAAATACAGCCCGCTACAGTTGTTTTGGTTGTGGAAAAAAAAAAAAATGGCGGACATTTCACTCGTTTCAAGAGTAAGAACTACCGCTGGATGGCGACACTTGCTACTTGGAGAATATTTGCGGAGCTGGACAAACCTAAACGTACACTATCGGCTTTTGTAGGATATGAAGAATTAAGCAGATCTCGGAGGGTGTTGGCCTCGGTGGATAACACCCTTCTCGATCTGTTTCATTCTTCATATCCTACTCAGCCTCATTCATTGATTGCTAAATAACTCATGTAGTGAAAAGGGACATCGTATTGTTACGGTTGTCATTTTTTTTTAAAATCATATGTTCTTAACTTGCACTATAATTTGAACTGGCTGATCTTTCTTAATGTACGTTTTTTTATTTGTTTTTAGAAAGGAGAGGTTGACTGCAAAAGACAAAAGAAAAAAGAAAAAGTCGAGAGTTGTAACCGTCGGTAAGTAACTGGTGTCAGTAACTTTGTTTTGTTTGTTTGTTTTTTTGGGAGGATGGGGGGGGGGGGGGGGGGGGTGGTTTGTTTTTCTCTTCTACCCTGGGTGCCAGAGATTTTTTCTCAAGTGTGGCGGGATGCTTCGGTATCGGCCGCAGGCCACAACTGCGGTCAGAGGAATCAGCGGCGAATCTTCTAGCGCGGGCGTCTTGACCGAAACCGGAAACCACGCATTTAACGTCTCTTGTACCCGGGGTAGGTTTGTTGTTTAATCTTATACTCCAGCTCTCCAGCTGTAAATGCGACTCCCTAACTTTTTGCCGCAGTGTACTACTAGGATAGACAAGTCATTTCACTTTTGTAAACGCATTCTTTCGTTTTCCGCTCCCGTTCACGGGTGAGTGATACAAAAGGTTCTCGTAAACTGAATTTTTTGAATGAATGATCTTCAGAGTAGATAATTGACTTTGTAAAGGGCTACTCCCTCTTCCACAGAGGCTCCCGGCGGGTAATCCAGTAAGATAGAATACCGTCGAACCTCTCTACAACAGCCATCTTGGGGACAGAAGAAAGTGACCGTTATGGGGAGGAAGAGGTGTAACATGACAATTTTTTTAGGGAGTACAACATGTTTACTGTGCTGAGTTCATGCTTACTGTATCCTATAAAAACAATCCAATGATATAAAAAATATATAGAGATAAAAATACACGATAAAACTTGAATAGTGTTTTGAATCAAAATGTTAATGTGATGTAATATATTAAGTACGAGACGCAGTGCTTCATCACCAGATGAAACACTGGGAAGAGAGTTGAAAATACGACGCGCAGCGGAGTATTTTTGACGAACTTCAAGGCGTTTCATCTGGTGATGGGTCACTTTGTCAAATGCTTGATATTACTTCTCAAACAAAATGATTTTAGAAGGGGAAATTAATGATGCAAAAATGAGCAGTTTTTCGTCTGATTTCCAAATTCTCATTAAACATTAATTTCCTTCGTATTTTCTTTATGAAAAAAAGAAGCAAGGTTCGCAACACTCGCAAGAAGTATCGTAGACAAATCATGCTTACTACACCAATATAAATGGAACACAATCAAAACAGGGTTGCTGCGATTAATCATCGATGTGCCATACGTATCAATTTCAGGACAATTCTTGACTTTTTTGTCAGTCACTGAAAAAACTGGCCGTGGTCGAGAGGCTATAGGGAGCTTAACCAACGACGACGGTGACGTCAACGAGAGCTGAAATGTAGCAGAAGGCTTAGATTGGCAAAACAACTTTGCACGTGCATCATGCTTTTTTGTACATTTCTTTCCCGTCAATGCACGACTACGACGTGAAAATGTCTAATTTCACGTTTTGTAGAGGACATGAACACAAGACAACGACTTTATTTTCCTTTTCCTGAACTTCGATACAGTCTTTTAGAATTCAACTCAAGAAAAAATTGCCCACATTTGACGAACTGCACGAGATGGAATAAGCGTGGTAAAGTTTAAAGCAGCGCGACGTCACTTTGTAAGTGACGTTTTCTTGCCGTCGCCGTCGTTGTTGCTTAAGCTCTCTTTACCAGTCGTGGACGCGCTTTAGTGGCCGTTGCTGTTGTAGAGAGGTTTAAACAGGAGTCAATGAATGGACTGTCCGCCGGGCCAAAAAAAGCGGCCGTTGAAATCTATTTTTAGGTTTTAATGTGGAAGGGTGCGTAGGATGCCCGCTTAATTGAGGTTCGACCGTAAATTATTTCAGATCGTCGTGAAAATTGTCGGAAGTTATGGCCAATATTAGCAATCTTAAGACTGGATTACGAATTCGAGATTGAGTGGGGGCACGATTGTTTAAACTAAATATTCTTGTGCCTTATACTTATTAGTAAGCAATAGTAAAGAGTCATGGTTCGAGGGATGCAACTATGGCCATGGTCGAACTTATTCTCGATTTCGTTCTGGTTGTCAATTATAAAGGTCGCTATCATACAACTACAACTTACAGTAGTCTTTTCTCACAAATGCAGTCAAAGGGGGCGAGGGGCAAGAGAGGGAGAAATCATCTCATGGCCGCGAAAAGCTTTAAAAGTTAATTGTTGTTTTATTGTTTTTGATTTTTAGATATTGACTCACCTCAGCTGAAACAAGGTAAATTTTGCTTGAGATGCATTGGCCTCGCTGAGGCTACACATGGTTATCTTTTGTTGCTCTTATTCTTTGGGCACTTTGGTACAGGTATCGATCTGTTAATAACACAGCAGTAACTGTCACAATCCCGGGATACGAATATATGTATATTTTTTTTTTCACGAAAGGTTATAAGTCCAACTAAGCCATCATCACTAACTGCCATCATCACTGCTTACATCATGATCGTCATCATTATGATCATCATCATCGTCATTAACAACAACAAGATCATCCTTACTGACATCACCATTCTCCGTATTTACTTACCTTTGTTTGTTAATTTCAGAGTTATTTTTGGATACTTCCGCTACAAGAAGCCCTTCTTTTCGCCGAACACACTCTTCAACGGGAGAAGTGGAGGTGATAAAGCTTCTTTCTTTCGTAGGATAAAATTATGCCTAGATAGACAACAGTTTTAAGTAGGTTTCGCCGCAGTTACAATTGGGTGGATGGATCAGTACTACCACTTTTCTTTAGTTTAAGTCTAAGCTGCAGTGTTATGGTATCTAAGGATTAACAGTCACCCGTAAGCAAGTAATGATCTAGCGATTTACATGATAAGGTCCCTTTGCCATGGTACTCAAGACTTGTTTGAGCGCTTTTGATTTAGAACTTCCTTTAAACATTTCGTGCTGTTCAACTATTTCGTCTTGACGAGAGACACCTTTTTGCGATCAAGTCATAAAGTTTCACGGGTTGTTCATATTGCCAACGAGTCCTTATTCTCGGTTGAACTTGAGAAATTACTTTTTAATGAGGAAAGCACAGCTCTGTGTCAAACAAAATATGTCTCCAAAGCATTATATCAATCGTTACAAGCAACAAAAATGAACTTTGTGAAACTGTTGTGCTAACACGTTTTCAAAAACGACAATTGCAATCTGTTTTAATCCTCTTCAGATTTCTCCATCCATTTTTAAATTTGCTGAGAGATTTATACTTTTTGAGCAGTTATTGTTATTTTTCACTCAATTTGGTGACAATTCCCTCCGTCTGAATTTTGATAAATTTCGTTACACCCCCTTTAACCAGAGGAATGTTTCCTTTTTTCTCATTGGCAAATCTAGACCAGAAGTAGAGGTTTGTCAGAACCTGTGAGTCCTGTGCAAACAGAGTTATCTCCCGCTATCCCCGCCATACTGTCTAAAGCCAAGGGACTGCTTATAAAGAAACTCAAACCATCATCTGAAGATCAGTCACCTTCGCCTTCCTCATCATTGTCTCCCATTACACCATCTTACGAGAGTACTGTGCTTTATAAAGAGGAAGAGGTGGAGGAAATTAAGCTTCCGAAAGAAGTTGCGGAACTGATTGAGTGTTCCTCTAAGGCACGGTAAGTCATTGCAGTTAGCTCTGGAAAAACGGTGACAGCGGTTTAAGAATGTAACGACCTCTGATGTCAAGTATATGAAATAATTCATTATGAAATAATTCATAATTCATTTACTGCGATGATCATTCTTCACTTTCGTAAAGACCTCTGTAAGGTGGAAACTGGTAGTGCAGTGAATCAGCTCTGTAGAGCAAACACATCTGAAGTGCAGACATATCAGGCCAAAGCTTGGATAACTCTTTCCATTGGATAAATCACTAGGTTGTGGATTTGTGTTAGGGAAACCAGTGGATAAACTAATTACGCTGTCCAGTGGATAGAGATTTATCTAGTGGATAGCTTTACCTGGGGCTTGTAGGGGGGCGAGACACTTGTGTAAGTTCGTGTAAGCAGATACCTATATAGGGCATATTTTGAAAATAAACGTCTATTAAACGAACCTCATATTTATTCAATTTCTTTTTTCTGTCAAACCGACCCGTGTTTGGAGGACACGTTTTAGTGGTCAATGGCGAGAGTCTAGCCAGTGTCCGCACCTCACTGGTTTCACCGAATATATAAGTCAGTCACTTTTTGGGGAAGACACCACTGTAGGACAGTCTCCTCTTGAGGGCAGACACCTTTTTTAGACAGTCAACTCTGTAGCAAAGTCACCTCTGTGACACAGACCTCACTGGAAGGTAGACATTATGGTAGGGTAGCCATCTCTACAGACGCCTCTCTAAAGCATACAGCCCTGTAACGTAGACACTTCTGAAAAGCAGTCACTGATGGCTGTGACGTTACAGTAGGTAAAGTGGACGCTTACCTGTGCGGACATGTAGTTGCAGTCCCGAGGGGTTGTAATTGAGAGGGAGGTTCACGGTATTTATTTATAGTAAAATTCAACCAGTGGTCTATTATCAGTTCTGCGTTCTGATTGGTTGAGCTACTACTAGGCTATATGTTGTAGCCCACTAGTAGCGAAAAGCGCCGGCTTTGAAAACCAAAACAATGGCGGCTGAATCGCGTTTTGCTAGCTAAAGTTGTTTTGTCTCGATATTTTTGACCAACTAGTTGAATTTTACTAAAACAACTATTCCTCTCGCTCTCATAGCCTCTGCGGCAATAGCACATTCGGCCTTCGGCCTCATGGGCTATTGACTCAGAGCCCATTCGAACTCGAGGAATAATTGTTGAATAAACGACTTAAATGTTTCTCCTTTAACGTGTCATGGAAGTGCGAACTTCAACCAAACGGAATGCAGGCTGGTGTACTTACACCGGCGGCCTTTTGTTTTCAGGTGTGACGTGAAAAACCCAGTTGTCCTCTTTAGTATCACCAGTCTATGCCGCGTCTTAGAGGAATGGATCCCAAAACTTCATCAGGCCATGAAAAGCTGTTTAGAGATGACCGATGGAGATGATAGCGGCTTGAAATGTTTCCTAAGTGCAACTGCTTTTGAGGATGTGTCATATCTAGCACAAATGTGTTTTGATTGTGGTGTTTATGGAGGCGAAGGTTTGCAGTCTTTTGAGGATGTTGTCAGAAGCAAAGGAACTACCACCAAGACACCGTTAAGTGGTTTCCCGGTGGAACAAGATAAATCGGAAACTAATGATGTGGTTATTTTAATTTCCGATGATACTAATAAACCGAAATCTAATAGAGAATCAGATCAATTAGCTTCAGAAAGTATCCCAACTTCGCATGGTGATGTGAGGGCAACAAAATCAAGTGAGGATCATTTGCTCTCAGGTGGGACCGACCCATCTTCACTGAGCACGGGCGAATTTTCGCCTCCATCCATACGTTTAAGTGTTGTTAAGGACGAAAACTTCGATGCAGAGACGGCAGACGAAGAGTCTGGTAAGAATACTTTAGATACGTTGGGTGAAAATGCGAAACGTCAAACTGACAAACCATTAAACAGAATGCTTGGTGATTCGAATAAGTCACCGCAAAGCTCTGTTGATGAAACTGTTTCCGCGCCTACAGAAATGTCGCAAAATGCCATACTATCACAGGATAGTTCAAGTGGTTTGCAGTCATTGCAAAGTTATGAGCGAATTTGCGTGCAGTGTGAAAATGGAACTACAGTTTTCGAGAACAACGGAGAGCAGGTCTACGATACAAATTTCGATGATGAGACTCGCTCCAGATTCTTGTCCTACCATTTCTGGCTGATGGATGTCAGAAGGCTTAGACGCGCACTCCTCATGAGTAAGGGCGAAAGAAAGAAAACCTGGAGCACCTTTATGGGTTGTCTGTCAGGTGAGTGATGAGTGCAACGCTTTTGTACAGGCACAGCAAACTCTCACACTTCCATGCTAGTATCATCCGGTCCCTCAAGAGAAGATAGTGGATAGAATTAATATATCGATTGTCTGTGATTCCCTCACTTAACAAGTAAAGTCAAACCTAGCGGTCAACCTGTATATTACGGTCACCGGACAACTTCCCTTAATTTTCAGTTGCCTTATATTTTCTACAAAGTTGACCTGTTGCCATTTCCCATGGGTGACCGTTGTAGACAGGTTTAACTGTAGTGAAGAAAACTTACGCTTTATTTCGAAAAATCGTGTACTTTATTTTATCCTCCAGCAGCTTATTTTCTACTTTTACGTCAGTTCAGTGACTATTGTGAAAGCAGTATTACGTGAAGTAAATTAAACCATTTTCTGATGAACTGTTTACCCAATAAGTTTCCCCCCTTTTCATTTCTTCGTTCGTTAAAAACGACAGACGGAAATTTGGCTGCCATGAGTCGAATTGTCCCGTCTTTGGCAGACAGGACCCGTAACAAAAAGGCCACTAGATTAGGATTCAAATTTTCCGACGTTTGACGCAACAAAACGCTTCACGTTAAGTGTCTAACTTGAGTCATTCTATAAGTAGGTTGAGTATGATCGTCCGGGT
This sequence comes from Porites cylindrica, assembly GCA_964035525.1. Taxonomy (NCBI): domain Eukaryota; kingdom Metazoa; phylum Cnidaria; class Anthozoa; order Scleractinia; family Poritidae; genus Porites; species Porites cylindrica. The sequence goes on along the minus strand of OZ037780.1, from coordinate 13,536,548 downwards.
GAAAGACGTCCTAAATAGAACTGTTGTTGACAGTGACTTACGTTGCGGCAACCTGTGCGGTAGTCATCTTCAGAGTCAACGTGATTTGTATCACGTCAGTTCATTGTATTAAACTCTAGTTATTGACCTGATTGGTCAATTAAGTCGTGATGTTATTGGTCGTCTGTCAGTTAAGCCGTGATGTTATTGGCTATGAAGACTGGTAATATCATTGGTGCGTTTCGATCCGTCTATTGTCACAGTTAACAGTCGTTTATTGTTAGTCAATTTGTCGGTATAAGTCGTTTGTACGGTGCCGGTAATTGTTGACTATGAATCAGTGGCGTCGTAAACTAGCTTTCTAAAGTGGTCGTTTCTAAAGTGGGCCTTCAAATCGACTGGGACTCTGCGACATGTATTACGTATTCTACAGACTTCTGTCAGTGACACACTTTAGAAAGCTCATTTACTAATTTAGAACAAATGCCGGACGATCATACTCACCCTACTTAGGAAATGACTCCTGGGTCCAAACCTTTCACAGTTTCTGAGTTATTCTATGATATTAATATTGTTCGAGTCCTTAGGTGCTACTCAGATGAGAGGTCATTAGCTGCTCATTATTCTACCTCTTTGAAATCCAATTTCAGTATACCGTATTTCACTATTTCAGGCCGTTATTCTCTGCCCTTTTAGGTCTTGTATCCCCCCATGACGTTATCGCCAAATACATCAAAGAAGGGGACGCTCGTCGAGCTCTTCACGAACTGCATGATGGGATAGATACGTACTGTAACATGTTACTCTATCATCTTACTTGGTAAGTTGAACTACTCCTACAGACCTCGCTATAAGATTAATGTGTTTATGTTCGGAATTTGCATTTATGGCCGCAGTTTGATCCTCTAGGGATTTTACGTCACATCTCGGTATTTAAGCCTTGTCGCCTCTCGCGTTAGTCACTCGACACAGCCAGTTTTACCGCTCGCACTTTGCCGAGCTTAATTTTTCTAGTATGCTGTTTACGTTTAGTCTCGTAGTTTACAGTGAATTTCTTGTACGTTAGCTTTTCTCGTCCCCAATAAACACAACTGGTCGTGTCCTTCCTATTTCTACGTGTTGTTGCCTTTCTGCTTATTAGAACTTAAACGTTTTCTCTGCGGCGGAACGCAGTGACATAGCAGAGAATCTTAAATATATTCGTTCTGTTAAAACCAAGTCGGCATTTCCAAAGTGCGAACACCTCGTAAGTCGTTCTCTTGGCCCCAAAGATATATGTTTTCATGCAATCCCTACCTCTATAATATGCACGCCTGGAATATGAAATATATATATAAAAAAGATACAACGACTATGCTGTAACAATCCTGTCGACAAAATCCTATCTTTTGTTACCATTAAAGTAAAACCTCTTTCGCAGAACTATAAGTACGTATTTATTTCTAAGGATTTCCAAAATTCATATTTTGGGGGAATTTTTTCCTTGAAAGGTTGAAAGAGAAGCAGGCTTTACTGTAATAGAAAAAGTAACTTGCGAACAATTACCTACTGTGGAGGTCAAAAGAGTGTTGGGACTTTTCCAGTAATATTAGTAAAACTGGCGACCTCTCCCCTCCCACCCCAAACAATTTTGAATTTTGAGCAAAATGGGTGGGATGTAACATTGCTAGAAGGAGTGGAGGATGAAGGATGGACCCAAAGCCGATCAATAAAATTAGCAATAGGAGTAGTCTTATGTTGCAATTATTTGGAAGAGTTTTTTAGCTGTTGTAGGGAGCAAGGCCTGTATGATTTTTATCTATCTCATCCTTCATCCTTTCTTGTCCTTTGTTTCTTTTTAGTTACTCCCTGTCTCCTGCTTTTAATTTACAGCTTATATGAAAACGACAGTCGCGAGACAATGTTAACTTGCGCTAGAATGTTCCCTGATGTGCAGCCGTGGGAAGTTATGGAGATTTGTCGGCACTGCAAGTTACATAGCCTAGAATCCAGTTCAGCTGATTTTGTGTTTTATGTTGAACAGCTAATAAGATGGACAACCGAAGTTGGAAATACCAGGTTAGTCATGTTTAATATACAGCATAATAACAGTTCGACAAGAATGTATTACCCAGTAGCTTTCATTTGAATAGTCAAGCTTTACGATAATTAGAACCACCTCGTTCAATGCAATAAACAGTACCGCAGGAAAGTACTGCTTAGCTTTTATTTGAATGATCGCACTTTAGGATTTCATCCACAGCATAGTAAACGGCACCACAGGAAAGTACTGTGTAGTAGCTCTCATTTGAATGAACACACTGTCGGATTTCATTTGTGATAAGGAACTGTGAGTACAACTCAAAGGGTTTTACTTACATGTTATAGCGATAGCTATCCTTATCCATAGAGGAAAAAGGTAAAAACCAACATCACACACCTCAACTAGATGCATGCAGTAAATGATAATTTTTCTTGTTATACTTTTTTGCTTTGAAGACAGCAGACTGTTAGGAAGCTTTGTGAAGATATGAGACTCACAAATTGGTGGTTTCACTGCTCCTTGATTGCAGACTCGACAAAAGAAGCCTTGCACTGTCAGCAGTGTGGAAAACCAAGGTCAAAAAAATATTTCTGTAACGTATCCTTCTGTTAAATAGTTGTTGTTGTAAAGAGCAATTTTACAAATTAATTGAAAGTAATTTTATACATGAAAATCCAATCGCCCTGACTAGAGTTGCTGTCGAGCTAAATGTAGCCTGTTCCAGGCTCTGAGATGAAGCTGTCCGATATAGTCGGGTCCGCGGAATTGAGAAAGCGCGAACATGAAAATAAAACGGGAGGAAACTTTTCCCTGATCACGCGCTCATATTTTCGCGTGCCTTTCACTTACGCGTCATCCTTACTATCTGAAAGCCTGGAACAGGCTAAGCTAAATGTTGCGTAGTACGCTGATGGTCGAAAACGTGTTATCAAGAATTAACACTTTCAAAATATTTCTATCTTGAAAAGATGTATTCTGCGATGTCTAACTCCATTTTGGTTATTTTAGGCGGAAGAGACACAATTTTGCCTCCGAAATTTCTTTGTAATCAAACGCCTACAGATATAAATAACACTGGATAACAAATTGTCAGCGGGAGAAAATAGAAAATGAAACAATGTACTCGAGGTTAAATTTTAGGATTTCAAGAAATAAATAAATTACAGTTTCGAATTGCGAATTTGAATTGTAGTTCTCCAAGGTTTATAGATGTCGCCGCTCTCGTTCATTTCAAGATCATAACGCTATTATTAGTTTCTTCTGTGTTTTCGTCTCCCTTTGTGTTTCAGTTTTTTGTGAATAATTTGATGCTCCAAAGTGGATTCATTTCGCGTATTTGCTCCTTTGTTTGAGAAGAGCTGCTGCCTAAAGTTGCTAGTCAGCCTCGTACCCAGGCCAGTTCGCCTTATCTAACAAGCATGACGGGTGACGTCACATGTGAAATCGCCGGGGACGACTAGGAACGATGCTGGTTGCCAGCACAACGGCGACGGCGGAGAAAACGTGACTTAAAAAAGTGGCGGAGAAAACGTGACTAAAAATTGACTTCGTTTATTTTAAATTCGGCGCAATTATCCCAACTCACTCAGTTTGTCAAATGTAGACGGACGTTCCTGGAGTTGAATTCCTAAGAAAAATCAACAGAGAGAGAGAGAGAAATTCGTTGTCCCTAGTTTACGTACTCGAAAAAAAAAAATGGGAAAAAAGGCAATTTCGCGTCGTAATCGTGCAGTCACGGCAAAGAAATGTACCAAAAAGGTGTTGCATGTGCAAAGTTTTTCAACGTTCTTGCTGTCGAAGCCGCCTTGACACCTAAAACTCCCTTGTTCCTACTCCAGGTGAATGGTGTTGATACTAGTTCACCTCAGTACCCATTGATATACTTGGTTGAAAGAGACGATATGAAGTTAACGCAATAAAACTAGGGTATGGCGAGGAGTGGTACCCAGACTGAGGGATAAGAATACTGTCTTTTGTCTTTTTTGTGCATGTAGACCTGGCTCACACAAGATCACGTGGCAAAATGAGGACCATTTGCAGCAGCTTATTGATTTTCTTTGTCAGAAGGACTCGTCAGAACTCAAGGTTTTCATGGATTTGTGCCGGAACCACGGGTAAGTAAAAACAAATCCAATTTCTCGACTCAATTCGTATAGCATACGGTCTAAACACCTTGTTGATAATTAGAATCTTTAGAATGCTTGGAAATGCTGATGGTTTACACGCTTGCTTTTGAGCCCTTTAAAAAACTTCAATGCTTTAGATACACCGGGGACATGAAAGCAGGGTGCAAAGAAAGTCAGTTTTTCAGCTTGCCATTCGGACAAGCTGTAGCTAGCAGGTACTAGCCCACAAGTCATTTCAACTAGCCCCAAAGCTCTTTTTGGTCAGCAAGATTGATTACAAACCTTCTGTAATTTGAATTTCCCCCCAAAACACCACTTGCCCGTCGGGTAAGTTAAGAACAAAAATCACCAGCCCGATAGCAAAATCCACTAGCCCCGGGCTATTGGACACAATTTTTTTGCACGCTATGAAAGAGAAATTCGTACATTTAAACTGCGGAAATAAAGATTGAAGGTTCAAAAGAAGGAAAAAAAGCTCATAGTCATATAAACAACTTCTGTGCCTGCGAGAATCACACTTGTGGTGGCGACTTTAATAAAGAGAAGCCGGTAATACTTAAAAGTTAGAAAGAAAAACTGATAAACTAGTGGTCATTGTATCCAGCTCTGACTTCAAACACTAAGAGCTATTTCCACGGAGAAAATTAATCTAATTGACGAAGATCCTTTTTATCTCTTTATTTCTGCTGCTCTTATGTCAAGAAGGCATTAACACTCGCTAGAACATAGCTATTTCAAATGGCTTACCTACAAGGTAGCCTGCTCCGCAGGCGAAACTAAAAGTCCATCTGCAAGAGACAGCGCCCAAATCCTTGTTTCACTGTTTTGGGGGCCCTGCTGTGTACCAAGATTTGAGAACGCGCCACGACTGGCCAGCGGTGGTGTCGCGAAATGTCGCCTGTTTAGTCAGGTCATACTAAATGAGGTTAGATTACGTCTGCGAGCCAGGCTTCCTTTTATACGCGGCTGTGTGGATGAAGGTCTATTGAGCCTTCTGTCTTACTGCCGTCTGAGATAGGCTTTGTTCACTTACACGACCTCCATGTGTTATTAACGGTTTCTTTAGGTACTGGTCAGGTCTAATTCGTCTTTGTGTGCGAACCGGTCTAAGACAGGAAGCACTAAAACTAGTCGTCTCGTTAAGTGACATGAAGCTGATCAAGAATTCACAGTCATGGGGTAGGTAAATTACAATGACCTCAAATTCTTAAAGGGAAAAACATGATCAAAGATTGTAGTCTTTTTTACCAAAGCTATGCCTTCGCTCCCAAAGAATGAATGAGAAACTGGAGTATCCGGAATCTGTACATGCTTAGGTGAAATCCTTATTTTACGTTTAAACTCGCAAGCCTTATCATGGGATATGCATTAAGCTCCAGCCTGCTTGCATGTAGACAATCCTTCCTACTTTTTCACATAGTTCTTGTTGTAAAACATTTGTATTGTTAAATTTTAACTGCCGTTGTTTTTAACTCGTACAATTCATCTCTTCTATCCTTTTTCTGCTGTTTTGTCAAGGACCCCTCCCCAAGTCTTTGGATGAATGGAAATATTTGTTGGAGTTGCTTTTATCACGTGATCAGGACAACGAAGTATCATTTAGCAGCGCTCACGCATGCACAACTCTGGCTGCTTATGATTGGCTAGCAGATCTCACGTGGAGTAACGTGACCAATCTGATGCTTGAGCGGTTGGGCGCTGGGCATACTGTCAACATACTGCAGGCTCTGCCACAGGAGACCCCACTTCTCTCAACGGATTTCTACTATTCATGTTTATTGGGAGCTGTAGTCGAAAGAAGGCAAAGGTAAAAACTGCTATGTTTATAGCACCTTACACAAGACGCGAGAAACAAAATCCATTCCAGAAAAAAAATAGTTCATCGCGTAATTTGGCTAAAAAGTAAACCGCTTTCCGAATGTAATTTACCCTTATAGATATCATCTGCAGATAAGATCTCAACTATTTGTTCTAATCGAAGTACCATGATTTGAGTAATCGCCTTTGATTGGTCTTTTAGGAAAGGTATTTTGTATGATCGTTTCTGATTGTGTAAGAAAATCCCTCGCGTACTGTAAACGAAACAGCCACTGATGTCTGCCTTCTGAAGTGTAATCTTTGCCAAGCTGTTATCCAGAAAGACACGCGTTGGAACACTTCGATCTAACTGCCAAATTAGGAGTTGCCGACAGCACGCGCCTTTTTTGGGTGTGATGGAGTTTGGCCGGTTTATTGACTTCTCTTTGTTATACATTATATTTACAGGACTCTGATTCATGAGCTGCTTAAAAAGCTCGACTCATATTTGTGGTCACAACGAAGCGGTGCCTTGGCTCCAAAGGTATGAAAAAGACATTTGCCTAAAGCAACTTGATAAAGGCGGCAAGAAAGAGGTGGAATGAGGATAAATGAAAAAATTAGCCGTAAAGAGTAAAGTGGTTGAGTGTAGAAGGTGTTGAGTAGGGGAATAAACTTTAGAAGCGTTCTTTCAGTTATATTGAGCAGTTATTCAGAAATTGTTTATCGCTCAGTAACACTTGTACTAACATTTATTGTACAAACGGATCACGACGGACTCATATGAACTTATTTTTTTTGCAACTTTATTTATGAACGTCGAAAACCCACAAATCTCGCCTCAAAAAATCATACAAAATCGACTTGTACATGGTTGCCCTCGTGGCTGTAGGTGGTTTTCTGATGAAGAAAAATTACAGGCACAACTACCTAAGTTCTCAATAACAATCACTCTGAAACCTAAAAGGAAAGAAGGAAAGGCCTAAACCTCAAAAAGGCTGACTTACAGAACTGTTCGACCTCAAAGTTGCTAACAATGTCCTCGCTAACGATAACACAGAACATAACAAGCAAAAAATGTCCAACGTCACTTGACGGACGAAAACGAAAAAAATCCTAATGGGAGTCGTGAGCGACAAATATGTTCAGCCAGGACTGAAGTTCCAACAGAGAGTTGAGTTCTAGCTTGGGAATTTTCTTCAATTAACTGTGTTCAGACCTTGAGTGTTCACTAAATGAGAATCGAAACGCAGCCGTCACGTGGTCCTTTGAATTCAAGTGGTCTGTTCGTCCTCACGTGCGAAGACCCCTTAGGCCCGGTTCAGACGCCGAACTTTTCATGAGACGAACCTAATTCGAATTAAGGCCGACCTAAATTATTTAGACCGGCTGAACTGATTCAGATGCAGATCTTAATTGCAGCTGAACTAAGTTCAACAGGCGGAAAATATGCTCATTTCGGTCAAACTGCTTGCAAAATACGTCGTAATAATTTATGCGTTAGGTTCGGTATATGAAAAGTTCGGCGTCTGAATCAAAGCCGTTCCAAAGGCGAAATTCCCTGCCGGGCTAGGCGAGTAGCCAATCTACGAATACAGCCGTCTTTCCTCACTCCTCGTCCCTTGGGACGCTTCGCGGGAGAGACGTCTGCGCCTAAACGACAGAAAATCCATACTGATGACGTAAATCAATGTTTACATAATTCGAGTCTATAGTCACAGGGCTACAAATCCAAATTTGCTCTAGTTTATGTTTCTCCCGCTCTATTATCGTATTAAAAGTTATGATTTCTTCTGCGAACAAGGGAGAACAACGCTTCTTTTAGAGAAGTATACAGTCAACGAATATTGACTATTTTGTAGAAGATCCATCGCGTTCACATTCTACCTTTTATTAAGACCTTTTGGCTTTTGTCTGTTATTCGTAAACAATAGCTAAAAGATTCTGTTCCGATTCTCGACAGATTTTATTTCGTCAATATAGCATTTCTGTCGTTGAGGTGAGGACTTCGAGGAGCGAGGAGTGACGGCAGTATTCGTAAGCTAGTTGAAAACACTATCCACTGGGGTGTATCCTACTTACACGCGCTTTTCTTTGTAGTTGAACAGTTTTCGCAAAGAGGAGGAAATATGGGGTCCCAAAAGCAAGGTAACACTGACAGTAAACGCCTGTGTTAATGTTACACGGGACGATTCGCAACGACGATTTTTAGCGCAAAACAGCGTTGCAATGTTGGAACAATGTTGTAGCCATTCGAAACAATGTTGCAACAATGTTGCAAAGCTGTGTTGGGCTAAAAATCGACGTTGCGAATCGTCTCGTTTAATATCACCTTTAGTTTGAAATGTCATCCGCTCTTCGACCAACTCCCCAACGGGAAACAAGGCGCAGAGAGTCTCTCAAGTCTCTCCCGCCTTGCCGCTCGTTGAGGGGTGTGGCGAAGAGATGGATGACATTTCAGACTACTGCAGCGTCCTTGAATTGACCTTTAAGTGGAGATTTGACCAGTGGTGGTTTAGCATGTTCACGTTATTGTTTACTTTAAACAGGAGGATATTAAGCCTCAACTGGATTCCTTCTCACAGTTTAGAACTCTTGAGGATGGAGGTAACTTGGTTAATGTGTGTTATGGGATTTTATTGTTTGTTATTTGACTATTTTATTTGTTGACTTCCTATTTTTATTTTATTCTTATTTGATGGTTTCTCAATTTGAGGAACAAGGATTAGAAAGGTTAGCGAGCGGCTTTTTTTGCGGTGATTTTCCGAGTTCGATCCCCATATGTAACCTCAAAACTTTGTTTTCACTCCTTTCCCTTCCGTGTAGCTTTTTCAAATACCCGTAAAATGGGGGCCGACCTGCACCTATTCTAAACAAGGTTGGTGGTTGGCTGGGAAAACAATAGGGATGGTGACATAACAATGCCCCTATCCCTGAAAACAATAGGTACTGAAGGTTATATGAACCAATAAAATAGGAAGTTTGGATGCGTGCAGGTCAATCGTAAAATGGAGCACTGATAGAGAGACTGGGGGAGGCGGTAAAAGGAGTGCCCAGTCGGCCCCATGTGTGTCAGGCTAATGAGTACTGTGACCAGTTACAGACGTAACGTTGGTTTTACCCTTTTTTCTTTTCCTTTTTACTCACTAAGATGTATTTTGTTTTCTCCTTTAGCGTCGAACTGGGGGCAAAACATTCGCCTCTCAGAGTAAGTCACCAAATATTTTAACCCGTGGCTTCGTCATTCGCCATTTCCCCTCCCCAACAGAAACCCCAGCTGCGCGAGCTTGATCTAACTGGAAGTGGGAGTTTGTCTATTTAGCGTTAGTTTTCATCCCTAGCCAGATCGATAATTTCGCAAGAATCCATCCGTCCAGTTTCCCAAGGGAACATTCGGTATTATTGTTTTGCGTTTCAGATCGAGTCTTGTAGATAGTGGCAATATATTGCTTATAATCTCCTTCTCTCCTCCTCCCTCCCCTTCTAACTGAAAACTGAGTTGTGTCGCACGCCACCGTTACTCGGGTTTTCAAGGGGAATAGTTACATGTTCCATGCGTTCAGATAGTGGAGAGTGGCGCGAAATGGAGAGTGGAGGGAAAAACCGGAAGTTGAACTTCTCTACCTGCCCCACCCCTCACTGTTTTTTTCTGCTCACTTTCCTTGTACTTGTCAACTGTTACCCTCTCTATAAAATTAAATTCTCCGAAATCTCCGCTCGACTTCTACTCGTCATTCCTTTGCGCCCTCCCCGCTATATGAAAGCCGCGAACAGGCTACGCTATATAATCCCAGGCAGAGGAGACTTACCGTCGAGTTGTTCCCTTAGATAACAACATTGTAAACCCTGAGATGCTTGGTGAGGTTTAGAAACATTTACGAGTACATGTATAAGTGCCACCAGTTCCTTTGGGGTTTGCGTTGTTTGTACTGGAACATGACAGGAAGCTGTGAGGCAGTATGTGTGCAGTGGGTTTTTTAAGCGCTATTTAGAGGTTACTAAATCCAATTCGTGGTAACGTTTGTGATGATCTTCTTTTTGGTAGCGGCGAATGTTTGGTGTGCTCACTTAAACTGTGTGAACAAATCTCGACAAGCAATCAAGGACTGTTGATGTTTGAATGCGGTAAGTAACGCAAGCCATAATTTGCCCTTTCTAGCGTTGCTTTTCTCACTGTTACCATCCAAATGAAAGGCCCTGAGTATTACTCTCCTGTGTTACTGTTTATTACGCTGTACAAGCTCGCTCTAACTTTTCAGTCTGTGGATGATACCCAAATGTGAACGCCACTGAGAATTACTTTCCTCTGGTACTGTTTATTACGCTGTAGAGGCTGAGTCCAACTTAGTTTTGAGTCTGGATGAAATCATCCCTTGTGAACGTTCAGGTGATAGCTACTAACCAGTTCTTTTCTGTGGTACTGTTTGTGATGCTGCATAAAGCGATTCTTACTTGTTAGTCCGTGGGTGAAGTCATCAAGTGAAATCATTCAAATGACAGCTACTGAGCAGTACTTTCCTGTGGTATAAACTTACCTTACGAGTCATCAAGACGTCATAGTACATTTTACACTGTTACACAGACAAACATGTACCCCTCACCCCCCCCCCCTCCTCACATTTCATTTATAAAACAGGAAAAATAGAGTAAGCTTAAACGTTAATGCCTTGCTTCTCAAAGTATTACGGTTCCTCAAGCTAGACGTCGGCTTATTAGTTCGTCCTTATACTGCATTTCCTTTCAACCAGTTCGGCCACCATATTTGTGTGCCTCTAGGGGACCCTGACATGGCCTCTCCATGCTTAGCCTCCCTTCCCCCACCGCTATAAACCCGCACCAGTTGTGTTATATTGTTGTTTCAGTCATTCACGCATGGCTCGAAAATTCATGTTGAAAAATTTACTTCCAGGGCATGTCTTCCACAAGCACTGCGTGCCAGAAGTGGCTTGTGTGGTCTGCTTTCATCAGAATTTAAAAAGTCTTGGATCATGTGTACGGTTCCAGGATAGTAAAGTAGAGTAGCTACTCAAATGATAGAGCTAAAGTGGTACCGTGGTGGTGGATTTGGGAGTAGAAGCCGTACGAGGGCGGCCTTTCCCCATACCCCTGCTGCAAGGGTTGGACCCGTCACCGCTCTACATCGCATGGGCAAAAAATTGAGATTAAAAAAATATCGTGCGGCACGATTTTTTGCGGGTTCTAATTTTTGCGATTTTTCCAGCGATCCGCAAACATAAGTTTCCACAAATAAAAATTACCGCAAACATTTTTCCCGCAAACTTAACTCTAAATTCGCTACTCAAAAACAGAGTTCTAAGAAATCGTGTCTGTTCAAGTAAAACTTGTGTCTTTCGTTTAGAAACGAAACGGTGTACGATGAATTACTGGTTTTACATAGGGTACGCATAGCGTAGTATTGTTTAAAAAAAGTATTTACGTACTCGATAAAAAGAAAAAATTTTATTAGTGCTGGGTACTGGGTACTTTCTGAAAACCGCAAAAATTAATTCCCAGTAAGAAAAACCAATCTGTCCAAATCGCCAAAATTAGTTCCCGCAAAACACAAAATATCGCCAATCCGCAAAAATAAACTCCCTCAAAAATGTCATGTCACGCGGTACATATATATTGTATATTGTACAGTTAAGTCTTGGGAATCTGCTACAGTTGTTAGCCTTTTAACGTATCCGTCATAGAGGTGCCCCCCCCCCCCCCCGTCCCCTAGGAAGATGTCTTTCCTACATAATGATCAGTTAGTAGAGTTGGAGTAACTCTCTTTTAGACATCATACTAGGAGAGTATGTTCCCTTGGAAACCTTTCCTGGTGTATACAGGCTTAATAAAATTATCTGTTGAACTGACACTTCTCCAAAGTTGACAACAGTGATTTTCTAGTCCGCTACAATTTCTCTTATTTTTCTGTAACATAGTTTTCAAAACAAAGAAGACACTACTTACACGTGAACGCCAGTGATTCGTTTAAGAGTTTCTTGAATAAGGAGGGACATGTCGTGTACGGGTCGACAGTTGTTTGCCCTCATGAACATAAGGAGACCGTTTCTCGCTCGGACAGCTAATGTTCTTCTCCAAATAATTCTGTTGACATTTAAGTCAAGTAATAATATTCTAAGTTGACAAATTATGCGAGACAGGTTTATTGACTATGAAATATGCCAACTGCGCCCAGTCCAGTTAGAGAAACGGACCACACGACCAGTCTGGCAGGTGCCGTCCAATTCCTGACATCCCTGGCCGAGCTGTCCGTATTCTCGTCGGCGCTTATCCTCGGCCCAGTTGTTCAAAGGATGATTAGCGGTAACCTGGGTTAAATGTTACTCAGGGTGTCTTTCTTTCTTTTTTTGTTCAAAAACATTTTCTCGGATACTTTTCTCTGTTTTGTAACACCCAATCAAGAAATTATAGACAAAAATAATTAAACTGAGTTTGCTTTTTACGCTTCTACGTGTGAATTCAAATTTTCCACTAACCCTTGGTTATCCTAACCCAGCTTCGAACAACCGTGCACAGGGTTTCTCAGCTCTTATCAGTTGTTATAGTAACTACTCCTGGGTTTGCTGTAATTGCTGTAAGGGGGTAGTCTGGTTGGTTTGGGGGAAAATGATTTTTAGTGTTGGTTTGGGAAGAGTAGAAAGTCTATACAATTGGCTCAGAGGCACCTTGTTGTGGTGGTGAACTGGTATTTGTCTACAAATTATTCACCTCATTTATTAATATTTAGAAACCAGCAAATCCCCATGTTTTTTTTTTCCGGTTTTCCAAACTTTTAACATCCCCCCTTAGTTTATACACTAGAAACAATTCGAAAAATCATCCAAAAATTCTCAAAAAAATTATTGAAACAAAAACTTCAACATAATTGATCAATTTTTTGATTAAATATAATCTTGGATAGATAAGAGAGGAAATAAACGAAAAGCATTGCCTTTTAGTAGACTGCCCCCTTAGTACACAATGATATATGTTATTTTGGATCATAAATTCTTGTCCGGAACGCATCCCTAATTAGTATCGAATTTTCTTTCCTCTTGTTAGAGTATATTTTCAAAAGGGTCTTTTAAAACGCAATCAAAGCAAATTGATATTGAATTTAGATATTAATAATTTATAATGATAGTAATAGTATGAATAGAAATATCAATTTTAATATAAAGTTGAATATGAATAATTTTAAGTTTCCAGCGCGAATTGAAAATTAATAACTGTCTCCTTCTTGATGTCAGTGTTACTGACAAGAAGAATGATCACAAATTAAGGAAGACAATCTAGGTGTAAAACACCCGACAAAGAATCGTTAATATTTTTGTGTACGTAGAATTAAAATAGGCGTCACTGCGTCAGTCAAAGAACATTTTAGTGAATTTCTTGTGGCGAGTGTTCTGAAACTGTCATACTGACCTCGGTTGTTCAAAAGATGGATAGCGCCATCCACCGGATAACTGACTATCTAGCGAATAAGTATTAGGGAAAGAAATTGGGTCATCCACTGTATAGCTTGACTTACCCACCTTACGAACAACTGGGCCCGATATTGCAGAGTTTATAAAGAACTTTAGACAGAGCAAATGTGCAATTTGTCTTTAATCCATAGATGTAGAGCAACTACTGAGGGACCGATGTAACAACTCTTCAAAAATAATAGTATTTTGTCAACCCGCAGTGTCCAAGCTCACGAAATAGGCCGGCTGATATAAAAAGTAACCATTCCGACCCTAATGGATTGCTGATGTGATAAGCGAACCTTAAAGAGTTAAGGTGGTGCAGAGTACTCAATATCGCTGTTTAAGTTTATGGTGTTTACTAAGTGTAGAGCTCTCAAAATCAGCTAAAACTTGAACTTGAACTTTATTTTTATTTAAACACGGTAAATCTATCAGATAAAATAATAATAATAAAAAGAAAATTACAATCTACTTTAATCTATATAAACATGATCTAAAAATTTAAATAGTAAAAACAGAGAAAATAAAGAAATTCTGCTTTACATAGATGCCGTGTGCGTTTTATCGATTCAGTCAAAGAAATCGCGACAACCATTTCGAAAAGATTTAAGTGATTTTGCTTGCCGCAATTCAGGGGACAAGCTGTTCCAGATAACCGCACCATTATAGCTAAAGCTATTTTTCAAGAAATTGGTGCGGGGCAATGGAACAGCTAGTTTGTTTTCAGAGTTCCTGAAATTATAAGGTGGATTATATTTAGTGAAAAGAGAACCAAGATAGTCGGGCGCAAGACCATGTATAGATTTATAGACCATGGTGGCCACTTGTATTTGTCGCTGAGTATCCAACCGTTTCCAGTTGAGTTGCTCAAGAAGAGGATCAGCGCTTGTGTCATAATTGGAGAAGGTTAGAATACGGGCAGCCCGGTTTTGCAACTTTTGGAGCTTATTCGAAAGACTTTTGTTACAATGCCCCCAGACCTCGCTGCAGTAATTAAAGTACGGTTGAACTAAGGCATTGAAAACGGACTCCAGCGTGGTTCGATTAAAGGGAACCTCCACTCTTACTACAGAATAAGTTTAAATCGAATAAAATTATATTGATAAACAAATTTGTTCGAAATTTGTCTTTAAAAAAGTGTTTATATCAGGAAAAGTGAATTTTAAAATCGCTTATTTTCACTTTCAAATTTCGCGGGAGCCGCCATCTTGAATAATTGTGACGTGTTACGGTTGCTCTATTGTTCTGACACAAAGAGCTGTTGTTTAATAACAACAGGGCAACCATTACACGTCACAATTATTCAAGATGGCGACGCCCGCAAAATTTGAAAACAAAAATAGGCGAATCTAAAAGTTATTCCTTTCGGATACAAACGCTTTCTTTAAAAATATTTTAGATTGACTTGACTGTAACAGTTATTTCCTGTGATTTAAAGTTATCTTTTTGTTGAAGTGGAGGTTCCCTTTAACAAAAGGCCTACAACGTTTAATTGCTCCAATGCCCGATGCGATTTTATTGGCTATTTTTTCAATGTGCATATTCCATGAAAGGTTTTGGTCTATATGCACACCCAGAGATTTAACCGAGCTAACTTGTTTAATTATGTCACCACCTATGATTAGTTTAGGGGAAGTATCGTAAGTACCTAACCTTTGCCGCGATCCAATTAACATGAACTCAGTTTTAGATGAATTGAGAGTCAATTTGTTTGCAGTGAGCCATGTATTAACATTGGATAGGTCATGATTCATAACATCATTGATCGTTTCTATGTTGTTACTAGCAAAGGTCAGGTGAGTATCGTCGGCATACATACGTGCAACTGAATTAGACAGGCAATTAGGAAGATCATTTATGTATAAAATAAAAAGCAAAGGTCCTAGAATTGTTCCTTGCGGAATGCCACAAGTGAGAATTTGACTATTTGAGAGCGAACCATTTACGAAACACTGTTGATTGCGATTATCTAGGTATGACCTAAACCATTCATAAGCGTTACCGCGGATACCATATTCGAATAATTTAGACAGAAGAATTGTATGGTCAACGGTATCGAAAGCTTTTGTTAGGTCGAGGAAAACTACTGCATTTACACTGCCTTTATCAACGTTGAAGGCCCAATCGTTAGTGGCCTCCAACAAGGCAGTAACAGTTGAGTGGAGCGAACGAAAACCAGATTGTTGGCTGGAAATCAAATTGTTTTCAGTAAGATAACCGTAAACCTGGTCGTAGATGATACGCTCAAACACCTTAGCTACTATAGGGACGATAGAAATTGGGCGATAATTGTTTAAGTCGGAGTGATTTCCCTCTTTGAAAAGTGGAGTAACTTTTGCGCATTTCCATTCCTGTGGGAAAATACCTGATCTGATGGACTGATTAAAAATAGGATCAGCAATCAGATCGGCGCATTCCCTAAGAAGTCGCGCAGATATCATATCTAGGCCTGTGGCTTTCGATTTACAAAGCTTAGACAAAAGCGAGAACACTCTAGAAGGATTAGTACATTTTAACTCAAAACGTTTGTCAGTTCCCTCAAGGTAATGTAGGTGTGATGTACCATTATTAGAATAAATCTGGCTAGCAAGCTTGGGTCCAATAGAAGAAAAGTGATCGTTGAAGACATCGGCCAGCTCAGGAGGGCCGTAAATAGAGTTACCGTTGCTTTTGATTTCTTTTATGCAACAATTATTAGTTTTCCTTGACGTGAGCTCATTTACAATCTTCCAGGTCTGGCGCGAATTGCCTTCGTTTTCATCTAATACCCTTTTATAATAGAGCTCTTTTGCTTTTTTAATTTCGTTATTAACTAGGTTGCGACATTTTTTAAATTGTAGCCAGTCATTAGCATCCTTAGAACGCGATGCTTTCAATTTAAGAATATCTCTGTCATGCATTGGTTTCTTTAAGTAAGGTGTGATCCAAGGTGACTTTGAGGCGCGAGCCCGTTTTACATGAAGTGGGGCATGCTTGTTTACGCATTCCAGGAATAGTTGTTTCCATGCAGCCCACATTAAATTAGGATCAGAATAATTTTCGATGTTACTCCAATCCTGTTGACATATATCGTTGCGAAAGTGATCAGAGTTAAAATTCTTAAATTTCCTATATCTCAGGGTAGTATGCTTTTACGTTGTCGATTCTATAGAAACTTTACGAAAGGCGTAAACTAAACTGTGGTCGCTGATGCCTATATGTGAGACCCCTGAACAGACGACCCTATCTGGAGTATTTGTAAAAATTAGATCAATTAGAGTAGATGATTTGTCGGTAATTCTAGTATATTCGGTTATTAACTGATCAAGGCCGTAAACTTCAGCAATATTAGATAAGATATTTGTACTGTTGTCAAACTTAGGCGCGGCCATATTACAATTCAGATCTCCTAAGACGTAATATTCGATATTTTCAGAGTCTAGTTTTCCAATAAGTTCTTCAAATGGTTTAAAAAGATCAATAGAAGAATCAGGGGGTCTATACCAGGTCATAACGGCAAAAGGCCTTGATCTGGGTTTCTTGATTTCGACAGTCAGACTCTTTCCAAGTGTTCACACATTAGGTCAGAGCGAACAGAATAATTGATTTCGGAACGAATAAAAAAAACAAACACCCCCTCCAGACCTACCGTTGGTAGAGCGATCGCTACGAATAGATTCATAGCCAGAAATATGAATTTCATTATCGCTTATTGTGTCATCCAATTTAGTTTCGTTTATGGCTAAGATATCGATAGGTCTGTCGGAAAGCAAAATTCGTAGTTCGTCAATGTGTGCAGATAGACTATTAATATTTAGCGAGGCTAATTTAAAGCCTCGTTTAGACGGGAGAAGTTCATGAGAAACGATTAGATTTCCAAGGTCGCAATTACGCTCTGGATTAAACGAACGGCGAATAGGTCAATTACATTCATCTAATTTATTCGCGAAGTTGTTATACATTTTGGCAATACCTGTCTCACCAAGATGAAGTCCTCCTCTATTTAGGTCCGTAGAGTGAATGTCATCGTGGCGTATGAAGTGCCACTGACGCTGATTGCAGAATTTTCGAAGCCTTTCAGAAGCTATTCAGAAGCCTTTTCGAAGCTATTCAGATGGAAATCAGCTCTTTTTTTAATTATCAGCAATCACTCTTTTCAAGTCTATTTTAACCAAAAACAAAGGAAGATGAAATTTCAGTTGTTCGACTAACACCATGGATTGACATCTTTGGAAAAATCACAAAAATAGCGACTTTATAAAATCGGTATTTTTGTAGTCTGGAAAGCCTTTCTGTCTATCTAGAACATCAGCAAACACTATTTCAAGGTCTATTTTAACTAAAAACAACGAAAGATGAAATTTCAATTTTTGGACCATGGGTAACCAAATCACAAGTTTGGCGAAACTGTAAAATCGGCCTTTTTCCTAGTCTGGGAAGACTTTCTTTCTATCTAGAACATAAGCAAACGCTATCTAGGTCTATTTTGACCAAAATTCCAAACATCGGCATGTTTGTAGCCTGGAAAGCCTTTCATTCTATCAAGAACAACAGCAGACGCTATTTCTAGGTCTATTTCGAATCAATACAGAGAAAGATGCAATTTTTCGACCAAAACGAAGGGGAACCGGTTTCCCCTCCCAAACCCCCCGCCCCCACCCCCCAATATCTAGTAACACTCAGACCAACGTCAACTCTGGCTCTGTTACGACAGCGCCTATACCGTACTTGAGAGGCACCTCTGAAACTATCGCACGTATACTACAACCTTACAATATACGTGTTGCACACAAACCGATAGCCACTTTACCACGACTACTTACTAATGTCAAGGACCAAGACAACGCGCAGGACAGACAGGACCTTGGAAACGAAGTTGCTTTGTACCCGAATGCTTGAGTTGCCTTTACGTTGCTTGGATAAACCAGTTATAACAGCAAGAAATTCTCAGGAATTAACAGCTGGACATTTTCAGGAAACCTCTTTTACTAAGTAGCAACGCTACCGAAATTTGAGATTCTCGAGATTTAAAAGCGTTGGTTTATATGACCTTTGAGTACGTTACAAGATTGCTATTTTAACAAGGTGAAATTTCATTTCAAAAGCGCTTCGTTTTCTACGGATAACGGGCGGCCGGTTTACTGTCAAATGTGACGTCACATTTCCTAATAAACTGATGCTGCAAAACGCTTCCTACATGTTTGTTTTTTAAAAAGAAACAAAACAAAACAAAAAGACTACGAGAAAAAGAAAGTAGTCTCACCCGGCAGGAATCGAACCGGAGACCTTTGACCTGACGGGGCAACGCATTACCCATTGCGCCACGCAACCATTCGTAAAACTAATCGTTAAATTAACTGTATTTAACATTTTGGTGCCCACGAAATGAATTATTCAAGATGGCGCAGAAAATGCAGACGTACGACGAAACGAGTACCACAAGAGGTCACACTTGAGTACCACAGGAATCCCAAGAGTATGTGTTGCGTTCTCCTAACGTCGAACGCAATAACCATAAAAACTTCATCCCAAAATATCTCATTAACGCTCTTACAGAATGTCCTTAAACTTCACGAACATCAAGGCGACAATTGGAGGAAAAAAGCTCCCGTGAACGAGGGAAATTACAGTTCCAAGTGCCGAGAAATACGGTTCCAAGTAAAATAGGTATAGGCGTCATTTCGTTACTATGACAACTCCGATGTCATTGTAAGCCTGATCATAGCAAATTGTCATCTTTACTTAATACAGCTGTAACGTAATTTATGCTCAAACTTGGGAGGTATTGACCCTGAGAAACCCCTTCGAACTACCTTTGAAAAAAATGAAACATCAGGGGCGGATCCTTGATTTTTTTTTAGGAGGGGGTGCAGTCGTCTCTTGCGCATGCTCTACTTCAACACCAATAAACCACATAGTTTTTTTTTTTTTTGGCAGAAAACCAGTAGTATTAGAAAACTGCAGGTCATATCAGGGGGGAGGGTGCGCATCCCCTGCACCCTCCCCCTACATTCGCCCCTGAACATGCTTTGAACGTTGGCTTTCAAACACCAAGGGACTTGTTCAATAAGCAATTTTCAAGTCACCCAAAGCTTTTGTTTCAAATCGAAACTAACTGCGAAGCTATTGATTTGAAAAAGCCTTCTTATTATCCTGCAAATAAAACAGATTTTAACAAGAAAGGTTTTCATTTAGCCTTGTTTTAAAAATGAGAGTCTTTGGAACACGGAACACGTTTTGACAAAATCTTAATGAATCTATTTTGTCACCTAACACACACTTCAAAGCTGGGTACTTAATGAGTAGAAGCAAGAGATGACACATGTACTGCATGTACTGAAGTAGCCTAGTACGGGGTGGTTTACTTACCAATTGTAAGTTCGCATTTGATTCTGATCCTCGGCTGCATGACCTTTAATACTCTTGAACTTGAGCTTTTACACTTAATATTCTAGTTCTTTATGGAGAACTTATACCATCGTCCTTTCTAAAATCAATAAGTCCCTCCCCCCCCTCTCAAATGCGCCCTCGTCTAGTCCCCCTCAAATGGGCTTGAAATAAATAAGCCCCCCAGAAGCTTAATAGAGGATTTACAGTACTCTTTGAAAAGGTAGGAAAAATTTGAAAATTATAGTTTCAATTAAAAAAATTGGTAGGTGGAAAGATGCACCCATTATATTTTTATCTTTAAAAAATTGGGAAAAAAAATGAAAATTGAACAGGCGTTTTTCTTTTTCACTTAATTTCAAATTTCAAAACACGTAATGTATATTTAATTTGCAGTAATTTTTTTTATTATTTCAGTTAGGAGACGTAAGAACTTGAAAAAAAAAATCGTCTGTTTTCTTTTTTTTTTTTTTTTTACAGTGGCTATATTTAGTGTTGTTGCGCTTTTTTTTACTGTGGCTATATTTAGTGTTCTTGCGCTTTTCAGAAATTATTTAGCTTGGTTTTGCGATCATGAAGGTTTTTTGAAGTTTCCAACATGAAACCTATGAATACGTTAGGCTAAGCAGTTTTAGTACAATTTTACTAAAATGCGTGGGCTCTCCATAGATTCTAAAAGCGTCTAGGCTTGGGATGACTGTGTAGCAACATGCCGGTCAGTTATGCTTTTACACATCTCTAATACTGTTCACTTTTTTGGCAACTCCCCACCTCCTCACCTCACTTAGCTTCCCACCGCAGACGTTCTTAAGGGTTCGTGGGGCAGGAGGGAGGCTACACCTCACCTCTAGCTCCCCCGGCGTCTCCCCAAGTTTCGACCGAGGGGAGCTTGGGACCAGGGAAGGATGGCGTCTGCTAATAGCGCCCTTGTTAATAACAATGCTCAACGTCGAATCGAATGCGCAAGGATTCTGCAAGAACGCGGCTTGGTCTTTCAGATCAGTGGTCTATTTTCTTCTGGATCATTTAACCGTGACTAAAAGAAAGTACTTTATTTTGAACTAAAAGGATCAGCGTAGTGGCTGTTTTGTTGGAACCACTTTTTGAGGGGGGCGTAAGGGGGGTACGAATACCGCAAACCGCACATGGTAGCGCGAGAATACCGCAATACCGCATCAAAATTTAGTCAAATGCCGAAACCGCAATTACAAATGGGAAACAGTTGAAGTTGTCAATACGACAAATCCCCCTTTCAAATAGAAATAACACTTTTATGTCAGTGTTTCCAAATCAAGGTGCGTCGAAATCAAGCGTGCGATAAACATAAGATCATCGCACTCGTTTAATTTTGTTCATAACATGTATACGTTTACATAAATGATATAACGGGGTTACTTGGGTTAATTTTTGCTGGGTATGTGCCCCTGGCTTCTCAGAGCCCATACTCCATTATAGTCTATTCTGTGGCCAATTATAGACCCCATCTTAGTCACTTTTGGACAAATATTTAATTTTCGCGATCCCAGCTTAGTCGCTTTCTATTTTTATGAATTGACAAATTTTAGATTGAATGAAGAACACTTAACTTTTCATCTACAGTACAAACCTTCTGGCACGTTTGCTAACCGTAAATATGAAGAACTGTCTTACCCCTAAAAATCAGAAAATGCGCGACCCCATTCTAGTAACTCTACTGAAAATGCGACCCCATAAAAGTCACTCCAATCGTGAAAATGTCGTCCCATCCAGCGGCACATCCTTATTAGCCTGTTATAAGAATGTAACCCCCCATCCCCCCCCCCTCCGCCCGGGCTGCCATGCTACGTAGGCTAAGCACACACGAATACTTGTACATTCTATATTTCTGCATGCACAACGAGAAGGACGAGTAGTAATCTTTAGACCACACCATCTTCATAGATTATCTTTCGACACTACGAAATTTATAACGACCTCACTGACCTCATTATTTGCTGGAATATCTGACTGATCACTAGTTGACCCTCTGGATCGCTCGCCATTGTTTCGCGACTGACACGAAAGTGGCGGTAAGATTGGTAAGGGACGGACCATTAGAAAAGTTATGGGGGGGGGGGGGGAGGGGAATTTTCGAGCCGCAGGAATTTTTTTTCGTTATCAAATTCCTGGTATGAATTTTTTTTAGGCCATAGCATGAATATTTTTTAGGGTTAATTGGCGTGCAAGAATTTTTTTCATTTAATTTTCCCTTGCACGAATTCTTTTTTTGTACTCCCCCCCCCCCCATAATTTTTCTAATGGTCCGTCCCTGGAGGTTAACCAAGCAGACTATTCCCACAAGGTCCATGAGGTCATAAATAATGCGACATGTTTACGTATCATTGGATAAAGAAGTTAATGCCATTAATCATATCAAGTATTAACTGAAATTACAAGCCATACGATTTGTCTGGACTGT
>OZ037780.1:13439360-13506860 GCA_964035525.1 Porites cylindrica | reverse complement strand
TCTTTACACCAACTTTACGCTTCAATTACGCTGGTTTAAGTCTCATCTACTTTAAAGCGCATTTACACCAAACGCAGAGCTTAGAGTATTTCCTTACATTACCTTTACGGATGTGTGTAAAGGTAGCGTAAAGTTCGACTTTACGTGGCGTAAATGGGTCGTAAAGTTACGTAAATGAGAACTTTACGCCAGCTTTGCTCCACCATTACGCTCACTTAAAGTTCTTTTTTCGTGTTAAAGGCGAGTCGTCAGGCAGCATAAGAGACCATCCTTGGAATGGTTGTACAGACACCTCATCAGAGTTGGGTATCCTGTGAACAGTGAAACCCAGCATTCCTGCTACTAATGCCGCGGTATCCTGGACACCACAGGGATCTTTGATAGTGAAAGGAACGGCCACTAAGCCACTTGTAAAGTCACCAGGGCCCCACAGGTGCCGCGGTCCAGGTGGCGGTCCCTCCAAGAAATCTGTGATCCATCCTCTGATATATTTTCTTCCAGTGGGATATCCTTAGAGACCAAAAAATATATATATATTTTCGTTTGCTTAATTTGGAGAATATACACTCCCTAAATCAGATAAAGTAAAAAACTACGAAAGGCTTCATCAAACCTGACTTACAATCTCAAATAAAAGAGCTTTAGGTAGCCTACTCGCGCTGATTGCATTATACAAAACTCTTCACAATAAACGTTGTTTCTCGCAAAAAGTTGTTTCCTTGCTCTATATTTCCCTTGAAAAGTAATGATGAATTTTTATTGAAGACCTTCTGCGACGTATAAATTTGATAGTTAAGACTATCAAATGAAAACCTTTCCTAGAGACTGCTTCTTGTAATCAGCTCACTGTGATATGCTTTCCTAAACACCTTTGTTTTGTATCCCTAGTTGTACCACTACCATTACTACTACTGACTTTTAATTAATCCGAAGAAAACAAAAATTATAATATTCCAGAAACGACAGAAACGCGCCAAGAAATCTATTGACGTCAAATTCAACATAGGCAGTGAGTCAATTGAAATTGTCCAAGAATACACTTTTAGTACACGTTTAACTCCAACGGGAAACTTTACACTTGCACTCGAAAAGGCTCTTGACGCGTTTTTTTAGAATTCGGGAGCAGACAATTCTTAATAAACTTAATCCTAATAATGCATCCCAAATTTTTGACACAATGATATTCCCAATCTTAAGTTACAACAGCGAGGTATGGGAATGCATGTACACCAAGCAAGATTTTAAAAAATGGGATTGTTTCCCAAAAGAAAAAATTCACCCCAAATCCTGCATGTAAACGTTACTTAGAAGTTAACAATAAGCTACAAAAAGGCCTCTAACATAGCTTGCAGAGCTGAACTTGAAGATTACCGCTGCTTATCCCGATATATCAGAAAATT
The DNA here is from genome assembly GCA_964035525.1 of Porites cylindrica. Lineage (NCBI taxonomy): Eukaryota > Metazoa > Cnidaria > Anthozoa > Scleractinia > Poritidae > Porites > Porites cylindrica. The sequence continues at coordinate 13,505,460 of OZ037780.1, read as the reverse complement.
AGGAAATATTTTGTTTATCTAAACAACAAAGATAATGACTCTATAGTCAAACAGTCTTCCGTTATGTCAAAGAACCTACATTCTATGAATAATTCCGAATATTATAATTCCAATTTCATAAACTGAACATGTTTGAACAATACAATCTAAGCAGTTTAGATACTGAATCTTTAGATAATGATAAAATCAGACGATATACCACAGAAATGAGAGACAAAATCAAATATCTTCCTTTTTGGCGGCACGGCCTTGAACATTAAAAAAAAAAATAGAATTTTATAAAACTTTTGAAGATGAATATTCTACATCTGATTATCTCTACCAACTAAGACATTGTGATGAACGACAGAATTTTGATACCAAATAGATCATTTACTAAGAGAAAATAAATTATGTCCCTTATGTAACTCAAATAAGGTAGAAGATGAGATTCATTCCTTCTTTCAATGTAATAAATACCCAGTACAGAGGCAGGCATTCATTAACAGCATTAATCAAATCAATCAAATAATACCTGACTTTGACCAGAAATCATCTCCAGAAAGCATAATAAAACTGACAATTCGAACGAACATCATGTAAATAAGTTAGTTAAGAAGTTTATTTCCTCCTGTATGAAAATACGTGATTCACTGTTAGTAATGTAGCTTAATTTTTTTTACTTTATTATTAGTGTTGTTTGTTTGATATTTTGATTGTAATAGGCGTCATCTTTTGCAATACTGTGCAATGATGCGGTCATGCAAATAAAGCAATTTATTACTTACTACTACTAGTACTAGTACTACTACCTACTGCTGCTGCTTCTGCTACTGCGTCTGCGAAACGATGTCTAATGCCACTGCGTCTCCGAAACAATGTTTACTATCGGTGAATCTCAAGCGATTTCTCATGCAAATGGACAGAACAGCAAACACAAGAACGCCTAATTCAACAACCGGCTGTAAATCCTCCTCGGGGAAGATTTGACACGGAAAAATCCTCTGGGGCGAAAACGTCGACTTGAAATTCAACGCGAGCAACGGAGAAGGAGACGACAGCAACAAACACCGGAGCAGAAAGAAATCACTCAATGAATTTCGAATGCTAAAGTACTTTTAAGAGCAAATGGAAGCGATTTTGGATAATTAGCCTTAAGATATGAGCGAAAATCGGGCCTGTAACAAAACACGTTTTGGTTGCAGAAGAGTTAGCTCGAATTTATACCGTATCGGCTTCCTTTGGACTTCCGTTCCTTAAATGCGATGAAATCCATTCACGTTGCGTTTTCACTACCCAAACTGCAGTCATTCTTTCTGAAAAACATCTTTCAATAATGTTTAATAGGCTCGATCACCTTTATAAAGGTCACGCTGGTGGAAGTTCTAGGGAAAAGGATTTTAATTAAATATTTTCTTGTGTTTCACATGGCCTAGTTGTAACGATATGACCCGGCACGTCGAAGGTCCCGAGTGGTCGTACTGTGTCGAACGACAGTTTCGTTGGCCTTAGATGTTTCAGTTTTCTCGTCATCCATCGGTATGTCGTTAGCATTTCCCTGAGCGCGTGTCATCGATCTTGTTGTACGACATATTTCCCCGCTGTTGGTGGTTGAAGATTGCTGATCGTAGTCAGTTCTCAAGCAAAAACAATGAGCAGCACAAAGCTGCCAGATACCTTTCCTCATGGCTGACTAGCTAGTAGTACTTCCTCATTCTGTCTCGTAATCATGCGGGGAAAGCCATAACTCTTGTCATGTTGTGATGTGGTTATATTATGCGCCATGCGCACTAGGAATTCGTCACGCGAGAAAACACACTGTACTAGTAACCGCCCACCGGAGTGATCTGTGCATTTGCCATGATGCGAGTCGATAGAAACATGTACAGTAGACTAAGTATCAAAAGGTTTTGTAAAAACATATAAATCCGAGTCACAGGTCTAGACCTCTTTCAGTCTACAATCATCGTTGAAGCAATTAACTACCGTTGAGGGAGCTTTTTATATACCTACTGATAGTTTTCAATCCCTTTTCCTCAGTGATGACGAACAGCTTCCAGCGCTGACTCGGATAGTTCAAAGAGTAGCCTGCAGCGTCGCAGACACCGTCCCTAAACCTTCTGTATAGAGCGTCTGCGAATTGACTACTCCAGAAATACCATAACATACCATAATGCTCCTGGTTTGTCACTCCAGAATTTTGCATAAGCATTCATGTTTTGCAGTTACTGGTAAAAGCTTCAAAATATCATAATATATCAAATTCATTTCAATACAAGTTAGAGGGGAGCTTATATTGGCGAGCCTGTAACTGGTGGGGCTTATATTAAAGTTGGGGGCTTTTAAGTGTTTCTGTATTTTGTAGCTTCAAATTGCTTGTGCCGTTTTTCTTCAACTTTCACTGACGTTCACATAGATACCAGCACTAAATTGGCCACATTTGCTTTAGAAGAGGAAGTCTTAACCGAGTATATCTTCAAACATGTCAAACAGTGTCGGCTATGACTTTAACATTTTGGGCGGTTTATTTGCAATTGCTTAAATTGCTATTTCACTACGTTAAGATTATATCTTCATTTAAATTGCTTGGTTTTTTAATTTCTTTCCGCCGTTTACATTATCTCCCGGCGCGTCCAATTCGGATCTGTTATATGAAAGGTAAAATATTTAAAATTAAAAACGCCATGGTGACGTTCATTTCGATTGAACGTAGTGAACCCAAAATATTAACATGGACCTTGCACCATCATTCTCCATCATATTTAGCTATCCTCTTTTGTCTTAGAGAAAAATTAGCTCGCCAGGTACCTCTCCTCGTAATTTCCGCAGAGCAGGATAGTACCACGATTGTTTTCCGCTGGTTTTCACCTTCAGTAAAATTCTTCAGTGCCATTACAGGTCTGCCTCGCAGTGCTTTAAAAAGCGGTTTTAGTCACCAATTGCCTGGAGTTTGACTGACGCGCCTATATAGGGACACTAAAATCTTAGTGTTCAATTTTTAAAAAGCAATATTTAGGAGAAAGTATTATATTTGCACCTCAATTATTTTACCAAACTGAAGTAATGACGGATAGTTTTAATAATAACGTGACGGCTCTTTCGGTAGAAACACCTGTTACTTTTCTTAATGCCTGTTTATTTGTCCTCGCCATTTTGTCAACGATTTCATTGAGCGACGCGGAACCAGGGAAGGGGCCAGGGGGCCCGCCCCTCCTTATTTTTCGACCAAAATGAGGCCCGAAGGGCCGAAAAAATTTTTTTGGGAGACCGTTTCCCCCCCTCCTAATCTCAGGGTCTGGATGACCGCCGCCCCCCCTTATCTCAGGGTCTGGATGACCGCCCCCCCTCCCTTATCTGAAGGTCTGGATCCGCAACTGGTTAAAGAGAAACACGCTTCTTAAACGGTGGAAGGTGATATCGATTCGTTATTTTACTTAACACTAGAGTAGCTTGTGTGTAGACTTCTCCTAAATTCTCCTCCTAACTGGAAGTTTTCCTGAATACGAGAACTGGAAAAACGTTCGAAAGCGTGCCATTCAGTCGACATTTCCGAATATTCCGGTAACACAATCAAGTGAAATTTTAAATCCCTCCATAATTGTCAAAAATACGAGTTATCCTTCTTGTATACTATTTTCCGGGAAAATTTAGAAAAACGTGAAAATTACACTGTTTTTTCATGCGTTACATATAGGGTTTTCTCGGAATTCTAAACCGAAATTCACTTTGTTACTGAAATAGAAAATTTCCCTGTTTATCAGCCGATTGTCAGGATTCTTAATTTAGCTAATAAACGAATGAAATTATTTTTCCTTTTTTTATCCGCTGACGGTTTGTCTTCCAAACTAAAATATCGGGTAATTTTACTGTAAGTATATTTTTCGTTTTTCTTTTTTGATCAATTCTTCATCGCTTCGTTGCCGTCAGGATCAGTTTGCTGTTTATATATTTCTTGCATACTGCCAGCTGACTGAGGAAACCCTCAGTTAAACCCCCAAAGGGGGAGGAGGGGGAGGGGGAAGGGGGGGAGGGGGAGAGCTTGTTTATTTCAAACAAGTTTTGTTGAGGGAGGGGAGGCTTAATTGAGAGGTGGGCTTGTTTAATTTGGGGCTTTAGATATTGCTTTTTCAAAGACGGTGTCGTCAGTGGTATGGTCTTGAATCAATTCTCCATGAATAACTAGAACGCAAAGTGGAAAACCTCAAGCATCTGTAGTTGGAGGTCATGCAGCCTTAGATAAATTGCAACTTCCAGTTCGAGAATCTGGTGAATAAACCATACCGGATCAGTCAACATGAAGTGTTGAAGTAGTGATTAGTCAATACGAACAGTCAGTACTATGTATTTTTGTTTTATAGATTTTTTTAGGACCAATCAATAAGGGGCGGGGGGGGGGGATTGAAAAGGGGGGCTAAGAGAAGGGGGCTTAATAGAAGATTTACCGGTTTATGGGTGTGTGTGATGATATATTAGTGCGAATTTTTATTTGACAAGCGCCAACGCTTCATTTTACAAAACATTTTATAAGCATTTGCGCCACAGGTAACCCAGGCTCACTATTTGTGTTACGTACGGGTTTCATAACACGAGTGTGAATATAGAGAACATATGGGGCGAAGTTTAGGTCTGGAAATTTACTAGAAAATGGAAATAAAAATAGATGAAACTTACCATGTGGCGACTTATTGTCCTTCATATGCACACGAAGTTTCGGGAAAAATAGTTTCCTCATCTTTCTTCATAGTATGCTACTATACTCTATACTATGCAAGAAAGATGAAGGAGACTATTTTTCCCAAAACTTCGTGTACATATTAAGGACAACAACCACATCCCCACATGGTAAGTTTCATCGATTTTTATTTCCATTTTCAAGCAAATTTCCAGACCTAAACTTAGCCCAATATGTTCCCTATATTTACTCATGTTATGAAACCCGTACGTGACACAAACAGTGAGCCTGGATTACCTGTGTTGGCTCTTGTCGAAAAATTGAAATACATAGCCCACTTTCGAGTTCCAAAAACCCTCACTTTCAAAATGAGGCCAAGTTGTGAAAATTAGTTTTATCTGCGTGAGAGGAAAAATAACCTCGTTTTGATACAGAGGCCCGGGGAACTCCAAAAAAAAATTAATCACTGGTCAGCGTTATTTCAAAAATGGCTGTTTGCGCCATGTAATTGACACAACGCATGGCGAGAAGCCTCTGTTGTAGTCCACAAAAACGTCTGGTGTGGAATACAGTACTTCGTCTTCAAGTGACAATCAGGCCAGTTCCTTACGTTCAGTCTTGAAGGGTACGCAAAGACAGTTTTGTCCTAAATGATAATTATTGTTGTTTACAGTTACCGTATGTGGCAAGTTTTAACGCGCGTGCACTATATCACCTTGGAGCTCATTGCATTGTGGCTGTGTGTGAATTAATTCCTGTCTTATAATTCAGCTGATAATTCGGCAATTCGACCAAATAGACCTTGTTTCATCCGCTATTAAGATGGCTTTTCCGTTCGTAAATTAAGAAATGGTAAACGTGCAGCGTGCAACCATGGAGTTATGGATGCACGCGGGAGGTTGCTAAACACGAAAGAAGCGTAAGAGTCGCACGAGGCGATAGCCGAGTGCGACTCTAGCTTCTTGAGTGCTTAGCAAACCTCCCAAGTGCATCCATAACTCCATGGTTGCACAGCTGCAACGTTTACCATTTCTTTTATAACATAATCAAAAGAGAAAAACATTGTTTTCCATTTGTCTTCAGTTGAGTCATCGGTCGGAGTTCATGTATGCTGCCATCTGCCCGCGCGTAAACAAATCATGTTCTATGTTTTTCAAATACTTGCCTTTGAGTTTTTCTTTCGCTGAATCAGCCGTTCTCCGTCTTCAGGTAAATTGCAAAACGTTTTCTGTTGTTATTGTGAATGGCATCTGTCTACTTGCTCTTAATATTAGGGTAAAAACTTTGAGGGAAAACTATATCTGCAACTATAAACACCAACTAAAAAGACTCTAAAAAATAAGCTAAAACTAAATAAATGAAATAATTATCAAGCTTATTTATGTGACAATTTTTGAAATAAACGTAAAGTAGAAATGAGAAAATTTGACAGTAATTCCTTTAGAATAACAGGTAACACTAATTTTAAAAAGAAATTAACTAGCTCTGTATCGAAATCTGTCTGGGGAAATCCAGCTATGAAAGTCAACTAAAATTCGCCGACACACAGCCGGCGCTGAAGCTGTTGTTTTTCGACTGTTCCCTGAACGACTGTTATGAATGAACACTGAGGAACAAAATAATACACACAGAAGTTATTTTTTGAAAAATTTATTTGAAAACCCAAATGTTTCTGTACTCAAATGAAATTCGCTTATTCTAGCGTTATGTGCCCGTTTAAACTCAACTAAAATTGTTAATCGATGCGATGAAAACTTCACAACAATGCTGTCTCGAATTTGAGCGTGTTTCCTAAAGTATTTGCTTGAATTTAGCATCAGCTTGACCAAAAAGTCAATAAAACAGTGGTAATTGATAAATTTACATTTCAAACAGACTTTCTCCTCTATAAAAAAAACACACAAAATGTACCTTAAATCTTCGCTCACTCGATTTTCCTCCAGCCGATTCTAGCCGCGAGGAAAACAGTGATTAATTCATCCAGGGCAAATTTGTCGCTTGATCTTTTGTCTTTTTTCCTTCAAAACGACAGCTTAGTATTTTCTTCACCTTCCACTTTTCATCTGTGCATTTCATCGGTGTATTTTACCGTCAGGAGAGGAGATTTGTTGAATTTGCCTAAATTTTACCGCGCTAGCTCAGTTTCTTAGCGTGCACCCACGGGCAAATGGCAGTGGCTAACTGACCAATCAGAGCGCGCGATTTACTTTTGTTATGTTATGAAATGTAAATAGATGAAGATGTACGTTCATAAAGCTGTTAACTGTGTACGTGGTCCAGACGTAGTTAATGGATAAATCGATAATCGATATTAATCGATAGTAATCGATATCAATCATCGATGAATATCGATTTCCGATATCGATCAGTAGAAATCGATAAAGAAAAAGGTTGTGACTTCGATTAATATCAATGATTTTCCGATAGAAATCAATGATGATTTTTTATCGATTGTTGTCAATTACTATCAATTCCCATCGATTGGTATTGATTTTATTAATCGATAATAATCGATAAATAATCGATTTCTATCAATTCCGGACATCAATTCACAACATTAACCGTTGAATTAAATCGATTGATATCGATTGATTTCCGATATCGCTTTTATTGATTAACTTCCTGTGGCATGGTCGAAGGTGTTGGCGTACAAACACGGAATCAATTCAATCAATTCTCGGCTTGCACTGTCACGCAATGAAAAATAAAAATGCAAACCATTCAATACAGAAAGACTAGAATCTGGGAAATGAAAAAAGATAAATATACAAAAACCCTTGCCAAGAATCAGGTCTGTGAAATATTTCAAATGCGAGATAATGGGAAAAACGGTTTACCTAAATTTATAAAGCTTTGTATGGAAACGCCATGTTGGTGTCCCTTTCAGGAACACCAATATGGCCGCCGGATACCAACAGAAACATCTGTTTTCGAGTTTTCCTACTAATGCGTGAATTCTTCGCTTGAGGAACTCATTAAGATTACAGTAATATTTATTCTGAGACAAGGAATGTTTAGATTGTAAAATCTCCCAAAATCGGTAATGTTTTTAACCCACATAACAGCTTTCCCGGCCACCAGCTAAATGCCGCGTCACGCAAAAGCCTGGAAATTCAAGCGTCCTCTCTCGCAAAACGAAGAACCCTTTCGAACCAAAAATTTGTTTATGTAAAGATGTTTAGGGACTGTAATACCTCGTGAAAGTAGAAACTCAGAAGAATCGATAGCTTCTGAGTTTGATTTTTGGTGACGTCACGTGCAACCCAAGAATAGGCCTTTAGCATTAGTTCCATACAAATCCTTGTAAATTTCGAAATTTTCGAGCTGTCATGAAATATTTCCTGAAGCATTTAGAGGCTCAAATCTCCTTTTTATTCATAACAGGCAATTTGAGCCCTTAAATGCGTAAGGGAAAGATTTCACAACAGTTTAAATATTTCAAAATTTACAAGGATTTGTTTGGAAAACCTTGGTGGCAAGAGTTTTTCCCAAGAGGTGTTTTTCTTTCCTTCTAATTTCCGACGACCGTTGCAATCGCTTCTTTTGAGATATACGGCTGAAATTTTACAGGTTATCTGATCTTAATATGCCCTTTTGGTTCTTACTAACAACATTTCACCGTACAAATAAACTATTTTTGTGTTTACAAAAAGTTGATCACGTGACCAACTATTGCAAAAGGCGTATTCCTTCAAACTTTGTAGTAAATATTTCCCTGTGGATTAAGAATTTACTAGGCTGGGTTTCCCTCCAAATTACGACTTTCCTAAGTATGGTAATGTTGTAGGAAGGGAAGAAACAATATTGAAAAGAGGCAATATTAAAGAGCCTCATACTATCTCAAATTCAATGAAATTAGCATTGTTAAAATTGATAAATAGCAGACGTTCAATTGAGCTCGCGCATAAAACCCATGTTTTCCAGTTCACCTTACATTTCCTCCCTTTCCTCCCTTTCTACAACCTTAACATATTTTGGAAAAATTCAAGAGCTGCATAGGAATTTGATGTTACGACAATAAGAAATCTCAGAGCAAAAAAGTAATCCAAAATAGATCTATGACATTGCTTCAATAATATATTTACTCCTTTTTGCGCCTACGTTAGACAACTTTAAAAGTTTTCAATGGACACGAAATTTGGGAATTGAATATGAGATTGCGAGAGGCTGGTGGCAGACGTAGAGTGATTAAAATCTTTGTAAATAGGCACAAAGTCGACACGGAGGTATAGAGGTTCCCCAATGGGTTTTTCGGGATCCGTGCGGTTTCGTTGCGTTGCGTTACGCTATTCTAAAATTTCTGTTTCTGTTTTAAATTGCCAAGTAATAGAGTGCGTTGATTTTTTTGCTAAACCAAGTTCAAAAATCCAGGTAAAACTATATATTATAATATATTATTTACATATACTTTCCCCATGCACAGCGGCTTGTACATAGCACCTCCATCTGTTGTTCGATTAGTTTACAGCATGTTGACTGTTGTTCTTCCTCTCTTTGTTAAAGTAAACTGAATTACGTAGGCTAGTAAGCAATCCATGATTCGAGATAAAACTTTCTCAGTTTGCCGGACCGCTACCGATGGCTAAGATTGATGCACTTACCTATAATAATTATTCAAATTAAAGTTTAATTACAAATAAAGTCAAAACAACGAAGACTACCATTTCTCCGAGAAGATAAGTTTTTATTATAATTCACCAAACAATCAATTGGCCAAATCAACGTGTTCCTGTTTTTCTGTGTGAAGTACGCGCAATACAAATTACCAGTACAAATTACTTCAAATCGAAGCAGTTTTCTCGCCGCTTTTTTCCCCGAGATATGCTGTCTTGTCATGCAGGCCCGTAGGAACGAATTTGAAAGTGAGAGGGGACAAAAGTTAGCAGTGCTGGTGACTTACTCAACTGTTATATGAACCCAAGGCCCATTTTTGTAAAAGAGAGGGTTTCGTGCCTATAGGGCCATGGTGATGTTCCATCCTTTGAGCACTGTATATGAGTCTTCTTTGGCTCTTAGCTGAGAAAGTACTTCGCTTTTGCTACTGATTCCTGCAATAATTCGACCTCGCAACAGACTTTATTTTGGATAAAACAATTGATACGATGGCAAATAACAACAGTAGGTAATAGTTAGTCATCTGAGCAATCCCCCGAGGGGGACTGATGACAGCCCCTTCTCCTCCATTGATATCACGTTACCATGTGGATGTAGTATCGATGATGTAATTGTGTACGGTCGAAATGAGTTATGGGTAATTAAAAAGCACATGGTCAAGTGTCGAGTTGAATCTGTTGTTGTGTGCATTTATTTTGGTTAAATCCGGATGTTTCACTGACCGTGAAACACTACAATTGGCGACGAGGATAACGTGATACGAAGATACGTCTGTTTGAAGGAAAGTTATAGCGACAAATGACGAACTTCGCGGAATTAAGCCATTTGATTGTCGAGGAGATAGCGCGAGTGTGGGGCCAAGATGGCGGCGATGGCGAAAGTCATTTCAATTTTACGTCGATGGTCGTGGAATCACAGCAGCCGCTCGAAAAAAGGCGTTGCTTTTACATTGCGCAGGGATGGAAGTCCAAGAAATCTTTGAAACCCTAACGGATCCGGGTGCACCTGTAGGGGAAGACGACGATGCATACAAAGCTGCACTTCGAACACTCGATGCATACTTTACACCACAAGTGAATGTACCATACGAGCGACACATTTTTCGCCAAATGAAGCAAGAAGAGCATGAAACGGTCGATCAATTTGTTGTAAGGCTCAGTAATCAAGCTGCGAATTGTGAATTTGGTGCTACGAAGAATGAGCAAATACGTGATCAAATCATTGATAAGTGCAAGTCCACAGAGCTTCGGCGACAACTTCTGGGAAAGGGACAAGAGCTAACATTGGCAGACACGCAGAAGATTGCTCGATCGTTGGAGTTATCTCAAACCCAAGCCAAACAGATCGAAGGTGATGTGGGAGCGTCTGTCAATGCCATCAAGGAAGACAACAAACCTGGAGGAGATGGGAAAAGTGATCAGAAGAGTCTGAAATGTTACCGATGTGGACAAAGTGGACATTTCGCACGTGACAAGTATTGTTCGACAAGATCTAAAACCTGTACAAAGTGTCACATGGCAGGACATTTTGCTTCAGTCTGCAGGACAAAGAGTAAACAAGAGAAGAAGAAAAAGGACACACGGAAACAAGGTGGACGAGGAAAAGTCAACTGCGTGGAGGATGGTGAAGATGATGAATATGCTTTTACTGTGGGACTCGGTAAAACATGGGACAGGAGTGGATCAGAGATAGTCGATTTACAAGTTGGAGGTGTCATTCTTAAAGGAGTTCTCATCGACTCAGGATCATCATGTAATATCGTTGATCAGAAGACTTGGGAAGAATTGAAGCAAAAAGGAGTAAAGTGCAAGTCAGAAAAGACAAATCAGAAATTGTATCCTTATGGAACTTCAGAACCACTGGACACACTGGGAAAGTTCGAAACATCAGTAAACCTAGCTGGAAAAGATGTCACAGCTGAATTTATTGTCATCTGCAATGAAGGCAGGCCAATAATGGGCAGGAAGACAGCCATGGAATTAGATGCACTAAGACTGGGACCACAAGTTAATGTTGTAAGTACACCAGACCTTGTTGATAAATACAAAGCATGTTTTGAAGGAGTGGGCAAGTTAACTGATTATCAAGTTAAGATCCATGTGAATAAAGAAGTCAATCCAGTTGTTCAGCATCCCAGGCGAGTGCCATTCAGTCTGAGAGAGAAAGTAGAGAGCAAGTTGCATGAGTTAGAGCAGCTGGACATTATTGAGAAAGTGAAAGGACCAACGCCGTGGGTCAGCCCAATAGTAGTAGTTCCCAAACCTTCTGGTGAGATTCGATTGTGCGTTGATATGCGCAGAGCGAATGAAGCTATTGTGAGAGAAAGACACTCAATTCCCACTGTTGATGAGGTCCTCCAGGACATGACCCAAAGCAGTGTGTTCTCTAAGTTAGACCTTAAATGGGGCTATCATCAACTGGAACTGAGTGAAGAATCACGTGACATCACAACATTCACAACACATGCTGGACTTTATCGTTACAAGAGATTAATGCTTGGTGTAACCTCAGCCCCTGAGATCTATCAGCATGTTATCCAGCAAGCTCTGCATGGATGTGAAGGAGTGCGTAATATATCTGATGATATCATTCTTCATGGTAAAGATGACCAGCAACATGATGAGAGGCTCGAGAAGCTGCTAGAAAGATTGCAACAAAGAGGTTTGACCTTGAATAGTGCGAAGTGCAAATTCAAGATGCCCCAGTTAGAATTTATGGGATACCTATTGTCTACACGTGGTATTGGACCGACAGAATCCAAAGTTGAAGCAGTAGTCAACGCCAGAGAGCCTGAGTCTGTAGCCGAAGTGAGAAGTTTTATGGGACTTGTGAATTTCAGTGCAAAATTCATTCCAAATCTGGCCACAGTTTCAGAACCACTTCGACAGCTGACACGAAAAGGTGTGACCTTCAAATGGGGTGAGAAGCAACAAGAAGCGTTCAAAGCTCTGAAGGAAACACTAGCAAGTGCAGAAACAGTAGCTTACTATGACAAAGATGCCAAAACAAGAGTCATTGCTGACGCAAGTCCAGTTGGACTGGGTGCTGTTCTTGCTCAAGAACAAAATGGCAATTGGAGACCAGTCTACTACGCGAGCCGAAGTCTAACAGCAGTTGAAAGAAGATATTCTCAAACAGAAAGAGAAGCTCTGGCTCTAGTCTGGGCTTGCGAAAGGTTCCATGTTTATCTATATGGAAAACATTTCGAATTGGAAACTGATCACAAACCACTTGAAGTGATCTATTCAAGTAAATCTCAGCCCTCTGCGAGAATCGAAAGATGGGTCTTACGACTTCAGCCATATGAGTTTACAGTGATGTATCGTCCAGGCCCACAGAACATAGCTGATGCTTTATCTCGCCTAACCCAAGAAATTTCAAACGAAAGCAAAAATGTGGCGGAAGAATACATTCGGTACGTTGCAGAGAATGCAGCCCCCAGAGCCATACCTATCCAGGAAATTGAAGAAGCATCTGCTGAAGATGAAGAAATTGCAATGTTAAGGAAGTGTGTTCAGACCAATGATTGGGCTGTCGGCGAGCCAGCTTTTAAAGCTGTGAGAAACGAGTTAACTGTGCTAGGAAAGTTAGTGTTGAGAAGAACTAGATTAGTCATTCCGAGGAAACTTCGCAAGCAAGTACTGGATCTGGCACACGAGGGCCATCAAGGGATCGTTAAGACCAAGCAAAGACTCCGTACCAAAGTATGGTGGCCCGGTATAGACCGTCAAGCAGAACAAAGGTGCAGAACATGTCATGGTTGCCAGCTTGTCGGGAAACCTTTGCCCCCAGAACCAATGAAGAGAACAGAGTTGCCTACACAGCCATGGCAAGACCTTGCGGTAGATCTGCTAGGACCCCTTCCGACGGGTGAATATCTACTCGTGGTTGTTGATTATTTTAGTCGATTCTTTGAAGTAGCTGTAACCAAATCAGTGACATCTGGCAAAATGATTAGCTGTCTGGAAGCAATGTTTGCTACTCATGGACTACCGCTGTCAATAAAAACAGACAATGGTCCACAGTTTGTGTCACAAGAGTTTGAAGTCTACCTCAAAGACAACAACATTGAACACAGAACGTCAACTCCAATGTGGCCACAAGCCAACGGCGAGGTTGAGAGACAAAATAGAAGTCTGCTGAAAGCGATGCGGGTTGCGCACAGCGAGGGACGTGACTGCGAAAGGAATTGCAGAAATTCTTGCTCGGTTACAGAAGCACGCCACACACAATTACTGGAGAGAGTCCTGCTAAACATGGAGGTCATGTGGAAATTAAGTCTCCTGCTGGCATTCACTACAAAAGAAATGTTACCCATCTACAGAAGTATGTGGAGGACAAATCACAGGAAACAGAAACCAGCAATCCTAAAGACCCAGAAACTAATCAGGAAGAGGAACCAAGAGTTTCAACTCAGCATTATGCGTTGCGGCCTAGGCACAATCGTCAACCTGAGAGACTAAAAGATTATGAACTTGGTTAAGACTTTGTTTACACAATGGACAGTTCTTGCGAAGGACATTTCACCTTTATGGAAATGTCATTTTGTATTGATTTAAGTCTTGGACATTGGATCATTTTTCCTGAGTTAGTAGCCATTGAGAGACTGTTCTAGTTTGTATTGTTATTTTGTTTGAGAAACCGGACTGGACAATTTATTCGAAAAAAGGAGAGATTGTAGTATCGATGATGTAATTGTGTACGGTCGAAATGAGTTATGGGTAATTAAAAGCACATGGTCAAGTGTCGAGTTGAATCTGTTGTTGTGTGCATTTATTTTGGTTAAATCCGGATGTTTCACTGACCGTGAAACACTACAGTGGATATTCTTAGTTTGCAACCACGTGACAAGGCGACCATGGGGTCAGTACAATAGAATTGTTTTCTCGAAGAATTTACATGAAAATAGTGGTTACTTCCCAGAGAAGAGAAATGCTTTTGTTCTTGATGACCAAGATGGCCGCTGTGACGTCACCTGCAAACCAGAATTATAAGGGTTCACTTTTCATCAAGAGAGGATAAAGGGGACAGAGAAGGCATCCCCTATGCACACCCTATTCCATAGGTAATTCGTCTCGAGTTATTTTTAGAATCGGGATAAAGTTACCTCGCGCGCTGCGTGGATGTTTCGTGGAGGTTTTGCATGACTAAACACCGTGCAAAACATGTCGGGCGCCAGGGAATGAAAGCGTAAAGAGATCGAGAGCATTCCTGAATATTGAAGCGAAATGAGTCGGCGCTCACCTGGGAAAAGGGAATCGCTCGACTCTTTGACAACCCATGAAATCAGTTTAACTCGAAGTTGTCGTAACCTCAGTGCTTTAATAAAATGAGAAATTTCGCCGGTCTATTGAAACCGGTCGTTTGTACAATAAAGCAAGTAGCAAGTAATATTCATGTACATGTAATTAGTTTTACAAATTTCAATTTTATTGTAGTTTTTTTAAGTTGTTAAGCGCTGTTAATCAGAGAATGTAAATAGCGTTCTAGAAGTTATTAAATTATTATTATTATTATTATTATTATTATTATTATCATCATTATAGGACGCCAAGTGTTATTTTTGCTGAATGATAAAAGACTAATAAAAGAATAAATTTCAAACCAGAAATTGCTCTCTTTAAACTGTAAATTATAAATGATCCTGAGAGAATATTCAGTGTGTTAAGGGTTTCCCTGCTGTACCGTTAGCTCTATACAGGAGAGGAGGGGCGATTCTTTTTTAATTTCCGTTTCGCTGACACAGCTTTAGCAGAAATCTCTCTTTAGTCGTTTTCGTCGACAAAACGAATAGCAATATCGCTCTCCGCGTCTTCCGCCATTTTTTTCTGCCTAAATTCGGGAAGGACGCATGGCTCTGAGCGTGGGTCATCCACGCGGAACACATTCGGGCTATGTGATTGGCTGTTTTCTAATCCCCCTTGGGATCTGTGGTCTTAAAAATAACTCGAGACGAATTACCTATGGAATAGGGTGTGTATGGAGGATGTCTTCTCTGTCCCCTTTATCCTCTCTTGGTTTTCAGTTATATCTAAAAACAAAAGCGTTCGTATGCTCGCAAGCTTTTATTAAAATGACCTGTGTTAGGCAACAGAACAATGTTAATGTGTATTTATTGGCCATCAAATTTAACTTGCATCATGTACTGGCCCTCAATATCCCACAATAAAAAAAAAAAAGCATTCGGAAAAGCAATATTTTTGCGCCTTGACTGAACTTATGACGTTTGTTACACTTGATTATACTATGAACATAGCGGCTTTTATGGTTATCAACAGCTGTTACTTATGCAGTGTATTTTCAAGATAAGTTCGCCATGTACCTCTCCAGTAAATTCGGCAGAACAGTAAAGCTCTCTTATTGTCTTCTGGCGTTAAAAAACATTAGTCAAAAGAGTTTGTCGGTGTGATGTTGCTAGCAAGTAAGCTGTTCTCTTTAAGAATATGTCCCTGCTTCGTAGTCTTCATTGCCAGAGAACTAATTAGCTAACTGACTAGTTTTAGTGACATTTTCATTTTGCTTTATGATTTTTAAAGTTTTTAACATAAACAAATGATTACAATCTGCATTGAAACAGAAAACAATCTTAAAGGTGCAATTCGGACTAGGACATTTGTCTGGTTTTCTTATATATATTTTCTTATCAAGTTCGTTAGTAAATGTTCTTAGTTCAGGTACAGAAGTGTAGTTGTTGTAATGTTTCTTTTACAGCTTGTCTCACTTCTGTGATCTTCCAGCAGTACAGAAACGGGTTTAACGACGAGTTTAAATACACTAAAGTAGCTGTAAATTGCAAAGCAAGGTAAGTAGATAAAGGCATCCCCCTTTGAGGTGTTAAAGCTACAGCTATACCGTACGGCAGATAACAAATACTCAATGTTACCTGCACCCACAGTGCACTGTACACTGCCTTTCTGTATCGAGCTTTATTCAGTGTATTTACTTGGCTCGACTGCCCTTGAACAACATGGTTCTGACCATGAATTTGGTTCTGACGCAGAGACGTGAAGATCATTTTTGTGTAGGCACAGATTGTAGTGACTGAACAAAAAGCTATAACGACATATTGGTACAATGAAACTATAAGAAGATTCAGAAAGGATGTAGATGCACCGACAACGGACACAATCCAACCACCAATAGCAATTAAATGTGTTCTTTTCAAAGTCACAACTTGTCTGTATCTGAGACCCAGTAGCAAAGCGAGAAGTCTGTCCACACTTATTGCGGTCAGTGTTATCAACGACACTGAACACAAAGTAACACTTAGGAAACAGGCTGTCAAATATGTGTAATAGCAAATATCCCATCTTTTGTTCACCACAGATATCCAATATGCAACCTGTAGAGGCTCAGCAATCATGCCAACGCAAAGATCGGTTATCGCTAGGTTACGATACAGGATTTTGGATGGCGGATGAATTGATGTGTCCTTGTGAAGGGCAACTAGGATCAGAGTATTCCCCAAAAATGCTGTAATGGACAAAAAAGTGTTAATGACAGAGAGAAAAACGAGCTCGCCATGTACCTCTCCAGTAAATTCCACAGAGCAGTAAAGTTCCTCAATTGTAAAATTTTTCATTTCCATGACTTTTCTGCGATGCAGCTACAGTCAACTGAACTCTTCAATACATCTGTCCTCCTCATACATCTGTCCTCCTTATATGACAATCGACAATCGATAATCTTGGTGCTGCCTTTGTGTTGCCGTTCCATTAGGGAGCAAATTAGCATAATTGGCTGGCGTTTAGAAAACGAGCTAAACAGTTAGTAATAAAAAGTCGATTAACGAAGTCATGATCGATATTTCTGTTAAGCATATATTCAAATTGGGTAAAAAACGGTTTTCGTCAATTGCCAGAAGTTAAACTGACGGGCTCATAGGGTCATGGCAGGCACTAAAGTCTCAGTAACAATGTACAAATGTTCAAATAATGGGCTCTAAAGTCTGGGTCAGTTACGAGATGGGAATTAAAGAAAATAATATAGTTACGTTTGTTCGAGCTTAGGAAATTAGAATGTAACCCGTTTTTTTTCATATTAATAATCACAAAAAAAATGTTGAATTCGACGATTAGCTGAGAGCAATGCAGTTTCAGTAAACACAGTGAGAGCAAGAGCGAGAAAATTTCGCCAAAGGTGGTGTTAAGTTTGTGAGCCGAGCATATGATATGCGGTGCCGTAAACTGCCGCTTAGAAGCTCTGGGATTATGCATCTTAGTAATGGGTTTTAGGAGGGCTTATAAATTAAATGGAGGGGCTTCGTTATATCCGAGGGGGATTATAACGGGAATGGAAAAAGCTGCTAGAAACAAGCAAAAGCAGTGCTAATTTAAATATGTTTTGCAGTTACTAGTAAAAGCTTCAAAGTATCATAATAAATCAAATTCATTTCAATACAAGTTAGAGGGGAGCTTATATTTGCGAGCCTGTTACTGGTGGGGCTTATATTAAAGTTGGGGGCTTTTAAGTGTTTCTGTATTTTGTAGCTTCAAATTGCTTGTGCCGTTTTTCTTCAGCTTTGACTGACGTTCACATGAATACCAGCACTAAATTGGCGACATTTTCTTTAGAAGAGGAAGTCTTAACCGAGTATCTCCCCAAACATATCAAACTGTGTGGGCTATATAAACTTTAACATTTTGGGCGGTTTATTTGTAATTGCTTAAATTTCTATTTCACTACGTCAAGATTAGGGACTGTGCAATATTTACTTGGAGGGGGGGGGGGGGGGGGGGGGTTAGGGAAATGGGTGAAATATGCCCCAAAACTAAGTCATGCCCCCCTCTCATTAAGCAAAAATTAATTTCAACCCACCCCCCACACATAATGATAATATTAAGGGTAACCCCCCTCCCCCCTTGAAAAAAGTCTCCTCCCATTGATTCCCTCATAGCGGAGCTCCTTGCGCGCGCGAGCGTAGCACCATAACTAAGATAACTTCGTGAACTATCGATCCGAGAAATTTTGGTTATGACGTCAGCGTACGTCCGTCCGTTCGGACTTTCCGGGTAGTGGAAAGAAGTCCGCATGGACTCTTGGGGTAGGGGAAAGAAGAGATTTTTTGGCGGGAAATCGCATGGCGCAACGTCGCGCAATTATATCGCGCAACTGGTTTTGAAAAAGAAATTTAAAAGCAACTTAGCAAAAATATTTTTCGACAGAGCCTTTATAACTTTTTATTACAACTTACGAAAGCTATTGTGTCAACAAACAACAGCAGAGAGAGCGTGTAGACGACAGGTTTTAAGCAGAGAGCAAGAGAAGGTAAACGGCAGAGAGCAAGAGTCAGCACGCGTAGAGCAAGCGAAGACGATCGCCAAAGGGAGCGCGTTAGAAGTAGAAGAAGAAGACAAAATTTTAGCGAAGAAAGTCGGCAAGTAGAAAGAGTCAGGGAGTCAGGAAAGAAAGAAAATTATAGTTAAGAACGCCGGAAAGCAGAACGAGACAGAGCTCGGAATGAATAGACAAAGGCAACGCGAAAGAGAAATATAAAGACAAAGAGAACGGCAGCAAAATAGTAACATGATGACAGAAGGTGTTGTGTTAATGTCACTATGGCCCCGCGCTATTAACTTTTGGTTTGAAACTGATCTCGGACGCGAAAATTCAGCCAGTCATTTAAAAATACAAGCAGGGAAGACAGAGGCTTTTCACTTTTCTCATCATGGTCACACGTTGATCACGCTCTACGTCCAATTTTTATGCTGTGATTGGTCAAAATTTGACAGGTGAGTTCATGCAGAAAATTTATACAGCACCTTGAAACTTGTTAACTTTGACAGCTGAAGCTTACAAAGTTTTTTGTCAACGTGCATAATTGTGATGTTTTTTCCTGTCTTTTTCCAATGGATGCATAAAATGAAATACAGCTGCTATCAACAGTCCTCTGTTATTCATGGCTGGTTTGTTTATTGAATTTTTGGTTGAGAAATGCGCCGCTTGTCAAAGTCGGAAATCCGATTTCGGATGACATCGTTTTCGTTTTTCACCTTGCTGGATGCGGGTTGAAAAGCCCTCAAGCGATTCCTTACTTGATAGCTTTCAGGAGCTGCATCTCGAATGGTAAGCCTGAGTAATTATTGTATGTGTTTTTTTTAAATATCTAGTTTCATGAAGTCGAGCGCAGTTTAGGAGGCTAGTTTATGTACGTTTGTATTAAGATCTGAGACAATGATCTGACCTCGTACGAGGTTTGATATGAGCTTACAGAATTTTAAAAAGGCTTTAGTCGATATTTTATCTCCGCAAATAAAAAGAAAAAACGTTCCGAAGAGTATTTAGTTATAATTTTGGCTGTTCTTCGACGTATGTCGAAGAGTCATCAGAATCACTGGACTCTGAGCACATGTCGCCTTCGCATGAATTGGGAGATTCCTCATCTTCTACAGCATCTCTGGCACGTAGGTTCGCGCGTGCCAGGGTGAGAACTCGATCAGGCAACTCAGCCTTGCTTCCACTTATCTTAAGACCTTTTTGCTTGATACATTTTGAGCAGCTTGTTGGTAAGCGCTTTTACATCTTTTACATGTTTTATTTACCATACTTTAAATTTGTATTGCTATTAAAATTTCAACACTTGGGTTTTTCATTCTGCTAAATTATGATGCCATGTGTGCTAACATTGGCACTTTTCTTTTTCATTGAATAACATCATAGTGCTACTTTTGCAACTTTTAATGAAAGTTTCCTGTTTTATTAAATCCTAGTGCAAATAAAGTAGCACTGTTTTAACATATATAACAGAGGCATTCCTTTCCTACTGCATGACAGATAGGAAAACAACAGTTCATAGATCAGAACACCTTAGAATTGATCAATTTGTCAGTTTTATTCCAATGTTAATATTCATATTTGAACTCTAATAACTCTTCCACTACTTTTCCAGTTTGCAAAAAGGAATGAAAAAGTAATGCCCCCCCTGTATGAATGAAATTTTACATCCATCCCCCTTCTCTCTTGTTGTCATTTTCTCCTATACCCCCTCTAATTTTCCAACCCCCCCCCCTCCTAATTATTGCACAGTCCCTTATATCTTCATTTAAGTTGTTTTTTAAATTTATTTCCCCCGTTCACATCATCTTCTGGCGCGTTCAATTCGGATCTGTTATATGAAAGGTAAAATATTTAAAATTGAAAACGCCATGGAGACGTTCATTTCGATTGAACGTAGTGAACCCAAAATATTAACATGGAACTTAGTGCACCATCATTCACCATCATATTTAGCTGTCTTAGGGAAAAATTAGCTCGCCATTTACCTCTCCTCGACTCTCCAGTGAATTTTGTAGAACAATACAGTTCTCGAATTGTTTGGTAGTTTGTCATTACTTTTCTTCGAAGCAACGTTCAAGCGTTCGTTCAAGCGAACCTTTTTTTAATATTAAATACTTGTTTTCTTTATGTGATAGCTTCATCATGTCAAAAACCAATCAGATATGTGGGCTGTATTTTCATTTTATTAAACGAAGGAGTTGTTGGCAATCTTGTTGCTGCCGTGCAATTGGCAAAACAAATAGCACAACCGTTTTGGTTTTTAGAAAACGAGTTAAACTGTCATGATCAGTGATACAAAGTTTATTAACCGATTCTTGATTGGTACATCTATAGAACAAAGATTCAAATTGATTAAGGGCCTGTTTACATGGAGGTGGGGGACCCCAGGTAGGTGTGGTAACCCGCTTAGGTGGGGTAACCCGCCTGTCCATACAATCTCTCATTTTAATGTGATCACGTTTACATTTTAGGTGGGGTAACCCGCCACATGTTACCTCAACTACCTGGGGTCCCCCACCTTAATGTAAACAGGCCCTAAAAAAGGCCGAATTTAATCAATTGCCAGAGGTTTAACTGACGCGCTCATATAGGGTCAGTAAATTATTAATGTAGTACTAATCGTCTCATTGGAGCCAGGAAGTATTAACAGTATACACATGTTCAAAAAATGGGCGAAATTATGTCTGGGTCAGTTTGTACCATACTTACGAGATGAGAATTAACGAGAAAAGTGCTTTAAGTTCGTTTGTGCTGCTACTATCTCTCTTTTAAAATCCATATTAAAAGCATTTCTTCTTAGTTGATTAACCATTTGTAAATAATACTTGTTTTTTGCTACTTTTTGTCTGTTTTGTCCGTTTTGTTTTGCTTGCTTTTTATCCTAATTATATTTCAGTGTGACTTTGCCGTTTATTTATTCATTATTTTAGTCTTAGTTTAGAGAGGGAGCTCCGAGTATAATAAGCCCCAAGGTTTCCATTTGAGCTTCCTCGCCAGAAAAATTTTGTTTAAATTTTTTACTTACAATTTACGTCTCTTTAATCTTTAAATAACATTTTTGTAATATATTGAATGTCTGTTAATGATATATGAAATAAATATATGAACTGCCAAAAATAATGAAATGAAAATGAAGAAATGATCGTCGCAGTGAACGCAATTTATGCAATTGCGTAAAGAAGCCTGAAAAAAATTCAGGACTTCAACGGGGTTTGAACCCGTGACCTCGCGATTACCGGTGCGATGCTCTACCAACTGAGCTATGAAGCCACTGACGTTGGGAGCAGGTCAATTGTGGGAGTTAAAAATACATTCAAAACAGTGTTGGATATTGTAAGGGTACTAATAAGAGACTTCCTCGAAGACGGAGTTTTCTTCAGAATAGTTTAGAGAAACCTTGCTTTGTTACATCTTCGCGTATTGTTATTATTACCATTTATTGTTTTGTTGCAAAATAAACATACTACAGTTGCTAAAATTGGTGAGAATTTAATAAGCGCCCAGTCTCGAATAAGCGCCCACCTCGAATAAGCGCCCACTCTAAAGGTCCAAAAATTTAATAAGCGCCCAGGGCGGTTAATAAAATAAATACGATATGTCGGCGTTTTTGGTTGGCTAGTTTCTTAATACGCAGTTCGTGATTGGTCGGATTTCAAATAAGTGTTGACAGGCCAAGCTCGTGACATTACAAGAGAGAATCAGCTTGTGATAGTGTCGAAACGTAACCTTAGGGTCAGCTTGAACAACAGAGATTTTTCTTGCTACCTGCTCTCTTTAGCGTAGATTATGCAGTGCTTGGAGTATTCTTAACTTTAACTGAGCAAATCATATTTTTGCCGCTGTGAGTCTCACATTTAAAGGTTATGAAGCTGGTCTGTTCCATGCATATGGAGTACTAACTCGACGCGAGCGTAACCCCATACCTAAGAAAATGTGGTAATCCACCCATCCGAGAAATTTTGGTAATCACGTGACCGTCCGCCCGTCCGCCTGTGCGCACCACAGGCATACCAATGTAAAATAACTCAATCAACAGGCATGGCAATCCAAATGTAACTCGAGGTTATTTTGCCGGGAACCTCGTCTTGTGAAGCAAGGCCAACTGAAGAGTCAATAAAAACGAAAACGGAAAGCGGAAATTGAGCGACAAACAGCTAGAGCGAGAGATAGGGAGCCATTTTTTGTTAGACTGAACAACATGAATTTGTAGCGGAGGGGAGAAAATGAGAAATGCTAACGGCGACCGAGGAAAAAATAAGCGGCAGTGAAAAAAAAAAGTGAACAATAACATGTACGACATTTTCTCCATAAAAAGTGTGGCCATGCAGGAGTTTCTAGACGATTCACGTTGTAGTCGTGCAAAACCACGGCACAGAAATGTACAAAAAATAGTGTGCCGCACGTGCAAAGTTGTTTTTTTTTTTTTTGGCTAATTAGACCTATTGTTGTTTTTCACGGTTCTCGTCACCTTCGCCGCTTAGCATTACACGATTTTATATTTAGTTTGAGCAAACTATA
Organism: Porites cylindrica; assembly: GCA_964035525.1. Taxonomy (NCBI): domain Eukaryota; kingdom Metazoa; phylum Cnidaria; class Anthozoa; order Scleractinia; family Poritidae; genus Porites; species Porites cylindrica. The sequence goes on along the minus strand of OZ037780.1, from coordinate 13,482,401 downwards.
AATAATTTCGAGAGCTTCGCTTTGAACCCTGGCTAAAATCTATGTATTATGTTTCCTGTAGATGTTTTCTGACAGGATTTGATCACGGAATGCAGTTTACCATTAATTGATTTTCTTTTACCTCTGTTTAAGCCGTAAGCTTTTTATTGCGGTAAAATAACCTTAGTTTCTTTGGTTTTCTGAGAAATGCCAGCAACTGAAAAGCTACACGAGTGTAGTTCTTTTTATCCGAGAACATCGTGACTTCCTGGTTTGTTCTGAATCTAACCAGAGTGTCGGCGAGATTGCAGAATACGCGGTAGGGCATCTTGAAAAAATTCGATCTCTCAAAGCACTTTTTTGGTTCAGGAAGAAGGCTTTCGAGTTCGAACTGCTCTTTCATTGTTAACTCAAAACGCTCTTTGCCAACTTCCTTCTGTTAAATGGCTAACCTGCACCCAACCGTCACATGGACGTAAGAATTGGATCTATCGTGAGGCGCGTAAGAAACCCTTAAGAATCCCACCTATCAGAAACGGTCACATTATATCCTTGCGACTCCGCTGGATATCAGAACGAGCTTTTGTGCTGAGATGGACTATACTAAAGGTCTAGACGATGAGTGGGCCCGCAGCAACGCAGACTACTCGGTGAAGAGGCGCTAAGGGCATCCACAGGAGAGCTCTGATGGTCAAAATTTACAAAAACTCCTTGGATAAGATTGGGGCTGGCGTTGGGATATTTAGTTTTGGAATTTTATAGGTTGGTTTTTCGGGTTTCAATTTTGCACTGAAAAACGTCGGATTTCGGTTCTGGTGTCATTTGCGGTTTGCAATATCAAATATAAAATAAATATATAAATTTATAAATATATAAAAGCTGGGTGGGGCTTTGATTGTTTGAAGGGAAGAGCGGGGCTAATGAACAGCTTATTAAAATGCGAGGGATTATTTATTGATATGCAAGGAGGATAAGTGACTTATTCCCCTGGGCCCAGTTGTTCGAAGGCCGATTAGCGCTTAACCCAGGGTTAAATTTAACCCGGGTTTCTATTTCTTTTTTCAAAAGCATTTTCTCGGATAATTTGCTCTGTTGTTTTTAAGACCATCCAATCGTCAACTTCTTGACAAAAAGAATTAAACTGAATTTATTTTTTAAGCTTTCATATCTGAATTCATATTTCGCACTAACCCTAGGTTATCTTAACCAAGCTTTGAACAACTCGGCCCTGCATATTAATACAAAATCCCCTCGCATTTCAATTAGCTTTTCATAAAGAAAAAATTCAGAAATGTTTATTAGAAATATTAAATACGACGCTATAATTACTAAAATTAAATATAAACTTAGCTGCTGCGTTTCGTTTGCGTCACAATCACGGATTTTCTTAGTTGTTGGTTCATCGATTTCCACAGCCAGAACGAGAGTTCGAAATTGAACAGCGTCTTTAAAATTCTACGGTTCCACGAAAGTGTCGCCGTCATGGTAAGGTGTTCCGAACATGTAGTTTGCCTCTTTGTGTTTTGTGGTATTCTTGCTTCATTCCTCGACTGAATTTCCTTGTCAGTTACAGTAGTGATCCCTTGCCCGGAATCTTCTTTGTCTGTAAACATGCAGGTCGGTTGAAAGATCCTCGGTGCGAAAATTGAAATTGTCAACTGCTTGCTCGTTTGAAGATTCAAATTGTTTTCCTGAAAGCTCTTGCAGTACCGCCACTGAAGTCACTTTAGTTTGAGTAATAAACGGCTCTACTTCTGGCTCTGAATCGCTCGACACTGCTAGGCTCTTTAGGCTGTTCCTAGCATTCACTGCGAACGACTAATTTGAAATGCGACTTTGAAAAAGTAACATTATCAAAAAGCCGAGAAACCTGTGTATGCCACCAGTGCCAGCATGGAGTGTTAAAAAGAAAAGAAAGATGAACGATAGAGGCATTTTTCGTCAATGTATTTTTGCATCCCTTGAGGAATCCTCGCCAATGTAAAACATAAGCCGTTTATCGGCCTTCAGCTCGTGGTTATGTGATTTATTCCCCTCGTGCGTTGCCCGAGGGCGCACGAGGGGAATAAATCACATAACCCCTTGCTTCAAACCCTTACCTATTAACTAAGAAAGACCTCAACAAGATAAAATTGCGATGATTAGAAACTGTATTTGCAAGAATAAAAGGATTTTTTCTCTTTTTTACTATTACAGAAACAATTAATAATTAAACAATTAATAATAATTAATAATAAACAATTAATAATAATTGGTATAGTGCAACATTATTTCTGACATAAATATCTTTTCCAGTGGTAGCCTGCGAGCAAGCTCTCCATTTGGGGTATATCATGAAAAGTAGACGCGCGCCGCTCTCGTGTTCTCGCATCGCTCGTCCAAATACAAGAGCTTGCTCTGAACTACACATTATGTCTTTCGTGGGAAGAAGTAGACTGCCCGTATTTTTGCGTTTTCAAGTACGCGCGAGCAGTCAAACAAAAGGACTGGAACGAGGCTGAAATAGACTCTTACGCCACGCTTTACCGATTTCTTTACTGATTTTGAGAAAAAAACCCGACTGTTTTGCGGTCTAGGGAACGATGGCATAAAACGTTTATTTTCCAGACCACCAGCACATGTAAAAAAGCCAGAATCTGGTAGTATTTCTGATTGGTTTATTCTCGTCCCCAGAGCCTTGGTTCAGACGAGGTTCAGACACCGTGGTCACACTACATCCGAGGTTTTTTACCTACTCCGGAAAACTCGACTTGTTGACCGATTTTTCCATTGCTAACTTACCTCGGAGAAATTTTATCGTCTGGAGCTTGGATATGTCGTGAGAACGATAGAGTTTTCATTGACAGCTACCCCAAAGCGATAGCTAGGGGGAAATGAAATACCGAGGTTGCTAGCCAATAGACGCTCATCGGCGAAGGTCTTGGTGACAGAACCGGCCAGAGGTTTTTCTTGAAAATTTTCTTCGCGAAAGGGGCGAAGTGGTGACAACGAGACGACATTCTCTGCTTGCAAAAAAGGGAACTCAGCCACCTTAATCAGTGTGGAGACTGAAACATTGGTAAAAACTATCCTGCAGGATCTCTCCAGTTCACATGTATCTGAGGCTCTGCAGAAGTGTCAAAGAGAGCTGTGGTAGGAAAAAATAAGGCAATGTGGAAGCTTTATTTAGTATTATGTAAGCATATTAATGGCCATAGTCCGAAAAATTAACTAGTAAGTAACACTGTATATAAACAGTTGAATCGATTGTAGCTGATCTCTAGTACTTTGACTCCCTCTGTCGGTACCGAGGTATGGATTATATTCAGCAAGACCCCCAAAAAAGGGGTTCATTGGGCTGCCGATGGCGCAATGCTGAGGTTTAATATTTTGGGAATTATTAAATTATAATCACACTTTTTCCAGCTTGAGTGCATAGCTACTCCTATCTCGTCACGGGATAGAGATATATAATGTTGTTTGAAGTTGTAAAATCGTCTAAGTTAAATTGGTCCTGAATTATCATAAGTGGTAACTAAAAATATTAACTCCATGCAAGAATGGTGTTTTCTTTGCAAGTCTGTTTGGAAGACATTAGTTCACAAAATACATTTTGCGCTTACTGAGGCCATTTTTAAGTCGGATACTGTACACTAGTAACTTCTCAAATGGAGTTGTCTTTCCTGTCACTATCAAGTATCTGTTTTTCTTATAAAAACAAATTACACAAGGAAAATGTGATTCATCATAACAATTAAAACTCATAACATCCAGCAATAAAATACTTTCAAACAGTTCGGCAACACATTCCAAGTGCATTCTTTTTACGTTGTTAAAAAGCCAAGAATCACTGAATACACTACATTGATTTCCTGTGCCCCTTTCCCCCCCCGCCAAAAAAAAAAACATGGACGCATAAAAGTTAAAAATAACAATTCATCTCCCAGAGAACTGAAACGATGATGTCTTTGCAGCTAGGTGAAACATTTTCTGGTTTTAAGATAGATACAGTACGGTGGCCCGTAAGGGACATTACAATTATTTTTTTTGTTGAAGTTATCGCGCGATAAGTTAAAATTATCGCGCGATAAATAAGAAAATTATCGCGCGATAAATGAGAAAATTATCGCGCGATAATTAGTCACTTTATCGCGCGATAAATTTGCAACATATCACATGATAAAGAGAAGCCTTGACTCACGCTTTCCACCCTCGTGTTTATAGCCTTTAATTCTCAGAGTTTAGCTTTTACAAGTATATCTTTGAGAGACCTTCCTCGTTTGTACGATATAATTGGAGGTTCTTTGTAGATCTGACTAAGAAGAGGTTGGTTCGATTCTCTATCAGTTGCCAGTGTTTCATAAGAATGTTTTTAAGGCTAGCTAGCAACTCAAATTTCAAAGAACGCTTGATTGACAGAGGCTACCCACAAACTATGATAGAAAACCTTCTATCAGATACAAAGTTCATAGAGAGGGAGTCTGCACTCCTGAAACACAACAACAAAGAGGAAAAAGAAATACTGCCTTTTGTGACACAGTACCAGCCCTCAGTGTCTACTTTAAAAGAAGTTTTAATGAAAAAATGGAATCTTATACAAAACTAGGCTACCGTTACTTCGCCAAATTTTTAAAGAACCACCTATCATTTCCAACAAGAAAGGAAAATCCCTAAAGGACATGCTCGTTAGAGCTAAAATATAAAAGTTTAACACAAGGTTTCACGCCGGTATGGATGTGGGGCCTGTCACCGCTTGCATTTTCGCATATTAACCTTAAATTATTGCGCATGCTAATCCGCCGGAGAACTCAGTCCTTTTCTGTAAATACATAACAAGAACATCACCTTTATTCACTTCACTTAACAAAAGGACCACTGTTGGACAATGAAATACTTTAAACTTGAAGCTAAGAAGTAACCTGGCTTGATTCTCACTGTATAGTTTTGAAATGGAGATACTTGATTACATATACTTACTAGCAACTGTAAATCTTATTACTCCCCTTTTCCTTCAGGATTAAAATCCTGTAATCCTTGCTTGGAAATCTAGCTTGCCAACTCAAATGAACTCTATTAAGCTGGCTTAAAAGTTAGACTATAACTCCTTCTTAGTATGATAAAGAAAGGGTCAACATCAAGATAATGCATGCATACATGCATGCAACGTTCCAGGTTCTCTCAAGTTCATGTGATATGTTGCAATTTATCGCGCGATAAACTGACTAATTATCGCACGATAATTCAAAGTTATCGTGCGATAAGTTGAAATTATCTCGCGATAACTTAAGCAAAAAAAAAATATTGTAATGTCCCTTACGGGCCACCGTAATACAGAGACCACTCCAATGGGTCCTCCGGACCCATAGCCTCCCACGCAGACGTTCTCAGGGGTTCGTCAGGCGTTCCTGCCCCTACGCAACGCTTCTCCCCACAAAGGAGGAGGAGCGTAGCGTATCGACACTAAAAACGGCTGTGTAGCAGACCATCCTGCCCCATGAACATCTGCTGAATTGAGTGGCTAAATTCCTTTCCCATTGTTTGCAAAATCAGCAGGAGCTCGCGTGCAGATTGTCGGAGAACCAATCGGCGCTGTGAAGTCAAAGTGCTGACAAACCAAACACATAATACGTACAAACTCGGTAGAGCATGATACTTGACGAAAGAGTTTAGCTTCGGACAAGACGATAAGCGTTGGTGTTTGGTATATCTCTCTTTGTAAAGGCTGGATTAGATGTCATTTGCTCATAAAGTTGTTCCGTGGTTTAGGCAATGGAAGGGTTGTACGTTGCAACAGAACGAAAGGCAGAATTTTTTTTTGGACCTTACTGTTTTGTAGAGAAGTTGCCTTCATATCTGCTTAGCAAATTAAACCTCCGAGGAAAATTTTTCAATAAGATCGTGCGGGCAGTCTCTGGTACGAAGGGGTGTGAATTAAATGATTAGTTTATTCTAATCAAGGTCTTCACCTTTCTGATCTTTTCTGGAGCCGAGTCTACCACTCGATTCAGCAGACGTACGTTTGTGGGGCAGAAAGGGGTGACGATTGAACCCCCGACGAACGTCTGCCTGGGAGGCTACCGGACCCAAGACCCTCCTGCTTTTCAAGTACAATGAGCTACCTAAAATATTTGTGCCCCCCTAGTTTCTAAAGGCCTGCTACGGCCATTTGCATAGAATGTACTGACCTCAAAGGTCGGTACACGTGATATATTGCCTCGTGTGTAATGGAGAATTTTTGTGAAAATCTTTATCTCTGCAACATAATTTTGTCACTGCAACAAGTCACACAAATTCGGTCTGATTTGATTTTTTGAAACTTGTTGCAGCGACAAAATTCTGTTGCAGAGACAAAGATTTCCCCAAAAATTCTCCAACTAGTCACCAAACTTGTAGACAACGGAGTGAACTAGCTGTCACCATGACGTATTGCTGCGACTTCTTGCCTTGCGTTCCGACCTTAAACCACGTGCTCAGCATGTTTTGTTTTGTATTTTAGCTGGGGGTGCATGTGCGTGCATGAGTTCGAGGCAGGCCGGGGCAAGGTTGAAATCAAGGGTGGAGTCCCTGTACGGCGTTTTCCCAGTCCCTCTCGGTCAATTCACTTCGGTGACATATCCGAGGTGAACGGGGGGGACGTTTGGACCACGTGACCCGAAACGCTTTGGCCGCACGGAATAATGAGGCCTAGTAACTAAGCAAGGTGGAGGGAAAGGAAATTGCATTCTAAATTCCTGTCACGATTGTCAGATAATGGTTATCTCCATTAGTAAGAACCCCCTCTCTCAAACTTTCACCCTAATAGACTGTGTCAAATTAATACTATGACTTTATGGAGGAGAGTTTCTTCAAAAATCAAGCCAGTTTTTACGATTACTTCTATTATTTCCTAAGATTTGATCCTGGTCAGTCGTTTGTGTGGACTATTCCTTTCAGTATAGCAAACCCAGAACTGTGCCCTCCGAGTGATCTATAGTGACCATGTATCAAGGATACCAGGCAAGCGTCTAAGAAGCTTTATTCTAGTTTTTAAAACAATGATATACAGACCCTGGCTGTCGTAAGCTACCAGCTGTATTTACGACCAGCATTGTAATACCCCAATTGTACTATGACTTAATCTCTGTGGTGACAAGCTACTAACGTTAACATAAGCACTAATGGCTCGTTTATTCCGAATGTTGTGAGTAACCAAAGAAGATTAACCAATAAAGAAGTCTTGACTGTGCTCTGTTCTGTTGTAAAGCACGCAAGAAGCCGCTGATCTAGAGCACGAGTAAAGTACAGGGGAAAAAACGGGAGACTTAGTCGAGTGTTTAATTCTACTTCTTGAGTGCTGTACAGGACCTTAAACGATCCCCAGGCCGCAATTGTAGAGAAAACGAGTCGGTACCATCTCCAAAGTATAGGCAATATAAGAAAACGAAGACTGAAAGAACTATGCTTTTTTCTTTTTCATTTTTTTCTCTTTCTTTTCCTCTTTCTTCTAAAGTGTGTTTTTGGGAATTTTTGTCCTCAAGAAACCTGCATTTTGGCCTGCGCTTTCAGTCAAATGGGTGAAATTTTTGCTTGTACGTTTTTTAGCCCAGCCCACATTTGCATAAAAAACATTCTAATAAATTTGCAGTACTGAAACATTTTCTTTACTTTCCTTGCAGTTAAGTATTAATACTAAACTTATTTATAAAGCCAATACCAACAGTTTGTTCAGAATTTGCAAAAAGGCGAGTCGTCAGACAGAATAAGAGACCATCCTTGGAATGGTTGTACAGACACCTCATCAGAGTTGGGTATCCTGTGAACAGTGAAACCCAGCATTCCTGCCACTAATGCCGCGATATCCTGGACTCCACAGGGATCTTTGATAGTGAAAGGAACGGCCACTAAGCCACTTGTAAAGTCACCAGGGCCCCACAGGTCCCGCCTTACATATGGCGGTCCCTCCAAGAAATCTGTGATCCATCCTCTGATAAAACTTTTGCCAGTGGGAAACATTCCTTAGAAACAAAACAAAATTAAATTATTTTTGTTTGCTTAATTTCGAGAATATGCACTCCCTAAATCAGATAAAGTAAAAAAACTGGGAAATGCTTTGTCAAACCTGACTTACAATCTCAAATAAAAGAGCTTTAGGTAGCCTACTCGCGCTGATTGCATCATACGAACTCTTCACAATAAACGTGGTTTCTCGCAAAAAGTTGTTTCCTTGCTCTAGGTTTCGCTTGCAGAGTAATAATGAATTTTTATTGAAGACCTTCTGCGACGTATAAATTTGATAGTTAAGACTATCAAATAGCTTAAATGGATAACCGTTAAACCACATGGCAAACAATACAAGAGGTGGCTGGGTGAGGAAAGCTTGAAAACCCTCCTCCTCGCGACCCATTATAATATAGTTTGAATTTAGAAGCAAGCCTTCACTAATTACTGTCATTTGCATGCGCCCTGCACACTCGCCCAACAAATTATTTGCGACAAAATATTGTTTTCTCATACTAGGGATTGTACGAGTTTCTTTTTCTTTATTTCTTTATTTTTCGACTTTTTTTGTGGTTATTTTACGTTATTATCAATTTTTTTAGAAATCATTTTATTATTTTTTTTTTTTTCATGAAAATTATTTTTATTTTTTCATGTTCCGGAATGTTACGTGTTCCTGGTTTTATCGACGGTCCCAGGGGAAAGGGTTTTAATAAAATATTTTCTGTGTTTCACGTGGCCTAGTGGTAACGATATGGCCCGGGCGTCGAAGGTCCCAAGGTTTTCTCTTCACCCCTTTTCTTTTTTTTCTTTTTCTTTTCGTATAGCTTTCTTTTTAGTTATTGCATTTTTTTTTTGTTTCCTTTCCTTATATAGCTTAAAATTTTTAGATCTATAAATTTTCTTTTCTATTGCCTTATCTTGCCGTCAATTCCCCCGAAGTCCTTCGCGAGGTCCTGTGATGTACGTATTTCTAGTAGCGTACATACCTGAAGCATATTCCTCTTGATAGCTCATAATATTAATATGACTCCACCATTCTTCATCTGGGTTTCCCCGATAAGTGGCTTGCAGATTCCAGAACACTTTCTGAACTAGATCCCACCATTTCGAAGAAATGCCAAGGTCGTTCTCTATGGGTTCTAAGAGTGTTCTTAAAACTTTCAGCTGAGAACTCAATTTCATCCAGTCTTCTTCACTGCCAAGCATCTCCATCGCTGGTATTCCACATCCGCACATCATTTCGAAGTCGAAATATTGATTAACAGAATACATCAGCGTAATCTGCGAGACGATCTTCTGTACAGCTGAGGTGGTTCCAAAATCTGCGGTGACTCCATCAACAAACTCGGGCACTTTTAAGTTTTCTTTTAACTGCTTTGTTATTTGATCGAACAGGAAGTTGTAATCCACGGTGTAGATAGTGGGATCGTTAACCTGTACTTCGATTGTTTTTTTTCCTTCATGATCGACAAACATGTTGCGCACGGAGGCTTTCGAAGAGTTTCGATCGATTGCACAAGCAACCCTCTTGATAACACAGAACCACCAATCATCTGGCGATGTCCTAAGCCTGTAGTGATGAGAATAGGCAGTGAAAACGGCCGCAAACATACCACAGTCAGCACCGGCTGAATAAACTTCCTCACCTGAACCCAATGCGGAAACAATATTTGTGGGCGATGGAGCACTTGTGTCGCGCTTATTTCTGCCGCCTGCGATGATGGAGAAAGCCTTTTCCGCTGCATACTCTGTGGCTAACTGTTTAGCCTGCTTTGGGTCTTTCTTAAAGCAATCTTTGAACTTGGATGGAACCATTTTGTGGCTGGCATGGCGAGAGAGACGAACTTCATGTTCAATCCATCGGAGGTCGTACTGTGTCGAACGACAGTTTCGTTGGCCTTAGATATTTCAGTTTTCTCATCATCCATCAGTATGTCGTTAGCATTTCCCTGAGGAAAAGTATCTGGCAGCTTTGTATTGCTCATTGTTTTTGCTTGAGAACTGACTTAAACCACCAAGAGCTGTGCAATATATGTCGCACAACAATATCGATGACACGCCTGACTAGTACATGGCGGAAAAACGTAATGAGCATGCGTGAACTTTATTGCCCAAGTCCCCTGGCCGGGTTTGAGAAAATGGCGGGATTTCACAAATATTTTTTTGCTATTAATAAAACGTTTCCACTCTTAGCCTGGGAAGAACAAGCAATTTGTCTTCAAAAGTTGCAAGCTGTGGTTATAACCTTCTCACGACTTAATTTTCTCTAAAAATATCTCATAGAAAAACGGACTTTAATTTCCTTGCGTTGTACTGGAAATGTGCGTGTGTAGGTCCGATTTTTTTCAAGATGTATTCACAAAATGTGTTCGCAGAAGGACGTTCCTGGATATATAAGGTCCACAGCCCCACTGTGGACACAAAAACAAAATATCTTTGTACAGTAATTTGTCATTGCACGCGTGCTGAACAAGAATGCTGTATAATGACAGACTAGAAACAACAGACAACTCCCAAAGCACAAACTCCGCCAAAACGCTAAAAATCTTCAATGTTTACTCAAGTTTGGGCTTATTAAAGATAATGTCACAGTTTTTTAATGACCATGAAATTCAGAGTCCGGGTAGTTAGTTAATCAATTGTGGCCCTGAAAAACTTTGAAGGAAAAAAAACTACGAATTTTTAAGAAAATGCTTTTTTCGTGAGAAGGACTCTTAAACGCTCACAAACGTCAACAAACTGAGCGAAAACTATACTTTCTATATGTTTGCTTTGCTCGGAATCGCGCGCATTTACAAGGCCCTAAAGCGTTTTGCTGACTTGCAAGGACCCATCTGTTATAACGATGCCCCCCAAAAAAGGGATGAATCTCATAGTTTATTAGATATAATCGTTCGCATAAATTATGACCTAAATTTGGGAACCGCTGAATTTCTCGAATTGGGTCTTTGCGTTTTTGGTGAAACTCTGTTCAGCGCAAGGCACTAATGCGCACTATGTGTGGCCGAGAGATTTTCGAAAAAATGCCGGCAACAGCAGATTTTCGACTCAAACCTCAAAGGGGCGTGGCATTATAACCACGTGACATTTACTCCGATCGCCAAAAATTTTATGTTATATTGTAGATTGATCTATATGTTATCCATTCTGTGTGTTAGACTTACGATAAAAGTAAAGGTGGGAATACCAGAGAGCTTCAAAGTAGGATGGTACCCTACCCAAAAAACTGGGTCGAGTCACCTTAAGGTTCAATAAAACAAAGCCGGGGGAGCCTGTGGGATTTCATCGTTACTTGTTACTGTTTTTGTTTTAACATGTTCATGTTCAACTGTTTATAACGTATCACTGCTTCAGGGGCACCCAACGAGAATATAGTTCAAAACCATTTAAACACAGCATTGTTTAACGTATATTAGTATTTGAACGGTAGATATAGGCATATTTTTATCCCTTACTGAATTTTGCATCTGTTCGGATTTCCTAGCTGAAAGTCTAGTGATCCGAAAATTATAGGGATCAAAACTTTCAGCCAGAAAAAAGGTTCCCGAAAACTCTAGGTCACCTTTTTAGGGTAAAAATCCGTTAAAAATGGGCAATTACACCATCTTTTTTTGGGGGGGGGGGGGGAGGGGTGGGGGTTCGAAAATCCATGGAGAGGCAGGCAAGCAAGAAATTTAACAACAAATGTTCCGTAAATTCTAGATCTCAAATCGTCTTCCGAAAAGATATTTTCCGAAAACTGTCGTTGGGTGCCCCTGCTGCTCAATAAAAACAATGAGCACTAGTTTTGACTCAAAGCCTTACCTCACTTGACTGATTCAACATGACCTTCTGTTTATAACGCACTTCACCTTATATAGTTCACGACCATTTTTTTACGATTATCAATTTCAAATGTATTTCTAGCGATTCCAGAAGCTCAAATTTTCAAAATTTTCCGGGGGAGGATGCCCCCGGACCCCCCTAGAAAACTCACGCCTTCGGCGCTCGGGATAGTGCCCACTCCGCGGTCCCTGTGGGTAATGAATAACAAATGTAGGGGCTGAAAGAAAATCTTATCGAATAAATTGACACTTAATTTTACCCACCTTCAATTTGGGATAGGCCTTCACAGGGGCGCACAGATTATTCACAGGTCAAGAGCCCAGAAGAGCCCATGGAAATGTTCAAACTGCCGCCTTTATTTTTGGCGGGCGAGGCTATGGAACTGGCACTAATATCCTGATAGGGCGAATAGTGAAATTGTCTCATTTTTGGTTTCTGGAAAATGTTTCGGTGGATGACTGACAAGATCTCTGTTTACTTTCAATTTTGCACTATTTCAATAAAAATTTCAGTGAAAAGAAGTGTAAGAAATTTCATGTGAATTGCATGTTGTTGAGTGAGAGGATTGGTGTGAGGGTCTCGTGACAAAGTTGTGACGCGTGTCACGTGATTTTAAGGATAAAACGCTTTTGTCACTTTCAATTTCGTCTCTCTTCAGCTGCGAGTTCCGGAGGTCTAACAATCATGCAGTTTTCCTTGATTTTGGTTATTTTTTCTTTCATCAGCCTTTCTCAGGCTGTTTTGAGGTAAGATCTACGTTATTAATGCAATCTTTGCTGGCCGAAAAGCCGTATTTTCGCTTTTTCTATTCGTGACCGCGAGTTCCGGTAGCACGCACGCAGAGAAATTTTTTTTCGCCCAGTGAATCCACAGATTGATGTTTTCCTTTAATTTCTCGATCAATCATACATTCTGTATTTCCGAGTTTGGTTCTGTTTGTAAAAAGACAAATATCTACCTGAACGTTCGAGGTGGTGCTTAATAACTATGCTTTCTTTCACGCATTAAGCTTATAATTTCTTTAACTTAGAACTTGCCAGAAAAAATAAAACCTGGACGGCTCTGCTGGTAAGCAAGCATTTTGCTTCAATCCACCATCGCGCTGAAATTTTTAAGTTTACGTCCCATGATTTCGACTCAACCTTTGTATGTTTTTGTCTGCCAACACCTTTTGAATATTTATTATGTTTTCAATTTGATCTGCGAGTGGGTTCGATTTATTAATATTCATGTTTTTTTTTCCATCAATGCTTTCTGATCAAAGCTAACTTTTTTTTTTTTCATCAAAGCTGTAAGTATCACTGAATGAGCAGCTAATAAAATGAATTTTTCGTCAGTGCAGCGGTCCTGGGCTATTTGTAGCCGAACCAGCCTAAACTTGAACAGTACTTTTTACTAGTAACTCTCTGCTCTAACAACAGGGTCGATCCTTTCTGCATACAAGTCACGTGTACGTACTTTGTTTTATAAGTAAAGACTTGTTCTCTTCTCGTGGCGTATGAAGGCCTTTGTTCTTGGAATCCTTGACTCCTAATCTGTGATCTCAGCGCAATTTTTATTTTTACTATTTTGTCACACATTTACAAATTCACAGTTATTGTACTTCAAAGTCCTCTTTTGGAGATTTTTTCTCCCGAACGTAATTAAATTTCAGTTTCTATTGGCAAAGGAAAGAGAACAAATTGGCAAGGTTTGAAGTAGTTCATAATTAACTGTACATGTGCTTTGTGAAAATGAAAGAATTGAATGTAAGTGGTGGAAAATTACTAGCCGGTTTCCAGCTGTGTGAGGTGAAGTTTCTCAAGAACAGTGGTGGTCTGCCTCTGTGTAGATGTGTTGGGGTGGCAAAATTGCTAGATACCATAAATCCTCTATTAAGCCCCCTTGGGGGGGGGGGGGGGGGGGACAGGGGCTTATTTAATATTGAAAAGACAATGGTATTAGTTCTCCATAAAGACCTAGAATACATAGTGGATAAGCTTAAGTAATACAAGGTTGGAGGTCATGCAGCCGAGGATCAGAACCAAATCCGAACTTCCAGTTGGTAAATAAACCATCCCAGATCAGTCCATGGACATTTTAACAGTCGTGATAGATTAATACAATCTGTCATTTATTATTGAAGGATACAATTGTAATAAGAGGAGAAGAGGGGGGAGGGACTTATTAACTTTCTTCCCCTGAAAAGGGGTAGGGGGGTTTAACCAAAGTTTTGAACTGCATCTTACTGGTGTCTCCGTCATAGTTGGTTTGTGTCCTCTCAGGGTGTACCAGTTTTTTCCTGCCGTGTCTCACCTTTCTCGCGTGTGGTGACTTTCATGCACGCTCGCATTGCGCTTGCTCTACTATCCCTGAGGAAAAATGGGGACTACTTGTAGTCTAGTACAAAGTGTAAGTGACAAAACACCAAAATTTTCCCAGTTAAATCACTACATTTGGAACCTTTTGTAAACAAGCATCTCTCTTCAGAGTCCACTACCATATTTTTATCATGGCTGTAGAACTTTTTATTGTTTTTATCCTCCTTTAACCAACCACTTGAGGCATGATTTGATCTCTTTTATTCACCTTATGAGCTAAAGGCTGCTGATAGGTATTAAGGGATAGTCTGAAATGTCACACGTCTCCACCCGCTAACCTGAAGGGACAGGGGGGTGAGAGAGATGTCTTAATTCCAAGCATTATAATGTTGTCCAGTGGCATCACCTACTTTTGCATATTATGGTGAGTATTTTCTGATTGGCTATTACTTGCTGCTGTTCATCGTTCCGTGACCTATGGCTGCCAACCTGTTAAGAAATCAAAATTTATGCCAAAATACATAAATTACTAGGTGATGTCACTGGACAGCACTATAGTGCTTGGAATTCAGACGTCTCTCTCCCCCATGGGTTAGGGGGTGGAGACATGTGACATTTCAGACTATGCCTTGCTGCAATATGTAAGTACTATTGTATGTACATGCAAGATGTGAGATCAGCATTTTATTTTTTTGGCATTTTTAGAATCCCTTTGTTTAAGATGAGAACAATCCGAGATGGTCTCGCAGATGCTGGGATCACACGGGAGCAGCTTAGAGAGAAATGGCAGCAAAAACATGGCAAGCAGTATGGGGGTCCATGGCCAGAGCCACTGTCAAACTATCTTGATGCACAGTACTATGGTGAAATCATGATCGGAACTCCAGGACAGAAATTTAAAGTTGTCTTTGACACTGGGTCTTCTAACTTATGGGTTCCTTCCAAAAAATGTTCATTCACAGATATTGCCTGTTGTAAGTATAGAAATTATAGCCTCGTATGTTCCTTCCTCTGTTGTTTTATTCCAAGTCACTAATTAGGAACCCATGATTGTAGGCAACCAGCTCTAGACATGACCACTTTGTTGAATTAAAATTTAGTCACTTACAAGAACCTTGACTCACAAATTGAAATTTCAAGAGTGAAGAAGGACTTAAAATGTTAACCTTGTACTACTCTTCTGAATCTCCAGTACTACATAACAAATATGACAGCAGCAAGTCAAGCACTTATGAAAAAAATGGAACAGCTTTTGCAATCCAATATGGCAGTGGCAGCATGAAAGGATTTCTAAGCACTGATACTGTTGATGTAAGTGTGAAAAAATTATGATATTAGTCATGTAACAGATTGACCAGGTTGTGACTCAGACTCACTGTCAATATACAATTGAGTGTTATTGTATCATAGCTATGTACTTTAAAACAAAAGTTTTGAGGATTGCATGAGTTATAAGCTACATTGTACATGCAAAAAGAGTTGTTTTGTCAAGGCTTCATTTTTGTCAATGGTTGCAGTGTGTTTAATTTCTTCCTTGTCAGCCCAATCTCACTGCTTTATCATTTTAATGGCTTGAATGAATCAAAAACTGTGCCGGTGGGGGCGAGGGTTTAGGTACTCCCTGATTTAGGCCATATAGGTATGTGCCAGCCCATCTGGTAGGGTTTTTGCACTTTTTGGGTCTGAAAATGGCTATAGATTTTGAGTTTGGTCTGGAATCGGATATGGGTTTTGAGGAAACTGTGGGAGTGTATGAACGCATATTTTATTGTTTCAATTCCAAATGAGTAAGAAAGAAAGAGAAATATGCGAATTCTAAATGGATTTGAAGAATCTTTTTGTTTGCGCTCTAACGTTAGTAATAAGGACATAATTTTTGCCTAAAGGCCAGGTCTGAAAACGGGTATGGACTTTAGAGGTCTCATTTGAAAACAGGTGTGAAAAATGACAATTTTTGGTCTGAAATAGGGTCAGGATTTGAAGAAGCGAGTGGCACACCCCCACCAAGAATTCCCAGAAGTATCCACCCCGGGAAACTGAGGGAGTGGCTTTTGTAAAAAGTTTCAATTTTCTTTTGTCCTGACAGAGGTGATATATGTACATGTACTTTAAAAAGTACTTATCATGAAGGAAATTTTTTGTCTTACTTTTTGTCATTTTATTTTGTTTCCCGATATTGTCCCAGTAAGAATTTTCATTTGCCTTTTGACCTAAAGTACTCTTTGCTTGCAATGTTCACCAATATTGATTGTTCACTACAAGAACTGATTTTCCAGGAAAATGTAAGGGCTATTTTTATTATTGTAGGTTGGCAGTTTAAAGGTGACACATCAAACCTTTGCTGAAGCTACCAGTGAACCCGGAGTGGCTTTTGTTATGGCCAAGTTTGATGGAATCCTTGGGATGGGATATCCCACAATATCGGTTGATCATGTCCCTCCAGTTTTCCAGGGGATGGTCCAACAGAAACTTGTTCCAGAACCCATTTTCTCCTTCTACTTGGACAGGTTTGTTTGTTTATGCTAAAAGTAACATACTGACATAATAAAAAAGTCAATCATCTTATTGCATAGACCTTGCTTTGCAAACACCCTGGTTACACAAACTCTATCCAATTAAAAAATCTGCCAAAAAAACTTCTTCAAAGAGTAATCAAATTCAACAAAGAATTACAGCAAAATTTCCAGGTTGTAGATAAAATTTGGAAAACTCTGAAGGGTTTTTTTTTTGGCAGAGTTTTTAATTACAGGAAATTGGCATGTAGAAAAATACAGGCTGTTAATTTTTATTAGAATTGATTTACTTATTAAGAAATTAATGTGTTTTATTGGCAGTAAGAATTGTCACTTTCTGGTTTGTATTGCTCAAATTTTGTATCAAAGCCATCTTAATTTACATATGAAAAGTTATTGAATCCTTAGAAATGCATCAAATACAGAGCAAACTGTGATAAGCAGTAATTCAGATCTGCATATGTCAAGTTAACTAGAAATAGTCTGTGGAATATTAAAGGCCCCAATAGTCAGGTCTCTTAGCGTCATGATCGTTACAGAGTTGACAAAAGCACCAAACTTTGCACAGCGATAGCTTATTGCAGTACCAAGAATATTAGAGGGGGTGCCCACTGCAAATGTGCCACTGAAGCGTGCTAAACAGGATTTAATTATTGTAAATTTCATCTGCTGGGGTCCCTGTCGTGTTTTGATTGAAAATTGTTATTTAATACCTTAAATCACTCTGAATTCTATTCTCATGTTGTAAACAACAATTTCACTCAAACATCTGGCATTCCCATCCATTTTTGCTTATTGATTGTATAATTAAGTTGATTATTACTGTGCCCTTAAAGCAAGTCCACAGTCCGCCCACATTTTCATGAGTCATTTCTAAGATGGCCTCGTCTTTGCTTCATAACTTGCAAGTACTCAGCTTCTGGGGTTCTCTTCCCCTTTTCTAATGTACTTCAATTAGAGGAGGCCTTATTGTGTGGCTTAAGTCTTATTTATCAAGTATTACTTGTCATTACATGTCACTTTAACCTGAAGAAAGCGTATGGCATAGCGATTCACATACAAAATTTCAGAAAAAAGAAATTGTCACAGAGTCTGTTGTATCACATGTTATCAGGGATTTATGACAGCTATTCATGGTGAGCAAATAACGAAATGACAGAACCCAAAACAGTTCTTTCCTAGGGAGGTAATTAATTTTTCAGCTTAACATAGGCCTGGATGCCTTTCAGTCTCTCTTTATCCAGTTATCTGCTGGACGCAAGTGCATGTTTCAACAGAGAAGCAAGCACCGTGGCACAAGTCATATCATTTACAATTCCCGCAGTTTGTCTAAGCTTTACAAAGCAAAAACAAACAAAAAAGAATCTGGTCTCATAAACGAAAAAAAGAAACAAGTTAGCCCAAGCTTCAAAAAACAGCACAGTTTATCATTGGCACTGAAGCACTCATGTCCAAAAATAATAAGAGCTTATCAAGTCGTAAAAGTGAGACTCAAGTGGTACAAGATTGACTCAAATGATAAATGGTTTAACTGCTGAAACTGTAGAAAGGGGGCCCGGCTAACTTTTAGGGCCTGTTTACATGGAGGAGGGGGACCCCAGGTAGGAATGGTAACCCACTTAGGTGGCGTAACCCGCCTGTCCATATAATCTCTCATTTTAATTTGATCACGATAACATGATAGGTGGGGTCACCCTTCAAGGTGGATAGCCCGGTCTGCCACAACAGGTAACCCTCTCAGCTGAGGTCAAATTTTGCCATGTCAGCGTTTCAAGGTGAGGTAACCCAGGCTAGTCGGGGTTGGATTTGTGATACATCAAATTCGCGCAAAATTCACTTTGACGCCGGGTGGCTTCACATAATTATTAAAGGTAACAATAGAAAGCCACAACAGTGAAGGTTGCAGCAAGAGCAGCAATTGAGCGTAGACGTGGTTTGCCAGCATTTTTCTTGTTTACGTGCTTAGCGACCATTCAATAATCTTGAGAAACTGCACCCCAGGATGGCGTGGTTGTAAGATTGCATGTAAAGGAGGGTTATTTTTTTACCCCACCTAAGCAGGTTACCTCACCTACCTGGGGTCCCCCACCTTTATGTTAACATGCCCTAAGTCTCAGAAACCGTGAAACTGGTAATAAACGGTATACCTAACCCGGGACTAGCTGTGATACTACCGGCCATCTTCAAGAACGTCAGCATAGCAGCCAAAGAAGCCATTATATCGGTGTAAAACGAATATTAGATTGCGGTGGTTTCATGCGTCTCGTTTTGTGACTTTTTTTGTGTTCGTTTTTGTCACCATCTCTAAATATCAATCAAATTGTTCAAAACACCCCTACTAACAAAATATTTCGTAAAGCTCTGTAGAATGATATTCAGCAATAAAAACAAGGTGTGACCAGGAGCCGATTTCTAGGCTCCTGGTGTGGCAACATAGGCATAAGTGAATGCAAAGTTTTGCAGTATGCAATCTGTCAGAAATCTGTTTGAGTGGTCTAAGTTGGGGCTGATGGGCTTCTTTATCATGACCACTCCATTATTATAAGGGACCAGGCCATAATTATTGTTGACCCTTGCTTTTTTTGGTATTTTATGTAATTTTCAACAGCATTATTTTGTGAAAAGTTGGTAACTGAATTGCTCTCGAGGAATTCATGATCGTAAGATTTCGTAACCACGGGGTATTCGTCTAATTGCATCAAACAAATTACATTCATTTTCATAAATGATACGTCATTGGTTGACTAAAAGAGGCCTTGTTTCTGTAAATTTCAGCTCTTCTGAAGTTAGTTTGTTTGTAAATTGTAGCACACGCGACGACCTTCCTTTTTTTGAAAGATTGTATAGACAGACTTACCATTAACACTCTGGTCCAAGGGCTCTGAAGTGAATGAGCCGCTTACAGGTGTCTAGGCATGCAGGGACCTCATACACTTCTTTTTAAATGCAAAATTATGTGCAAAAGATAAAGAGTGTTAAAAATTCCTGGAGAGGCATGTTTTACAACCTCGTCCCCAGGGCTTTAAAAAAAGGTAGACAAAGGTAAAGCGACCATATTTTACGTCAATAACTTGTGACAGTAATAATAACTGATAAACTTGAGGTCGACGGTGCGCTCCTTTTACCCCCCTCTCTCCATTAATTCTCCGTTTTAAGGGTATTTAAAGAAAGTCAAAGCTCCACAGAATAAAGAAAAGTTGAAATAAAGATGTGTTGACACCGGGGATCGAACTCGGGACCTCGCGCACCGAAGGCTGCGCACTAACCAAGTGTGCCATCCTTGCTTCCCCTTTTCCCCCTGAGGACGAGGTTGACATGTTTTAATCATTATCTCAAGGACAGGGTTACCAACGAAGCAAATTATAATCTACTCTTCTAACTCTTAGCTGCACAATTACAAAGTGGGCGCGTTGTCAGTTACGGTTCATGGGGTTGTTCATGTGGCATGTCAAACTTTAACGATTCTATCGTTTAGGATGTGATACATTTCAGTTTTACGTTATTGTATGACATCTTTGAAAGCTTGCTTTGTGATCTGTTTAAATTGATATGTAATCATAGTATAACTGGCAAGTCTTAGCAGTGACACTGATAGCCGCACAGTCCGCACAGTAAACATGGCCACACTTACCGTGTGGAGACTGGGCACTAGTCAGTATTATGTACATGTAAAAACTATTTTGAATAGTGTAACAACAACTAAACATTACCAAATTAAAAACTTAAAAATTTGAAACGAATGTTTTTTAGCCAAATCAAACAAGAAGAGTAATCACCACAGGGCACCCAATCTGCTATTATAGGTGAAAGTTAACCCCCACTTTTATCTGTAATTAGGACCATTTGTAACGGGCACCCCCTCCAGTATTAATCGGTAGGTGCTAAAGAAGCTCTGTGCCAAATTTGACACTTTTGTCACGTCTGTAACGATCCGGCCTATATTTTGCACTAAGAGACCTGACTACAAGTGACTCCTGATCTAAACAAATGTACACCTTTCGTTGATTTTTTTTGACACTTTTCTGGGCAAAACTGTAATCATGAAAGAAATGAAATAAAAATAATTAACTATAATTACAAGAATAAGTAAAAATCAATTGCAGATCCCCAAAAGGACAAGTGCAAATGGGACCCTAGACCCATGCAAGGCACTGCCCTGTTGTTACTTATAATTAAAATTTCAATAACAATGCTGTTAAATAGCTTATTTTACCCTTGGAAAAAAATTAATTCAAACCCTAGAAGTATGCTAACAAAAATCATAAGTGAATTAAAAAAACACAGGAAAGTGGATGTGGTAGGCACAGTCACTTTAACATGTGACAGGATGATTCACAAGTGTATTCAAGACAAAGTTTATTAATTTGAAGAAAAAAATTAACAGTCCATTATTGCCTCCCTTTTCAGTGTATTATTTACCTGTAATGTACAGTACATCCTTGAAGAAATCCATCAGGCTAGTGAAGTTAATATATATTTAAATGTTCTCAAAGCATAGCCAGTCTTAACGTCTTAATGATGCTGACAGTTTCGATGACTGTCAGCCATTTTTATCAAAACTTGGAAAACATTTCCAAGTTTTGATGAAGATGGCTGAAAGTCATCGAAACTGTCGGCATCATTAAGACGTTAAGACTGGCTATGTTTTGAGAACATTTAAATCAATGTACAGTACAGTTCTAGTAATTGAGATTTTGTTGTCCTCAAAAGGAACCCCTCTGGCAGCACCGGAGGTGAGCTTATCCTTGGTGGCTCTGATCCTAAGTACTACACTGGTAACTTCACTTATGTTCCAGTCAGCAAGAAAGGCTACTGGCAGTTTAAGATGGATGGGTAAGTTTTTGTTTCTTTCCGGCTCTATAACTGTATGTATGTTTGAGATAGTGAACCACTTCCTGGCTCAGGGTATACCATTAATTACAAGAAGGACAACTTACCAATGTAGCCCATTACTTGTGTGTGCCTTGCATTTGTCAAGTCGAAACTATTTTGAGCCCCTGAAACGGTGTAAATTTGGTTCATTTCCCCTTCACATCCCCAAGCATGGGTTTCATTTGAGGCTAGCTGGAGGCCAGAACAAATTTCCAGCAATTTGTTATTTTAGACCCTGAACTTTCATCAGAAACATATTATTTTTATTTCTTAGGTGAAAGTAAATATCTCATAGCCACTTGTTTCTCCTATGAATTTGCTGCTTAAAAAAAGCGTTACTGAAGACCTTTCCTTTGGCTGAATAAACATAATAATCAAACAATTATTACTGCCATTAATTTTTTAATAGTATCAATGTTGGTGGAACAGCTTTCTGTGAGGGGGGCTGCCAGGCCATCGCTGACACTGGTACATCTCTCATTGGTGGACCTACTGCCGAAGTCAAGAAGTTAAATGCACTGATTGGAGCTTCACCCGTTGTTAGCGGGGAGGTATGTACATTCAACCATTTGTCAAAATGTAGTTGGGTACCAGCAAATTAGCCTGAGAAAACAGATGTAATTTTGCAACACCCCTATTAGTTTCTGTGGAAACTGATGTCTGAGAAATGAGCAGAGAAATTCCATGCTGTCCCGACTGAGTAGTGCTTCAAATTGGATAAAATTTCAACCAGTCAGAAACACTACCCAGATCAAGGTAATGAGGCATCATCAGTTTTAAAAATTTCTGTGCTCGTTCCTCACACATCATTTTGCTTGAAAACTAATGATGGTGTCGTGAAATGTTGGCAGTTTTGTCAGGTTACAAGTAAAGTTAAATGCATATAGCTCTGATATGGGTAAATGTTCTAAGAGGACTCTTTATTGTGGTGATTATAATGCATTTCATATATTTTTTTTAATTAATAGTACGTGATTGACTGCAGCAAGATTGATTCCCTTCCACCGATCGACTTTATTCTGGCTGGAAAAAATTTCACTCTCACTGGAAAGGATTATGTTCTGAAGGTTTGTACATTGATTTTCAAGAATAACCTATCATCAGAAACTCGTTTCTGCTACCATGCAACAGCACAGTACCAGTTTGAAGTAAACCTGTCAAAATTTTCATCTATGTATCTATTTCACCTACGTTTATATTAACCTGAGGTTAAGGTATCCAGGCACACTTTGAAAAGAATGGTAAGATCTTGTAAGATGTCCTCCACTAGCAAGAAATAGTACTAAAGCAAAATGTTTAACTGTATTTCTTTAGTTTTGGGTGCATTACATTCTTCTGACCCTAGTTGTTCAGAAGTTGGATAGCGCTATCCACCTGATAAATCACTATCCAGCAGTCAAGTATTGGGAAACGAATTGTGTTAGCCTGCACTCAATAGAGATTTATCCAGTTATCTAGCGGATAGTTTTGGATAGTGCTATCCAGCGGACGAGTATGCAGGAAACTGATTGTGTTATCCACTCAAGATTTATCCAGTTACCGTAAAATTCCAGAATAAGCCCCGGGGCTTATATTTTTCAAAAGCCCTTTTTGAGGGGCTAAAATATTATTCGGAGGTGCTTATATCTACGGAGGGAAATTTTTGTTGTGTTTGAAAGTTGATTAGGCTAGCCTTATAGTGGGAAGGAAATTTACCCTTTTTGCTTTGTTTTAATTTGTATTTGAGGGCAATTTCCAAGTACAAGCCCTGGGTGGGTTATATATGGAGGGGCTTATTTTCGGAATTTGACGGTATCTAGTGGATAGTGTTGGATAGCGCTATCCACTTGATAGAGATTTATCTAGTTATCTAGTCAAGGCTGTCATTGAGAGGCAGGGGCTGGGATGTCCCCTGGCTACTAAGAAAGTGGCCCCCAGCTACTTCCAAAGGAAAATAGAAGAAAAATGGAACCAAAAGAAATCCTTAGCTGTTTGATTCCCCGCCTACTTGTTATATTTACCTGGCAACTTGAAATCTTAGTGACAACCCTGTAAGGTGAAAAGTGTTATCCAGCTTCCAAACAACTTGGACCTGAAATTTAAATTTTATCTTTCTTTCGCTTTCGTTATGGTGACCTTGATTTTGAATCTGTTCC
The DNA here is from genome assembly GCA_964035525.1 of Porites cylindrica. Taxonomy (NCBI): domain Eukaryota; kingdom Metazoa; phylum Cnidaria; class Anthozoa; order Scleractinia; family Poritidae; genus Porites; species Porites cylindrica. The sequence goes on along the minus strand of OZ037780.1, from coordinate 13,458,818 downwards.
TTTGGTGTCCATATAACGGAAGTTTGACTGTATAGAACACCTGTACATGTATAAGACAGACTCCTCTCTGAAATAGATAATTAGATTCGGTCAATGTCTGATGAGTGAAAGCAAACTGTATCTATTATGAAGTTTATAGATTTCTACCTCAATCACTAGCACTGAAAATCTGTCAGTGCTTTGATGATATGAGAGTTAAGGTCGTGATCTCCCACAGGGGCGAATCCAGGATTTTTTTTAGGAGGGGGTGCACTCGTCTGTTGCTCTACTTCAGCACCCGGATAAACCACATAGTTTTTTTTTGCAGAATACCAGTTGTATTAGAAAACCGTAAGTCATCTCAGGGGGGGGGGGGGGGGGGGGTGCGCACCCCCTGCACCCTCCCCCTGGATCCGCCCCTGTCCCATCATGGATTTGTAACTTCCATCCTCTATTCTACGTGTATATGTATAAGATGTGCATGGAAACAACAAAGGAGAATTTGGGTGCTTTCCATTCAACCAAAAGTCCAGTTTGAATTTCGGCAACTTCCAGGAGCGAGTGGAACAGCATTTTCCAAAATTTCAAAAGAGAGGAGAACCTGGCGAGGTATACCCAAATTTTGGGAAACTTTTTCCTGGAAGTTTTCTTTCCATTCAACTTTGCTCCCCGAATTTCTTAAATTTTCGACTGAGTTGTTCACATTTCGGAAATTCAACAGTTTCGGGAATTTTCAGTCTTGGGAATTTCTGTACCATCTGCTGCTGTTTCCAAATTTTTGAAACTTTTGGTTCATTGAATGGAAAGCGCCCTTGGTACATTGATATTAAACAATAATTAATGAATACGGCTGAGTTTGTTATGAAGAATTATGGAGATCGAGGAGGCTGTTATCTTTCGAGGCCGTAGGTCAAGGCGGATAACACCCTCCAAGATCTCCATAATTCTTCATATGATATTCAAAATAATTCCTAGTAAACATAGCTAAAACATTCTTAGCTCCATCAATGTTAAGTTCACCTTCGATAGTGCACGGTTAGGGTTGTTCAGCTCTGCAGATATTCTCCAAATAGCAGATGTCACCCTTCGAGTTGTCTTCTTGCTGTTCTTGCAATGTTTTAAGCTATTATTTCGCCTAGTTCTTACTGTTGAAACGAGTGAAATGTGGGCCATTTTTGTTTTCACAATCAAAACAACTCAACCTCGTCCCCAGGTATTCTTGGTTAACGGTGCATTAACCTGAAAGAAGGCTGTACTTTTGACGTCATAGGTTCATTAATCGCAAAATTCTTCCAAATTTGGTTATCAGTAACTGGTTATGGTGAATTATGCGTGTGCTTTTTAGCCAATCAGAATCGGGGAAATATTTTGAGTGAATAATAATTGAGATTAACAGATCATGTTTTTCTTCTCAGGTGACAGTTCTGGGTCAGACTCAGTGCCTCAGCGGTTTCCTGGGTATTGATGTTCCCGCTGGTCCCCTGTGGATTCTGGGAGATGTGTTCATTGGCCCATACTATACTGAATTTGACTTTGGTAACAATCGTGTTGGATTTGCCAAGACTGTGTAAGCATCTGAGGAGAGCTTGGGGGACATGTAGAAGTGCAAAAGTGGGAAAGAAAATTCCTAGTTGGCATGTCCTGTCGCTTAATGGTCAGAGCTTGAATGGTTTATACAATAGTAAGGGAGATTTATAACAGCAATATTTTGTAATCAAGTCTTTGTTGTACTCCAGTTTGCATGCAGTGTTGAGTAAATTTCTTTTCATTTGTGTTTTTGTTATTTCTTGTCTTCGTTTTTATAATAAAAAATTTTTTTGCACTATTATTTTGATTAATTTTGTCGACGACCCTTGTCCTTCCCTGCTAGCAGAGGTCTCTCACGACGAGGCAAAAATGAGAGAAAGGAGAGAGACCTCTGCCGGCTTCCGACGCGTTTCCTATCACGCATGCGCTGGCGTTTCCTTAACAACCCACAGAACCGGTTTGCGCGCGAAACTTCAGCTGAAGGCGGGGGTATATGTTGTGGAGAATTCTTCGCAATGTGAAACGATGCCGAGAACTCCACAATCTCGCAAATTTGGGGAAAGCGCGTCACCTCGGACGCCCATTAAACCAGTTGGGTCTGGAAAAGACGTTAGATGCCTTTTGTGTGGTTTAGATTTTAAAGGTGAAAGGTGTTGACAGGCCAAACACCACTCATAAGCTCGTGATAGTGTGATACGTGACCTTATAGTTTTGTTCTAACAAGGATATCTCCCAGCCATTTTGCTCTTTTATATGAAATGATCGGAGGCTCGTTGTATATTTCTCTCAGTAGTGGTTGATCTTGAATTAAGTGCCATTTGCTCATTAAAATGTTTTTAAGGTTCGGCAAAGCAGGGTGGTATGTGGTAACGAAAGGCAGAATTTTCTTTCGCACTTCATTGTTCCTTTGTAAAGCTGACTTCCGTTCGGTAAATTTAACCTCAGAGGTGATTTTTTCTATGAGATTGTGAGGGTAACCTCCAGCGCAAAGGCGTTTTTTGAAGTTGTAGATGTTCTCATAGAAGGATTTAGCTGAAGAGTTCAAAGGAGAGACAACTAAAACCACTGGTTCTGTAGAGAAGAGATCCTTGTAATTGTAAACAACAGATAACTCGGCCGCCACTCGTACTGCTAGTTGGTAAATTAAAAATTTGCCGTAGCCCGTCGGGAGACACGCAAACGTGTCGCGTCCTTTAAGGAAACCAAGTAAGACTTTTCTTTGTAGGGAAGTTATTTCTTTTATATATACGTTTGTCGCCAAGCTTAGAAACGGATGATCTTATGGCTTGATCAAAGTGAGAAATTTCGAAACTCGCGGATCTCATGGAAGCCATAATTCACTGTGGGCTCAATAATTGTCAGCGTACAGTTTAACAAGGCACGCGCATTACACATTAAACGTAACCGGTTTTAAAAACCGGTAAGATTCGACCAGAAATTTGGTCGGCGGCTTCATCAAACAACGTGTCGGAAGCCGGCAGAGGTCTCTCTCCTTTCTCTCATTTTTGCCTCGTCGCTCATTTTTGCCTCGTCGTGAGAGACCTCTGCTAGCAGGGAACCCTTGTCCCTATACAATCCTCTAAACTGCATCTGTACCACTGGACCTTCCCGAGGTCGCGCTCGACTTCCGCGCTTCATTCATTTCAGTGGCGTATCCAGGGGACTGGTCCCTCTTATTTTTAGACCAAATTTATAAACCAAAATGTTTTGGAGACCGACTCCCCACTCCCTTATCTCACGGTCTGGATCCCGCACTGCCTTTTTTCGCGCTTTGCTCTTACTTTCTTTGTTCTTCCCGTCGATTTCGACATCTAGAGAACCATGTTAAGGAAAACAAAACTAAAGAAATCCCACTCATGAACCAACTCTTACCTTTTCCTGGATATTTAGTTTGTCCCAGGTGATTGTCATGCCCGGAATTTGAATTCGTCATTGTCTTAAAATCTTTTAAACAAATGGTAAACGATTCAGCCTGTACTATTGGGTTTTAGTAAAATCCAAATAGTGAGTGGTCTAATATATAGATTTAGCCAGGGCTAAAAGCGAAGCTCCCGTTAATAAATTCATAATTTAAATCAAACAATAAACTTGTAATCCACAGATCAGGGCACATTCATTTGACTTTTGAGGCAAAGGCTGAGTGATATTAGAAAAAAATCAGAATTCGACCGTCCAAGAGTGAAACAAATTTTACATCAAGTTATTTTTACACCGAAAAATAGCAATCATGTTCGATCACAGTAGATTAGGCCTGGAAAACAAATAGACCTATTCGTGTATTGTATTTGCATTAGCTGTAGCATCATAATGTGGCATTCACCAGTCTCTCCAACACTGCTCCGTTAGAGAGACTATGGATAATTGGACAACCGCGAAATATAATTTTAAGAAACACATGCGCCACGATAGTCCTTGGTCGCAGCCAATTTACACGTTGCATTCCTCTGTCTAAAAGAGAGGCCAAAATAAAAATCAGGCCGGATTTTTTGTGTTCGACAAGTCTTTAGTTTACTAGTAAATCTTGGCGACGAATCTGGTGGCGTGTAAACCAGCCTTTTAAACATACTTTTTCTCATCACGTCTCAGGTAAACGGTACACAGACCTCGGACAGAATTTGTTCTTTTTTGCCCTATTTAAACTTATAATTCTGCAGTTTTTCACAATTTTGCAAGAGAATTTGCACTCATTCAATATCCACGACGATCAAAGCACGCGCTTCCTTTGCACAACAAATTATAGCATTCAATTATAAAACGTTTTCTGTTAGAAAAATCTGGTCCTATGTGATATGCGGGGTAATAATTATGGGCTTTTAATAGAAACGATAAAAAACATTCCCAAAATCACTTTTCGGCCAGCCGGAAGGGGTTCTCACTTTTAACAGGCACCAAATTTGCAGTGCGATTAATAGAGTTACCATTTACGCTTCAACATGATAGAGAAATTGTTATGTTTAGGTTTTATTTCCCTTTATTCATTAAACTGTGTATGATTTTGTTGTGTAATCTTTAAAAGCGAGTGATATTTACGCGCGGCGTTTTGAGTATTCCTACATGCGATGTTTATGTTCGACTGGAAACAACCGGTGCAGCGATGAAAATTGCGAGAGGGACTACTAAAAATCAATAAAATAAGTTTAACTCGGTGAAACATGTACAGAGGCAATAATTTTCATTCACGAAGAGAAGTATTGAGAGTAAAGTGTCTCAGAAAATCATGAGTCAGGCAAGCATAAGCTTATTTATGTTTTAAGCCGGCTTCCCGGTGTTCGCTCCTTTTCAAGATGAACTCGAGGCAAGAAAATCGCTCAGAGCTTTCTGTTTACAGCCAAAATCATAACTAAATAATCTTCGGAAGCTTTTCTTTGAATTTGCGGCTTTTTAAACCTGATACTATTGTAGTTAGATCATTGCTCGTGTTTTAACTTAAGCCGCATAAACCATACGCTCGACTTCAGGAAACCGAAAAAAAAACATCAAAAACAATAATGGCTCAAGCTTACCAGTCGAGATGCTGCTTCTGAAGGTCATCAAGTGTTCCAGAATCGCTTGAGACTTTTCAACCTTCTTACGCCTCAAGCAATGACAAGTGAGTAAGCTCATTTTTGAAAACGATGCCATCCGAAATCGGATTTCCAATGACTTTGACAAGCGGTGCATTTGTCAACAAAAAGCGCAATAAACAAACCAGCCACGAATTACAGAACAATCTTGATAGCAGCTGTATTTCATTTTGTACACCAAGTAGAAAACGACAGTTTAAAACATCACAAGATGACACAAAACTCTCTCAGCTCCAGCTATCAGTAAGCAAGTTTCCAGACGCTGCAAAAATTTTCCGCATAAACTCACCTGTCAAATTTTGACCAATCAGAACATTAAAATTGGACGTAGAGCGTGATCAACGCGTGACAGTGAGAAAAGTCAAAAGCGATTGCCTTCCCTGCATGTAAATGTAATAGCCGGTTGAATTTTCGCGTCCGAGATCAGTTCGAAATCAACATTTTAAAAATGCGGCTCATGAAACACGACTTTTTTCATATGCATTTTAAAAAAATTGAACTTGAGCCTGCGATCATTTGAAAAGTAGCAACTTGTCAGCGAATACCTTCAAAATATTACTCGAACTCAGAGGGTCGATACCTGAGCCCGCGATACGATCAGGCGACACTGGTCAGCAGAAACACTGTTTTGACAGCTGTCAATTAATCAAAACATGGATGTACAATATCAGGTTGCAGGCTCCCAAACTAGCTAGAAAGTGTGAGATTAAACATTGGTATGCCTGTGGTGCGGACGAACGGAGGGTCGGGTGGTCGGTGTACGGTCACGTGATTGTCGAATTTTCTAGGATGGACAGATTTTCTATAAAGCTATGGGGCTTCGAATTGCGCCCGTGATCAAATAAAATATCAGCGCAAAACTTTAAACACTACGTGACCTCAATAGATAGAAAAATGAGCCCGCGATCCACTCAGGTGATGATGGTCAGCGTATACTCTAGTTTGACAGCTGTCAATTAACCTTCATTAGAATGGCGAATATTCGAATTAACAGACTACGAGTGTGAGTAGGACATTTTCGTCCGCCATGTAGTGGAAAATGCCAGATCGTGTACCTGAGCGAACCTGAGCTCTCGTTATTAGTTTTCTGATAGCGGTCTGCACATATCCCATTTTGACAGCTGTCAATTGACCTTAATTTGGCCTGCCAATGTAACTTTAAACGACTGTCAGCCAACTGACAGCCTTGCTCGGCGTAGTTTCGTTTTTATGTTGAATTGGTAAGTGTGACATATTATATCAGCTTATATATAGGGGCAAAACGACTGGTCTTATATCTGAGCCCGCGAGACGGTCATGTGATAATTGTCAGCGGATGTCTGATTTTGACAGCTGTCAATCTAATCGTACTCATACGGATGGCTTACATAACTAAGAGGCTAGTCAAGTTGTGCAAGATCTATTGTGACATTTGACATCGGCTTACATGAAGTGTGTGTACGGACGGGCGTACGCTACGTCATAACCAAATTTTCTGGGATGGATGGTTTACCAAATTTTCTTACCCATGGTGCTCCGCTGCGCGCGCGCTTCGCGCGCGCGGGAGCTCCGCTATTATCAATGCTGCGTTCTGATTGGTTGAGCTACTACTAGGCTATATGTTATAGCCTACTACTAGCGAAAAGCGCGCGCTTTTTGGCGGCAAAAAAGGATTAAAGTCTAGCTTTAAGTAGCTAAAATTCTTTTACTCTCGATATTTTTGACCAACTAGTTGGATTTTACTAAAACAATTATTCCTCTCGCCCTCATGGCCTTTGAGTCAATAGCCCATTCGGCCTTCGGCCTCATGGGCTATTGACTCAGAGCTTATTCGGTCTCGAGGAATAATTGTTAAATAGTTGCGCGCAGGAGGTTGCTAAGCACGAAAGAAGCATCGCCTCATGCGACTGTAGCTTCTAAGTGTTCTGCAATCCTACCAAGTGCAACTATAACTCAATAGTATACGCGGTGCCATTTACTATTTGCTTTGTTGGCCGGGAACATAAATAGAAATCATGTAAGATGGCAGCGAGCCAGCCCGCCTTCTCATGGAATCACAACGAAAACATCATGAGAAAACAAGACAACAGCCAAGCCAACCCGAGCTGGCTACGTCATAGCCTGCGTAGCTGGCGGTATTGTGTAGTAGTCGAGTGAGATTTGGCGGCGGAGCCGTTGTAATATAGTCGAGTGAGATTTGACGGCGAAGCCGTCACGAGCGGCGAAGCCGCGAGAAATACATTTCAACCGCCTCGTCCCTACTCCCTTTTTTTGGAACACGGCTCCGCCGCCAAAACTTTAATCTAGCACCCACACAATACCGCCAGCTACGCAGGCTAGCTACGTCATAAAAATAGGCCTTGCAATGTGTGAGCGAATTTAACTGTCCATCGTGGCATCTCTGGAATAATTGTATTCAGATGAGGCAAAGCCTGCTTACTGAAGAAGACCCTCTTTCCGTTCCGAAGATATCTAGAATTTCGACGCCTCAACCTCGTTCCCAGGGCTTCCCCTTAGAGAATGGGAAAAGCCCTGGGGACGAGGCTGCTGATTCCTCAGAGGGGTACTGTAGACTACTCTTCTTGACCCACTCTATCGTCCTGCTCTTCAAGGTTAGATAACATCCAAAAACGAACAAAAGCCAAAAGAAGGGAAGAATCTGATGATATTTCGGTTTGTTGGGAAACATCCACTTATAAAAGAAAGACAGATAGACGTAAAGCAGGGTTTACTTGCAAGAGACGGGAAAGGCGTGTTAGTACAGTTCAGTTCCCAGTATTTAAAGGGCGGAAGTGAATTCATTATGGTCCAAAGTTTACACTCGATACACTGCCGATAGCCAACTATGGTTTCTAAAATCAGTGAATTCAATATTCTTCTGAACGACCTCAGTAGCGAATTAGATCAAGCGAATCTACGAAGTTTAATGCACGTTTGCAGAGAGCTTATCCCTGGCGGACAGCGCGAGACGATCCGCTCTGGTTTGGATGTGTTTAGCATTTTACTACACCGTAATGTGATCGGAGAAGACCCCCCTAAGATGGCCTTCTTGCTCGGAATGATCAAAGAACTACGACCTAGGAGGAGAGATTTGGTTAGCATGGTTAAGAGGCATATTAAACAAAATTATGAAGCGCCAGAGGAGATATTGGATGACGTGGATTCTAGTTCAGATGGTTATGCCATTTCGCGATCTTCAACGCCTGTCGTTATGGATCATAACGAATGCTGCGCTGCGCGCTGTTGTTGTTTGAACTGTGTTTGCATTCCCTGTTGCAGCGCCTTTTCGTGCTGTCTGCTCTTGACAGTTTCCTTCATTTTTTTGGACGTTATTGCCTCAGTATTCTGGTACACGCGACATTTTCCTAGTGTCTACAATTATCTGCATTCTAAGGATGATTTGAAAGACGCAGGCCCAGTGGTCATTGGCATTCTAGCATTTTTTACCATTTGTTCCGTTTTATCTGTGATCTACACAAGTGTAAAGAAAGGGAGAAATAACATATCTTATTCAAAACTCGCAAGCATAAACGATGCCAGAAGTACTGAGGTAGTCCCTGGTAGCCGTTACGCAGCTTCGGATTCGACCCGAACAAGCTATTCCGGATACGTAAAGAAGATTGATCGCCCCAGCCGAAGACGGGACTATTCTTGTAGTTCCGGCGGCATTACACGATCCAATTCACTTGGGACTCCACCACCACTTACCTACGCTAACGACGCCCCCTATAGTGGCTCGCAGCAGGATGTTTCCTTTACAGAAATCAAAGCGGAAGAAGGAGGAAAGGAAGGACAAAACTGAAGGACAAAACAATTTTTAGACTGTAGACAGTCCCCTATGTTTCCGTAAGATTGTCGAGATCGTGCGCTTGCGTTACGGGCGGCCATCCTGGTGCCAAATGTTCTGAGTCCTCTGGGGATGATCATGAGTGTCAAATCCACATACGAGGCGGGGAATGGTCTGGGAGGGTGTTCTCGCTGCCCTCCTCCCACCGCTATAAACGCAGACTTCCGCCCCCTCTGTAATTATGAAACCAAGATGGTCGCCCGTACCGATAAGCACCCGATCCTAACGATCTTACTAAAAATAGGAGACTGGGAACAGTCCGATCAAGAACAGTGATGTTCAATCCGTCCGTCACATCACCTCTTTAATCTTGCACCCCAACGTAATATATCGCCCTTCCAGGATTTTAATTTAAAAACTGCCTGAAATTACGTTAGTAAAACGATGAACAGGTGTTAGTTAAATGAAGAAAAACAAAATGGATTCAATGCGTCAAAAACCTTAGAAACTAATACCCGGCCGATACGGTGGTGATGCCGTTTGCGTTATACATTGTCTCTGTCACGCAGTAACATCGTTGTATTCAGTCTCGCCAAGATTCAGTCAGGGAGTGCACTGAGGGGAACCTCGTTTCCAGGGTTCTCTCCTATTAGGAGAGAGAACCTGGAAACGAGGTTGCACGGTAGGTACTTGATGTATGGGGACATATATTGTACCGATACCTTCCCTTTTTTGCTTGGTACATTGTTACCCTGTCACTCTGTTACCTTGTTTCCCTGTTACCTTGTTACCTTGTTACTCTGTTACTCTGTTACCTTGTTTCCCTGTTACCTTGTTACCTTGTTACTCTGTTACTCTGTTACCTTGTTACCCTGTTACCTTGTTACCTTGTTACCTTGTTACCATGTTACCTTGTTACTCTGTTACCTTGTTACCTTGTTACCTTGATACTCGGTTACCTTGTTACCTTCTTACCCTGTTACCTGGTTACCTGGTTACCTGGTTACCTTGTTACCCTGTTACCTTGTTATCCAGTTAACATGTTACCTTGTTACTCTGTTTTTTTGTTACCTTGTTACCTTGTTACCCTGTTACCATGTTACCCTGTTACCTTGTTACTTTGTTACCCTGTTACCTTGTTACCTTGTTACTCCGTTACCTTGTTACTCTGTTACTTTGTTACTCTGTTTCCTTGTTACCTTGTTACCCTACTACCCTGTTACCTTGTTACCCTGTTACGTTGTTACCTCGTTACTCTGTTACCTTGTTACCTTGATACTCTGTTACCTTGTTACCTTTTTACTCCGTTACCTTGTTACTCTGTTACTTTGTTACTCTGTTACCTTGTTACTCTGTTACCTTGTTACCCTGTTACCTTGTTACCTTGTTACACTGTTACCTTGTTACCTTGTTACCTTGTTACCTTGTTACCCTCTTACCCTCTTACCTTGTTACCTTGTTGCTCTGTTACTTTGTTACCTTGTTACTCTGTTGCCTTGTTACCTTGTTACTCTGTTATCTTGTTACCCTGTTACCTTGTTACCTTGACTACCTTGTTACTCTGTTACCTTGTTACTCTGTTGCCTTGTTACCCAGTTACCTTGTTACTCTGTTAACCTGTTGCCATGTTACCTTGTCACCTTGTTACCTTGTTACTTTGTTACTTTGTTACTCTGTTACCCTGTTACCCTGTTACCTTGTTACCTTGTTACCTTGTTACTCTGTTACCTTATCATCACAGCGTCATTTTGTAGCTCTTTCGGTAAAATGCTAACTTAACCCCAACAAAACCCAAAACATAGTCAATTTGCAAAATACTGGCACAAGTGTGCATCATCGTTTTCAAGTAGTCTTGTGGTGCTTACCATCAGAGCAAAATTTTGGAGCTCTATCGAAGAAATGCTGACTTAACCTCTTAACGACTCAAGGGATGGCCAACTAGCAAAATACTGTCACACGCCTCGGAATCATTTTTTTCCAGCTAGTCTTCTGGCGCTATTCAGTGGAGGGGGACAGGGGGGCGGGAGCCCGGGAGAACAGGGGGCGGGAGGGGTACGGGAGACGGGAGAAGAAAGGGCGGGAAGCGGGATCTCTATGATGGCGGGAAGCGGGAGAGAAATTCCAAAAGGCAAGCTTTCGTTAATTGTTACTGCTCATCATCCAGTCAAAGAAACGAACCCAACAACGTTTCTTGACTTCCATTTAACGTTCTCCGAGGCCCTAAATCAAAATTTTAATGCGAGAAAAGTCAAAAAACGTAAATTCGCACTCGGGATAGAAAAAAGAGCATTACTTCCGGTGAAACTGGAAACTTTTCCAAGTCGGTTACATCATGGGTCACGAGTCCTCATGAATTAGGTGGCGTGACATTGTTCTTGACATTAATCACAAGCTCGCAGGTCTGCTCCCACCTAAAGCTGAGCACCATAGGCAGCTGCGCAGCAATAGAAAGTGTAACGTGCCAGTGTGCAAGACTGATCGTCTTAAAAAATATTTTATTGTTAGCCATAGCCTAAGAATGTAAATAAATTTGTTTAAGTATGTATATTTTCCTAACACAAGATTATCCTAAGTGAAATGTTTTTGTTAGATTTGTACATTTTTATTATTATAGTTTTTAAAATCCATTTTACCTATAACTTGTATATTATACACGTAATTCAGTCTTCGGACTGCGAGGTGTTTCTTTTTTAATAAACGATTTATCTATCTATCTATCTACACGTGTGTCGACTGTGTAAGTCGTGTCAGTGTCTCGTCTGTTTGACCTGCCTCGCAGGTAAAATGTCGTCAAAGACCATTTTAATCAGTCTAAGTATTTTTCGGTGTGGTGTGGAAAAATCCGTACATGGAAGACCTTCCTGGGAGCTCGCTCCGTACGATTGTAGTTTGCAAAACACTAAAGATTTTACGGCGTGGTGCAAACTTGTGTCTAGGGAATGCAAATTCAATGATCGCGCTGGAGAGTGCGGAGTGGTTAGATATACAACGCAATTTTTTGTTTTGGATAAGGCCAAAGCACTCCCTATTAGAATAGGAAGTCAAACAGCGTGGGACGCTGTCCGGTTGAACTTCATAGATAACAAAGAAAAAGTAATAACAAAAGATTACGAACTACACGGTAGGTGTGATTTCCCGTAGTACTTTGCACTGTAATTTTACATTTTTCACAGTCGCCAATAGTGACAATAGCAGTACATGCATTTTGATTCTCTCAAGGAAAGTATCACCAAATTTGTCAACTTTTGAAGAAATACGATTTTGCGAGAGGAATATCGGTAGCGTGGTTGCTGGTCGTGAAGCACTTTCAAACAATTCAGTCAATGATTAACATCGACAACATTGCACAACCTGGACACATCATGCGAAGCAGTAAAACCCCATAAATTCAATGGCCTGTCTTGAAAACAGCATGGCAATATTTTGAAACAAAGTGAAGATAATAAATGCAAAAAAGAAAAAGAAAAGAGGAATACACACAAGGGATGGTACGGGATGTGTATCTCCAAGTGTTTTTCTTTTTAAAGCCAGTGATGGCGTGTACAGAACGAGCGATTCAGTCGACAGTAAACAAACGAGCTATTTTTCTCTCCTTATTAAATTTTACCATTTCAGGACGCTGCCTCCTAATACAGAGGTATTTTTGCAAAGATTATCACCATGGACAAAAAGCAGATGTTAGCAAGGGTTATTGAAATGTAAAAACAAAAATGTGCGTAATTAACCACCCTTTTTTCAGAAATAATTATGATTCTAAAAAAGATTTTAAATACTAAGAATGTACGGCAGTTTCTTTCCAATTTTAGCTCAATTATTTCTGAAAAATGGGTGGTTACGTACCTGAAATTTATTTTTGGATTCTGATAGCCCTTGTTGCTTTTTCTACATAGGCTAAACCGCGCGAAAATACCTCGCATCAGTAGACAAATTCCTTAACAAGTCACTGAGAAACTTAAATATCCCGGACAAGACCCGAGATGCTCAGAACGTATGCGCAGTAACAAAAGAAGACACCGTCCTTAAGCCTTCTATTTAAAAAAATGACGATTCAAGTTTTGCGGTTGTTATCATTTCTTTCGTTCCCACACCAACACTATACGTTTGCTATGTTCGCAACCTTTCAGTCAAACTCATTGAAACGTCTCTGCTGGGGCGGAAAAGGAAAGTTCCTAGTACATCTACTTCGACAAGCACTGCACCCCCTACTAACTCGGGCGAACCCTCTGCCAGCGTTGAAGCGGATGAAACTGCGCCGCCATCAAAGCGGAAAAAAGACAGATATGAATAGGTTTGAGATTTGATAACCAGCAAACAATAATACTCCACCAGCACTAAACTGAACGCGTTAAAATGCAAACGGTTAACGAACATGCAATTATTGTCTCGTTGAAGTCAGTTTTTATAGCTTACGACTACTTACGAAAAATAACCCAAAGTAACCGCCGTGGATATGCAATGAGTACAATTAGACGCTGGGAACTAGACAGGAGTACTTAACTCTACCGTAACGTTTGGCCCTTCGACTTCATTTTGGCACGATCCCCGTAATTTCGGATTCCTAAATGCATGTTAATGCATCTTTGATAACTGCAATAGCTATTACACTGCACAGTGGACTGAGACTATTGTCGCTGTAGTGGGATGTCAGAAGCGGTGGTCATAACCTAGATAACCAGGTTAGTGAAAACTCAGTTTAACTAAGAAAACTGACTTGTAACAATTTTCATCTTTGGCAAATTACCCTACAGCTTTAACACTAAACCCGGGCTTCTGATCTTTTTAATTTACATGATGACGGGAAAAATACAATAAAGGGCGGGAGTCGGGAGACAAAGGAACAAAAAGGTACGGGAGGCGGGAGAACGGGGTACGGGAAGCGGGAGGTTGTCACTCCCCTGTCCCCCCCCCCCCCCCTATTCATAAAAGCCACGCTTTGGAGCTCTTACCGAGAAGTGCTTAGTTAACCTCATTACATTCGAAAGGATAGCCAATTTGCAAAATACTGTCACACGCTTCTAAATCATCGTTTCTAGCAAGTCAGATACAGTGCTTATCATCAGAGCGACATTTGGAGGTCTTATGCTCAAATCCTCACTTAACCCTATACGACCCAAAAGATGGCCACTTTCCAAAATACTAAAAATACTCTCACAGGCCTCTCAATCATCGTTTCTAGCTAATCTAATGGTGCTTATCATCACACAGACATTTAGGAGCTCTTACGGTGATATCCTTACCTAACGATCTTACGAAACAAAATATGTTCAATTTCGAAAATGGTGTCAGACGCTTCCAAGTCATTGTTTACAGCTTGCATTACTGTGCTTATCATCACAGCGTTATTTTGGAAATATTACGGTGAAATTCTCACTTAACCTCATTACGACTCAAAAGATAGCCAATTTGCAAAATAATGTCACACGCCTCTGAATCATTGGGACAGAGTAACAAGGGGACTAAGGGGACAGAGCAACAAGGTAACAGAGTGACAAGGTAATTATAACAGAGCAGCAAAGTAACAGGGTAACAAGGTAACAGAGTATCAAGGTAACAGGGTAACAAGGTAACAAGGTAACAAGGTAACAGAGTAACACGGTAAAAGGGTAACAGAGTAACATGGTAACAAGGTAACATGGTAACAAGGTAACATGGTAACAGAGTAACAAGGTAACAAGGTAACAGGGTAACAGGGTAACAGAGTAACAAGGTAACAGGGTAACAAAGTAACAAGGTAACAAGGTAACAAGGTAACGAGGTAACAGGATAACAGAGTAACAAGGTAACAGGGTAACAGAGTAACAAGGTAACAAGGTAACAGGGTAACAGAGTAACAAGGTAACAGGGTAACAGAGTAACAAGGTAACAAGGTAACAGGGTAACAGAGTAACAGAGTAACAGAGTAAAAAGGTAACAGGGTAACAGGGTAACAGAGTAACAAGGTAACAAGGTAACAGGGTAACAGGGTAACAGAGTAACAGAGTAACAAGGTAACAAGGTAACAGAGTAACAAGGTAACAATAACAAGGAAACAGGGTAACAGAGTAACAAGGTAACAGGGTAACAAGGTAACAGAGTAACATGGTAACAGAGTAACATGGTAACCGAGAAACAAGGTAACAGGGTAACAAGGTAGCAGAGTAACAAGGAAACAGAGTAACAAGGTAACAGGGTAACAAGGTAACAGAGTAACAAGGTAACAGGGTAACAAAGTAATAAGGTAACAGAGTAACAGAGTAACAGAGTAACAGAGTAACAAGGTAACAAGGTAACAGAGTAACATGGTAACAGAGGAACAAGGTAACAGGTTAACAGAGTAACAAGGTAACAAGGTAACAGTGTAACAGAGTAACAAGGTAACACAGTAACAGAGTAACAAGGTAACAAGGTAACAGAGTAACAAGGTAACAGAGTAACAAGGTAACAGGGTAACAAGGTAACAGAGTAACAAATGAACAGGGTAACAAGGTAACAGAGTAACAAAGTAACAGAGTAACAAGTTAACAGGGTAACAAGGAAACAAAGTAACAAGGTAACAGGGTAAAATTAAGGTAACAGAGTAACAAGGTAACAAGGTAAACAAGGTAACAGGGTAACAGAGTAACAAGGTAACAGGGTAACAAGGTAACAAGGTAACAGAGTAACATGGTAACAGAGGAACAAGGTAACAATAACAAGGAAACAGGGTAACAGAGTAACAAGGTAACATGGTAACAGAGTAACAAGGTAACAGGGTAACAGAGTAACAAGGTAACAATAAAGGTAACAGGGTAACAGAGTAACAAGGTAAAAAGGTAACAGAGTAACATAGTAACAGAGTAACAAGGTAACAATAACAAGGAAACAGGGTAACAGAGTAACAAGGTAACATGGCAACAGGGTAACATGGTAACAGAGTAACAAGGTAATAAGAGCAAGGTCTAAAAAGGTGGAAACAGTAAGCAGTCAACAAAGAGACAACGGATTCAAGTGAAATGGGTTGAGTCGGTACGATATATGTCCCCATACATGAGGCACCTACCGGATGGAAGCGTCACTGACCAGAAAAAAGATTAATGTTTGTCGAATATCCTGCGTGTAAAGTATTTCTCACCCCCCTCTTCCACCCTTTATGGTTCTGTTTCAAAGAGTTGCAAAGACCTCGCGCGGAATCGCATTCTACACAGGCCACCTATATTTTATTTTGTAAGGGGGTGGGTAATCCCTTGAATTTTTTTCCATATTCCCTTTTACGGATAGATAGATAGATAGTTTTTTCACCTTAAAAACTTGCAGCCAAGAGCTGAATTGTGATAAGGTTTACAAATGCAATAATTTACCACTGTACTAAATTACAACTAATTAAAGAAAGATGATCCATCATAATTTACGTTTTTAAATCCGTTTAAGAAAATCACAAGTTCAAAAGCATGCGTCAAGTTCCTATATACAATAAGAAACAAAATTATATCTAGTTCTTAACTACTCAAACATAACTTAAAAGAAAACTATTCTTGCATCTTTCCGTTTTACACTTTGGACGAATAAATGTTATTTGTACTCTCAGAGAGTAGCTTGGCTGGTATTTATTCGGAAGTAGTTTGTGGAGACTGTGAGATTGATTAGTCCGTATGTCATCGAACAACTGCCGCAATTGCCTCCCTTCTATCATACAGTGTTAAAAGAAATGTGGGAAACAATCAGAATTCCAACATTTTAAATCAAAATGACCCTAGTAAGGCAGTGTTTCATACCTGAAAATTAATACTTCTTGAAATTAAGGGGAATCTCAAAACGTAGTTTATTTTAAGTCGCGTTAATGTTTTTATGAGTTTATTTACGCGACCTTAATTTCCATTATTTAGGCCCTAAATTGTGAGCGCTTTATACACTTTTGACATTCTTGACACCTAAGAAAGAGTAGTATCTTACCAGGGAGATCCGCCAGTGTAACAGTGAAACTGTAAGAACCCTTGCTTGACCCCCTTCAACGTTCTTATTCTCTTCTTCTTAACGAAAACTTGAGGACGGTATAATTTCAAGTCTTCAAATTTCATAAATATTCAGTAGACATAATGTCCAATTCAATGCACGGACCGGCCGATAATCACGTGCAAGGACCAATGACAATACCTCATGAGGATTTGAATTCGCCAAGGATAATAGACCTCTTTAGTTTGCATGTTCTGTTTTCCCAATGTAGGTCATGTGATGATACTCTTGAGAACCGTTTCTTTCAAATTTTGTCTTATTCACATGCATATGTATGCATAATTTATGAAAAAATTAAAAGGGGCAAATTCCCCTGAGCCCTTCATTAGGAAAACAGAACATTACAAGCTAAAGAGGTCTAAAGAGCGTTTTCACATGACGTCACGTCCGCCATATCGGTGTTCCAAAACAATGAAACTGCGGCCATAATGGTGTTACAAACCAGTCCTGTGGGATTGGAGTTGAACTTTTTTGTTATGTATAAACTTTCTTTTGTTACAATAAATTTGCTGGCCACGTGAGTGAACTATAGGAGCCTGTGAATGACTGAATCAGTGGAGTGCTAATAAGGGTGACCCAGAGTTTCATAGAAAAATACGAATGAACATGAAAATTTATACGAAATTATCACCTTATTTGCAAATCAATGAGCAAGCAATAAAAATCAACAAAAAAAAATCCAAGCCAAAAAGACTTTTAGCATAATGTCTAAACCTGAAATGAAAAGTTTTAAAGTTAAAGAAATACCAACAACAACAGAGTTCAAGACACGACTGTTTGCAAGCAACGAATTAGTCAAAAACAATTCTCACGCATTTTTCTCTTTGATAAACATTACCATTACCCTTTGTGTCCCGTTGCAGATAGCAGTGACACTCTTCTCGAACAATTTCTTTCCTCTTTCACGGTTTGTATTAACCGTGGAAGTTTCCTTTGGATAACAGCATCGTGAAGGCAAGTAAACGCTTAAACTTTGTCAGATCGGTCCACAACGTGTTTGCACAACTTAACTTGACAACCTTTATTCTGATTTTGACTAGTTTTGTTCGACGTTAAACGAATCAACCCAATTCAATCATCCCAATGAATAATAATCAATAATGAACACGTTTTAGAACCCTAGCATCCCTCAGAACTATTTGTACGAATCCATGAAAGCAAACTGTCCAAAATTAAAGGATAACCATGCATGCGGACTCATTATACCCTCTGCTATTGATCTGATTCTTAACATACAGTAGTAGGACTAGTAGATAGTAGATGAACCTGTCGCCCTCTACAAATTAAAAGTGGAATTAATTGAGCTGATCAGTAGTGTCAATTGAGATAACCTATTAATCCCCGTCCAAAAGGACGCAACGTTGTTGGCCAACAACTCCCTACGTTGGATGTTACATGTTGCTCCGTTTGTACACCCTGTTGCATGTTGTTGCATGTGGCTGCGTGATGTTGGGAGTTGTTGAGCGAAGTTTGAAACCGGTCAAACTTTTGAGCTAACAACCCCTAAAATTTCTCTTCTTCCGTGATCGCCGAAACGTAGCGCAACAATGTTCGATCGGTTTGCACAGCTCTTCCAACCTTGTTGAGGCTACGCACGCGCATTGACATGATTTTACAAATTCTTATGGGTTACATCCTTCCCACGATGCACTGCGGGTCCCAACATTGTTGGGAGTAGTTGCATCCGTTTACCTATATTTATACAAGATTTGCCCCTGCAGCAGGGCTGATATCAACGGGGGTCCTGATGAATGACCGAAAAAAAATTAAAGACATGAGAATATAACCAAACATGAAATGACAGACAGTGGAAATATGTACTATACAGCAATATTACAGGATAACAGTCCTCAGCAGTGCCGGATCCAGACCTTAAGATAAGGGGGGGGGGGGGGGGTGGTGGGAAGGCCCGGTCATCAAAAAAGTTTTTTTGGTCCTTCGGGCCTCAGTTTGGTCTAAAAATAAGGGGGAGAGGCGGGCCCCCCGGACACTCCCCTGGATCCGCCACTGCTCAGCATCTTCTTGAATTGTGGCAAAGATTTGCACCGCTTTGCACACCACTGCCAGCACGCACGCAACAACTCCAAACATAGTGGGGCCAACAACCTAGCGCAGCTTTACACTGGGCCACGGATTACGCGGAAAAAATTGTTGCTCACATACCTCTCCCCCAACGTTGGGTTAGGGGGGTGGTACGTGGAGATATTTCCTCAGAATCCTATACTGATCCGAGTGATTTACTTACGAATCAACACTCTGGTTTGACTAATTATGCAGTACGGGCCGAGGACAAGGAAGTACATGAATTTGAAGCTGTAATGTCGAAAGCGGAATCAACGCTTAGGACATCGGCATCTGCAAGGCGCTGGCTAGCTGAGTTATCAATTCGACTTCGACTTCTTCGTCGGATGTAAATGCCACACGAAATACAGCAAATCGCGGCGAAACCCAAAACTCCTAAAATGACCCATCCTGCATTCGCCAAATTTTCATTGGAAATGGAATTTAGATGTTTGGAGACATCGGGAAAAACATTTGTGTACCACAACAACGCGGCTGTGACTCCAAAGAATATCATCAAAATTGCCACGATCAAACAGCAGCAAGAACCACCGCAGCAAGGATCACAATTGCAGCTGAAACAACCGCAGCGAA